>ONZH01006893.1:0-315887 GCA_900303285.1 Rhinella marina | reverse complement strand
AAATATTGACTTGCTGCATTAACTCATTCTAACTGTCAATATAAGCTTTTGTTACTCATAATATGATTGCAATTATATTTCTGTATGTGATAAAAACATCTGACAAACACACATAAAAACCAGAGGGCAGCAGATCATGTGAAAATATAATATTTGTGTCCTTCTCAAAACTTTTGGCCATGACTGTATACTCAGCTTTATATATTAGACTAGCTGAAGGACCCGGCTTCGCCCGGGTATATTTAATCTATTTCATTTAATGTTTGAGTGGGTGTCATTAAAAGATATCGAGAGTGACCTCTACAGTGCCCGCCCCTTTAACAGTGACCTCCACAGCAGCCCACCCCTTAACAAAAACATTCACAGCGCCCTCCCCTTTAACTGTGACCTCTACAGCAGCTAGGGTGGCCGCTATCTTCACCCCAGAAAGCCGTACCTCACTGGCCATTCCCCCAAACATGCAGCAGCACCCCCGGTCCCCATGAAGCTACACCCCTAAACATGAAGCCATGCCCCGATCCTCATGAAGCTACACCACTAAACATGAGGCCATGCCCCCGTCTCTGAAGAGGAGAAGCTGTCTGAGCGTGAGCTACTGAAAGGGTGGACATCCCTATGTCCGTCCAGGCACTGCGCCGGACGGAGGACAGGGAGCCATAAAACCGGACTGTCCAGCCTAAAGCCGGACATCTGGCCACCCTAACATCAGCCTGCCCCTAGGGTGGCCAGAGGTCTATCAGCCTGCCCCTAGGGTGGCCAGAGGTCTTGTTTTAGGCTGGACAGTCTGGCTTTCAGGCTCCCTGTCCACCGTCCGGAGCAGGGCCTCGACAGACACAGAGATGTCCACCCTTTCAGTAGCTCATGCTCAGACAGCTTCTCCTCTGTGTCTTCATGTAACCAGGGGGCGTGGCCTCGTGTTTAAGGGTGTGGCTTAATGGGGACCGGTGGCATGGCTTCACGTTGGGGGGAGGCGGGCCAGTCCGGCTTTCAGACTCCCTGCCCTCTGTCATGCGCAGGGCCTGGATGGACACACGGATGTCCTTTTAAATAGCTCATTCTCAGACAGCAGCACTGTGCAGTCTGAGCATGAGCTACAGGGAGAAATTCACCCTACCTCCCCTGCAGCTGACAGAAGGTGATTTTTACCTTCATTTTTGCAATCCCTGTTGGCTGCGGAGTGAAAGGGGGCGTGGCTTGGTGGGGCAGCTAGAGTGGCCACTGTCTTCACCCCAGAAAGCCAGACCTCACCGGCCATTCCCCCAAACGTGAAACAGCGCCCCCAGTTCCCATGAAGACACATCACTAAACATGAGGCCACGCCCCCCCTGGCTCCATGAAGACATGGAGGAAAAGCTGTCTGAGTGTGAGCTACTGAAAGGGTGGACATCCCTGTGTCTGTCCAGGCACTGCGTCGGACGGAGAACAGGTAGCCAGAAAACTGGACTGTCCAGCCTAAAGCCGGACATCTGGCCACCCTAACATCAGCCTGCCCCTAGGGTGGCCAGAGGTCTTGTTTTAGCCTGGACGGTCTGGCTTTCAGACTCCCTGTCCTCTGTCATGCGCAGGGCCTGGATGGACACAGCAGCAGCACTCTCAGCAGCAGCACTGTGCAGTCTGAGCAATGAGCTACAGGGAGAAAGTCACCCTCCCCCCACCCCTGCAGCTGACAGAAGGTGATTTTTACCAATATTTTTAATCCCGGTCAAATGCAGCATGGAAGGGGCATGGCCTGACTGAGTCAGGGGTGTGACTTAGTGGGATCTGGGGGTGGTGCTTTTAAGTCCTTCTTTTGATGGTGGCCGGAATTATAGGTCAATGCCTGATTTAGGAGGAAGGTGGGTAGCAGTGGAAGAAAACATCTTTTATTACTACTGAACAGTAAATATGTAAAATTTACATTATATGAGGTAATGATTGATGATGAGTTAGTCTAAAACATAAGTTATAGTTATGGTAACCGGGAATACCCATTTACCATTGTCATCCACAGTGCTCTGCCTCTTTAATGCAGACCTAAAGCAGTGAACTGGCTTGGTTGTCATAGAAACCTGATGTGTGCCTGTGAGCTTCTATTGGCTGATAAGGGTTATGTGACCAGGCTACTATTGGCTAATGTATTTTTTGGGAATATCTCAGGAACGGTACATCCTGGAGAGTTGAAAACTGTTCTAAAACGTTCCCGGACACCTGATGTACATGTGTGCCAAATTTTGTGATTGTAGCTGCAGCGGTGCGGATTCCTTTAGCGGACATACACACACACACACACACACTCAGCTTTATATATTAGATAATGGATCCACCATACAAACCAAGTAGCAGTTAGAGAGTCGGAAAATTATCATTGCATTATACATATAGTATTACTTAGCTAGTACTTAGGGGCCTGTTACACTGCGGGATATTCAGGCAGTGCAAGCGCCCATTTATAAACAAATCCATTGGCGCTCATTTCCACTGGCTTCACTACACAGGTCAATGTAAACCTTGTATTTGGGAGGAACAGTTGCTACTGCAGTCATTCCTCCCTCATTCTTCTCTATTCATTATCGGAAGCACATTACACAAATTATCGGCAGCTTGTTGATCGGCTGCTCCATTATACGGACCAATTATCTGGGACAAGCATTCATATGAACACTTGTTTCCTATAATTGGTCTGAAAATCTTGCCGTCTAACAGGGTCTTTAGTATCAACATCAATTAACGTTAATGAAGATTATCAGTAGTTCCTATGGTAACCCTAGTGGAGAAAATAAAATTATAACAGGGAGTGTCCTCCTGCCCTGGAGGTCAAAGCTGCTCATTCCATACAAATCTGATTTGTGGTCCTTACCCAGTCTTCAGCTTTTCTCCACAGGCTATATCTATATTGTAATGTACCTTAAATAGAATTATACTCAGAAAATGATCTATTGTTTAAAGAGGACCTTTCACCGCTCCTGACATGCCTGTTTTAATAGCGTCATGCATTCCCCATGTAATAACAAGTCTGGAACATCTATCCTTATGTCTCTATGTTGTGCCATTCCTTTACTATTTGCACTAGAAGTTATGAATGAATTGCTATTTGTCTTCAGTAAGGGAACAGAGGGGAGGTAACAAGTTGGGGGTGTGTCCCTGCACAGTCTGAACATGGCAGCACTAATTGGCTAGAGTCAGTCTGTGCAGGTACACACCCCCAACTGGTCACCTCCCTTCTGCTCCTTTACTGAAGGCAAATAGCAATTCATTCATAACTTCTAGTGCAAATAATAAAGGAATGGCACAACATACAGACATAAGGATAGATGTTCCAGAATTGTTATTATATGGGAATGCATGAAGCTATTAAAACAGGTATGTCAGGACTGGTGAAAGGTCCTCTTCAAAATTCCAAAGTTATTTTTTTAGAATTATTGTAGATGTTATTTTTATCTCTACTAAAAAAGAAATCCTAAAATCCTGTAGTTTTCCCACTGTCCATTGTGTCTAATAATAGGCTGACACTTCTTGTTCTTTAGATGTCACTGTTCACCAGTCATCTCTTTATCATCACAGACAACTTTACTTCTGTAAAGATAACACAGGATCCATCAGTCAGAATAGGTGATAATCACGGCTTATTTACTCCCCCTCTCTGTACAATAACCACAGCACAGATCACAAAGCATGCCCACAACACACTCCAATACAAGTCAGTGAATATGTCCTATATATCGTTTCCTATGACCTATGTGGGTCCTGTAAATCATATCTCTAACTACTGTTAACCACTTCCCGACCAGGCAATTTTCAGTTTTTGCATTTTCATTTTTCACTCCCTTCCTTCCGGATCCATAACTTTTTTATTTTTCTATTCACATAGCCTTGTGAGGGCAAGACAAGCTGTACATTTTAAAGGCACAACTTAATATTACATACACTGTAGTGGGAAGCTTGAAAAAAATTCCAAATGGGGTGAAATCTATCTATCTACCTACCTATCTATCTTATAATATATATATTTTATATATATTTTTTTTATTAAAACTTTTTTTCTGTATTCTGACCCCTATAACTTTTTTTATATTTTTATCTAAAGATCTGTGTGAGAGCTCTTTTTTTTTGCAGACTGATCTGTAGTTTTTGGAGTGTGCATGACATTTTGATCACTTTTTATTCAAATTTCTTTTTTGGGAGGGGAAGCATTGAAAAAACGTTGAATCAGCAATTTTTTTTCCATTGTTCACTGTATGTGATAAAAGCATTTATATTTTAATAGTGTGGGTGTTATTGGTTACAGCAGTGAATTTTTGTATATTCTAAAAACTTTTTAAACTTTCTCTTACACTTATATTAGGTCCCCTTAGGGAACTTGAACATGTGATTGTTAAATTACTTCTCCCATAGAGTGCAGTTTATGGGAGATTGTCTATATCCGTGTTCTTCACCTCTAGATCTCAGGGCTCACCTGCTGGTCATGTTTTCAGGATTTCCTTAGTATTGAGCAAGTGATATAATTAGTTTCAGTGCAGCAGGACTTACCACAGGTATTCATTCTGTGGGATATTCTCAAATCCTGACTGGTAGGTGGGCCCTGAGGACTGGAGCTGAGGAGCACTGGTCTATATGTCTATTGCTGTGGTAACCTTAGAGTCTTTAGAAGGTCTGTGGATACCACAATGAATAGCTCCCCTGATCTCCCAGAGCTCCTGAGGAAGATCCTCTCAGATGATGTGGTGACAATTGATTATGGTATTTGAAGGGTTAAAAGCTTAGGTGAAATAGCCACCCCCATTATGATGTACAGAGAATAAAATGATAAAATCTACAATAATTAGGAAAAAAAGGAAAATATGTCACTATCTGATTGTAATTAGTTGAAAAATATAGGTGATACATTTTATTTATCCCAGGACTCATACACATAACAGAGCCCAGACTTTACGTGGTGGAACATGGAGTCTCTATGGTCCCATACTACCGAGCCGGAGGCACTCTGTGTGCTGATGTGTGATGCCTCCATATGGCACTGTATTATTAAGAATTACTCTGTAATGTAGCCTAGTATAGAACATGGCAGACTTAAACCCAAGAGCCAAAAAGACTCTACACGACCCCATAATACATTTGTGAGGAAGAATGGTCTCTTGGTAGGAGAGGAGGTCTGATTAGGAGGTGGAGTGGAATCATAAAAGTTGGAGTTTTTGATGTATATGCAAAAATTTTACAACTCTTTGCATGTTAAATTGCTCTTGCCACTTTAAAAAGTGAGTGGGAAAGTGGGCATGGCTAGCCATGGTACTTAGGTGCATTTAGTTATTTATTATACTGACTTATATAGCGCTGCTATATTCTGCAGCACATTACAGACATTAGCATCATGCTGTCTCCAATGGTGCTCACAATCTAAGGGCTCATGCACACGACTGTGTGCTGGGCAGGCCCGTATTGCAACCTGCAAACAGCAGGTCCACAAAATACGGGCATCAGCCATTCTGGCACCACATCACGGATGTGGACCCATTCGCTTGAATGGGTAGGCAATCCGGAAGGTTGTGTGGAATGGAGGCAAGGAGCCCCACAGAAGCACTATGGAGTGCTTCTGTGGGGGTTTGTCCGTGCCTCCGCACCGCAGAAAAGTAGTGCATGCACTACTTTTTTGCATTGTGGACCATCGGATGAAGATCGCGGACCCCATTGAAGTGAATGGGTCTGCAATCCGCATGGTTGGCCCCATGGTCGGTGCCAGTGCATTCCGGACTGCAATTTGCGGTCTGCAGCACGGGCCCGGCTGCACACGGTCGTGTGCATGAGCCCTAAGGTCAGTATCAGTACGAGCTCTTAAATATGAAACGATGGAATCTGGTTGCTAAGCAACCATGGGCAACTAAGCCAGCTTTCTACTTTTTGCATTATTTGTATACTGTGACAGTTTTGATGCATTTGTGTACATCACCGTGCAAGATATTGTGATATCACTGTGTGCCTTATTGCTGGACTGTGACATCATTGTGGGCATCATGCCTGTGCTGTAACTTCACAGAGAACCCAGAGTATCTTACTATTGTGACATCACTGTGATCATTATTTATGTCCACTAGGAAAACCAATGTAAAGGTGTTATCCGCATTTTTTAATGGTTCCCCCTTCATGTGATTCAGTGATAATATTGAAAACATTCCTACCGGGCCAGCGCTGCGCTCTCTGGTGTAATTAGGTGGCGAGCAATTCCTGAATTACATGGCATACATTTGGCACTTGAGCCTAGCCCAGTTACAACTGAATAAACTGATTGCTCACAGCTCCTGAGGCTGCCTGACTGTGCAAGTCCAACCCACGTATATCGCAGGTAGCAACCGGGCTAGGATCATGTGCCGAATTTACGGCACGTGATTCAGGAAGTACCCACAACCTGTATACACTGGGTGCGCTGTAGAAATATTTTTTAACATTAGCACTGAATCACATGAAGGGGGGGGCCATTAAAAAAGCTTCTTATATTCATGCTACCAAAGGTGGTCATGTTGGTGTGGGGCTCCATTCTAAGTTTTCTTTGTGGTTATAGTCTGAAAAATGGCAGTGTGTGTACGAGGACTTATATTTTGTCTGGAAAGTCTACATACTGGAGGAGATTTATCAAACTGGTGTAAAGTATAACTGGTTTAGTTGCCCATAGCAATCAATCAGAATCCACCTTTCATTTTCTGAAGGAGCTGTGAAAAATGAAAGGTGGAATCTGATTGGTTGCTATGGGCAACTAAGCTAGTTCTACTTTACACCAGTTTGATAAATCTCCCCCACTTTGCTACATTTCCCTGTGGGCACTTTGCCTTTGTATATTTTGCATTATATTATTTATTTTTCTTTGTTATTCCTGCTCTTTGTGGCATAGTGGGGATGGTTCACAATTTGGTCCATATGCATATCTCTGAATCTTCCTTTAAGAATGGTTGCTGCAGGTCCTGGTAAAAGTGCTTTATGTTATTAAGTTCTTGTCTCCCTTCTTTGACAAAGAACTTTGTTCTTTGGCTTTATTTTTTCCTCTGCTGTCATGCTCGATAAGTGCGCCAGTCATAAAACACCATAATAAACCTCATGTAGTTGTATCATTGGGATTATTATTGCTGTAATAAAACCACACACTGGTGAGAAGATGCTGTGTGCATACACCTCCGAAAACATCACATTTATACAATTAAAAAGCAGCATCTTGCATGAGCCCTGACGGGATTATATCACTGTGGGAAAGGAAAAGTCGGCTTTTAAAGAGCCTCTAACCCTGCAACAAACCAGTTTGTTTTCTTAATCACTTGCTACCACTGGCATTATAATATAAATTACTAGTAGTTATGATATACAGTGTTCCTTGAATTAATTCCATATCTGTATTTTGTGGCTATAGTGTAGTACCCCAGAGTGGGCACTACTATTCCTACACCCTGCTACTGTCCTCTAATGCATTTTGTTCATGTAAGCTTGATTCACTAGCAGGTGGCATGTCATCTGTTGTGGATCTTAGTACGGCGCTTCTTTTTCAGGAGTCTCTTTCATACTGTGCATTTTTGTTCATGTACTGAGCTTGATTCGTTTTTGTACTCCTGAAAAGACAGTGTGTCAACAACCCTGCGAGCCCCGGATTGTACGAGGATGGGGCCGCAGCAAACCCCTGAGTACCAGCAACGCGATTTTTTATGTGTGTTTGTCAGATGTTTTTATCACATACAGAAATATAATTGCAATCATATTATGAGTAACAAAAGCTTATATTGACAGTTAGAATGAGTTAATGCAGCAAGTCAATATTTGCAGTGTTGACCCTTCTTCTTCAGGACCTCTGCAATTCTCCCTGGCATGCTCTCAATCAACTTCTGGACCAAATCCTGACTGATAGCAGTCCATTCTTGCACAATCAATGCTTGCATTTTGTCAGAATTTGTAGGTTTTTGTTTGTCCACCCGTCTCTTGATGATTGACCACAAGTTCTCAATGGGATTAAGATCTGGGGAGTTTCCAGGCCATGGACCCAAAATCTCTATGTTTTGTTCCCTGAGCCATTTAGTTATCACCTTTGCTTTATGGCAAGGTGCTCCATCATGCTGGAAAAGGCATTGTTGATCGCCAAACTGCTCTTGGACGGTTGGGAGAAGTTGCTCTCGGAGGACATTCTGGTACCATTCTTTATTCATGGCTGTGTTTTTAGGCTAGACTGTGAGAGAGCCGATTCCCTTGGCTGAGAAGCAACCCCACACATGAATGGTTTCAGGATGCTTTACAGTTGGCATGAGAGAAGACTGGTGGTAGCGCTCACCTCGTCTTCTCCGAATAAGATGTTTTCCAGATGTCCCAAACAATCGAAAAGGGGATTCATCAGAGAAAATTACATTACCCCAGTCCTCAGCAGTCCACTCCCTGTACCTTTTGCAGAATATCAGTCTGTCCGTGATGTTTTTTCTGGAGATAAGTGGCTTCTTTGCTGCCCTCCTTGAGACCAGCCTTGCTCCAAGAGTCTCCGCCTCACAGTGCGTGCAGATGCACTCACACCTGCCTGCTGCCATTCCTGAGCAAGCTCTGCACTGCTGGTAGCCCGATCCCGCAGCTGAAACACTTTTAAGAGACGGTCCTGGCGCTTGCTGGTCTTTCTTGGGCGCCCTGGAGCCTTTTTGGCAACAATGGAACCTCTCTCCTTGAAGTTCTTGATGATGCGATAGATTGTTGACTGAGGTGCAATCTTTCTAGCTGCGATACTCTTCCCTGTTGGGCCATTTTTGTGTAGTGCAATGATGACTGCACGTGTTTCTTTAGCGATAACCATGGTTAACAGAAGAGAAACAATGATGCCAAGCACCAGCCTCCTTTTAAAGTGTCCAGTGGTGTCATTCTTACTTAATCATGACAGATTGATCTCCAGCCCTGTCCTCATCAACACCCACACCTGTGTTAATGGAGCAATCACTGAAACGATGTTAGCTGGTCCTTTTAAGGCAGGGCTGCAATGATGTTGAAATGTGTTTTGGGGGATAAAGTTCATTTTCTAGGCAAATATTGACTTTGCAAGTAATTGCTGTTAAGTTGATCACTCTTTATAACATTCTGGAGTATATGCAAATTGCCATTATAAAAACTGAAGCAGTAGACTTTGTAAAAATTAATATTTGTATCATTCTCAAAACTTTTGGCCATGACTGTAGTTCTAGTCTGGTTGAGTCTGGAGGCAGAAGAGTCAAGATGGTGCAGTGAGGGGAATGGCCCCCCTCCTGGAGCAGGAGTTTCCCAAGGAAAGCAGCTCATAGAGCACCATGACTCATTACAGTTTACAGAGCAGAGTAATACAAGGGGTCAACAGCCAAATTCACCCCACTAGCTGATAGCTGATATCCCCTTTTGAGAACAAAACAATTGGGCAAGTTGAAATACAGTTTCCTGATCCTTCTCACCTCTGATATCTGCTAGCTGGAGACAGTCGGGGCCTTAAACACATTTGATTTCTATCCAGACCTTCTGAAATCGGTGGCTTTGGCTGACATTAGTCTAATTAGGTATGGCCACCTTTAAATATTTAAGGGGGTGGTTAGGTACACCCAGGGCCAATCCTCTACGGGTCCCCCCTGCTTCAGTCCCCACAGATCGCAGATCTTTAAACAGTCGGGACTTGAGAGTGGCTAAGTCAGTGCTAAAACCCCATACGGTAGAAGTTTCTCTTGTATTACACAAGAGAAACTTCTGTGAAGTTTTTAATATAAGAGAAACGTCTATGAGGTTTTTCAGCAGTGATTTAGCCTCTTACCTTTAATGTAGATGGTTTTGAGTTCGAATCCCCACAGAAACATTTTAGAAATAGATACTAAATAAAACTTAAATACACAGGGTGTCCCTAAGAGTGAAAATTCAGATTTTATTGAGAAAAAAAAAATAGAGCAAAACATAAAATATAATAACACCCATGGTGTTGATCATATTTTCTGTTTTGCTCTATTCTATTTTCCTCTGGATAGGTCATTAGTTTCTGATCGGTGGGGGTCCGACACCTGGGACCCCCACCGCTCATCCTGTGAGCGCCGCTACCTTCTCCCCACTCACCAAGCTCAGCGCCTTACATTGTACAGCGACCGTGCTTGGTATCGTGCACTTGAAAGGGGCTGAGCTGCTCCAAGGGAGCACCAGTGCCTTCTCAAACAGCTGATCGGCGGGGGTCCCAGGTGTCGGACCCCCACAGATCAGATACTGATGACCTATCCATCTGATCTGTCATCAGTGGTAAAATCCTGGAAAATCCCTTTAACTTGTGTATCCAGTATTTTTTGTTGGGTAAGGTGGCAAACCTAACAGCACCCTCGCTCAGGATGTCTATAGGCCCGCTCACTGCAGCAAGCTAACCCTCATCAGGATACGTCAAGGAGAAAACAGAACTGGATCGCACATCCCCATAATATGCTTTTGATCTATCACTGCTTTTCAGCAAAATTCAAACCACTTCCCAGCGCAATGTTTAATGCACTACCCCTGTACTGCATGCTATACAAGAGGCATTAGTGTACATTTTGATCAAAAGGCAATAAGCCCACTCACCGCATCAAGGTTGCCTCTAGGAGTGGGACCTACTCTAAATTTTGGCGCAGGACTGCGCAGCGACACGTGGCACTGCCCCAGTAAGCGGCGGGACCCAGGTGTCAAACAGCAACCTTGCTTTTCGACATTGCCAACCACCTCACTAGTACAGCGCCACAAAGACAAAGGCCGCCACGCAGTACCGCGCCATCAGAAAAGTTGCCACACACAACACACATGTCCTAAGCTTTCAGGAACTCCAACTGAGAGCTAGCAGGTCCATTCACTCTTTATGCAGTCGCCTGCTAATTAATTAAAAACACCTGAACCGAATGGGAGGAGTGCTGATACCAGAAATGAAGAAGGAAGGTTAGTATATGAATACGTCAAGAAGAAAACAGAACTGGATCGCACATCCCCATAATATGCTTTTGATCTATCACTGCTTCTCAGCAAAATTTAAACCGCTTCTCAGCGCAATTTTTAATGCACTACCCCTGTACTGCATGCTATGGGGTGCTGGGGTGCTTGTGCTCGGGTGCTCTGGTAGAACACTTAGTGATGCTCCAGTGCTCTACAGAGCACCCGAGCACAATGTAAGTCAATGGGAGAAGACCAGGCACCCCCTGCTCGGATGAGGGGAGGGTGTCGGGTTCATAGGAAAAGGTCAGAATCGCAAATTCTCCTCTTTCACTCGTTAAAGTACGCTAATTAACTGAATTTGTACGCATTAGCGCACAATGCGTAGCATTAGCATACAAATTTGTACGCATTAGCGTACAATGCGTAACATTAGCATACAAATTCGTATGCATTAGCATACTCGAGCATCGCACTCGAGCACACGCTGTGTTCGGCCAAACACTGAGCGGACCCGAGCGTAGGCATGCTCAGCCAGAACAGCGAGTTCGGCCGAGCATGCTCGCTCAACACTAGCAATAAGCCCACTCACCGCGTCAAGGTTGCCTCTAGGAGTGGGACCTACTCTAACCCTCATCAGGACTCACTTCGTAAAAAATTATTTTTTTCTTTTCATTGCGATATTCTGACCCTTATAACTTTTTTATAGTTATGTCTACGGAGATGTTTGGGGGCTCATTTTTTGCGGGACGAGTTGTTCTTTTTTACAATACCATTTTGGGGTGTGTATGACTTGATCACTTTTTATTCAATTTTCTTGGGAGATAAAGTGATGAAAAAAACTCGAATCTGCCTTTTTAAATTTTTTCTGTTACACCATTCACCATATGAGCTAAATTTTTTAAATATTTTAATAGTATGGGCATTTTCACATGCAGTGATGCCCACAATGCTGTTTTTTTTCTTTTTCTTTTGGGGAATGGGGATGATTTTAATTTTTAAGTTTTTTTTTAATATTTTCAAAACTTTTTAATTTTTCCAAGTGGACCACAACTTACAATCATCAAATGTAAATTGCTCCATTAGTCTGTATAAAAAATCACTATATCACAGTTCAGTGCTGCCATCTAGTGGCCTGAACTGGGATATACTAACAATGAGCCTGGAAGCCTAAGGCTAGGGCTACACGGCGACAGTTGTCGCGCGATACCCGTCGCAGCCTTGGATCCCTGAGTAGTGGGGATCCCATAGAGATGAATGGGATCGCCGCGGCAGTCGCAAGAAATCCAACACGGTTGGATTTCTTGCGACTGCCGCGGCGATCCCATTCATCTCTATGGGCTCTATGGGATCCCCGCTACTCAGGGATCCTGGCTGTGACGGGTGTCGCGCGACAACTGTCGCCGTGTAGCCCTAGCCTAATGCAGGCTGTGGCTTATTTATAGAACAGGGTGCTTTCCCCAATCTCTGCTGGGGGAAAGCGCTCCTGAAGAGGAATCCCACGCTTCCATGAGTGATGGGAGCTCATTGCTGTGAAAGGAGGGGGCATGTGGCGTATTCTGGGCCATGAGGGTGAAGAACTGTGTGAGGAGCTTTATGGGGTGTAAATTTGTGAGGGAGGGACAGAATCGACAGAATGTAAATGTGTTGTTAGCACATTATTACAAGATTTGATTTTGCCCAGAGCCACATTTTGTCTAAAACCGGCCCTGGGTACACCCCCACAGATTGCAGTCCTGGATCTGCCTCTACATACCTGGTAATGCACATTTCCTGTAATTATAGAATTAGCTTAGAACAGGTAGCAGATATTTCCCTCAAATTATGTCAGAGCTGGAGCAACACTCCTGCTACAAAGATACGAACCTGAACGCATGTTGCGTGTTATGATTCTTCCTAATTTGCATTCCCATTTTTAAGCAAAATATAATAATAGAAATATATTGTTCCCAGCTTGTATGGTACTACGCCGCCACAGTGTGCCTAGTTAATATATTACTGTACCTGACTTTTCTCTGATTATTTTCCTCTAATTAAAGCTTCCTCTATGGTGTGATCAGCAAACTGTTTACACAATCAGCTTTGTGCAGCGAAATATTTTAAACAACACATTTGTTCGTTTGCAAATAAACCACTGGAATTATCGTTGTCTTCCATCTAATTAACACAGTTACAAGAATATATGGCCACTAACTTACCAGCCGAGAAATGGTGGAAAGTTACAAAGTGCTTATTCAGTCCTGGGGTTCTCTGTAACTCATGGTGACTCCGGGCCAGGTGTGAAAAATGTCTTCTAGATGTTAACTTTTTTCTTTTTTGTCTGAGACAGGGCCACTAATTTGCCTAAACTTGTGGCCATGACGTATTATAGGTCGCACAGGAGAACAGCTACGGTATTTGCTGTTGTATGTTTCTAGAGCTTTGTGTAGTATAAAAAAAGTTATATTTCATGCGGATCATTGTATGATGATGATGTATTGAAATGTATCTAATGTTTCTAATCTAAGGGGTTTTCTGAGATTTTTATACTGATTACCTATCCTCTGGATAGGCTATTAGTATCTGATCAGTGGGGGTCCAACACCTGGGACTGTCACCGATCAGCTGTTTCAGAAGGCATTGGTGCTTGGAGTGTCGCTGCAGCCCTCTCGCAGCTTTGCCTAGGCCAGTGATGTCATGTTCATCAGTCATATGGCCTAGGAGCAGCTAGGGGCTAATCTGCGATACCAAGCACAGCCGCTATGTAATGGCACTGTGCTTGGTGAGCAGAAAAAAGGCCGCAGTGCTACTGTGAGTAGGTCATCAGTATAAAAAATCCCTTCCCAAACCCCTCCGATCCAGCACTGCCGTCCTCTTTCTAGGGCTGCAGGTATAACTTATTGATTTGGCTGCACCATATCTCAGGATTAGTCCTGTCCATTGAAAGGTATTAAGTACAGCCACATCTCCATTGAAGAAGGAATAGCCCTTTATTTAAAGGGGTTGTCCGAGATAATTAAAAATCTTGGACTAACCCTACAATTCCTTAAAAAAAACAAAACATGATACGTTCACCTGTTTCTCCAGCGGTGCTAGTCTAATGCTCCTGCTGCGGTGACTTGCCTGAATACGGCATGTGACTGCTGCAGCCAACCATTGTCCTCAGCGGTCTACAACTGCTACAGGGACATCACTGCTGATGTTTGTAGGCAAACCCTCGCAGGGGGAATGGACCAGAAACAGATGAGTATATCACGATATCGTGTTTTTTTAAATAAATTTAGCAACTGCAGGGTTTTTTGAGATTTTTAATTACCTCAGACAATCCCTTTAAGGATAGGACATGCAAAGGCCATGATGCAGCAATGGAAGTGGCAATATGGACCACCACACCACTTACGTAGTTTAATTACACAAATAAACCAACCATTTAGACGAGGTATTGAACATTAAGAAGTATAATTAATAAGTCTCCATATTTCTTACATTTGCTTCCGAAATATGAATTATATTTTTCCCAAGAGAAATAAATTTATAAGCAAATTTACAAAACATTATCTAAATTAAGCAGACTACAGTTTGGAGATAAAAATGAGACATTTCATATTTATCAGGAATTACCACTACAAAGTTCTAAATAAAACGGAAAGGAAGACAAGATGTGATGTCTTCAGTTCTCCTCCTTTGTAGAAATCAATACTAATGTTGCTCTGATTACACTGTAATTAGTGGATAATCGAGGTCCCTTTTTAAGATAATACTATGTGTATTAATTCCTCAGTCTACCGGCCGTGCTCTGCAAATGAAGATATACTGTAGCAGCAACATAACAATGTGTTCAAATAAGCACAGTCATGTAGTAAATCCACGGCACTAATGTCACTGTTTTATTCTGTTTTCTCCCTTTAAACCAGTAAACTGTGGTTGAACAGGAAAAAAAGTGGGCAGATCTGGTCGGGACCTGGGTGGAAGAGCACACCGCCGAACGCAGCGCGGACAGCGGCAGTGGTGGAGCAAGGGACAGGTAAGTACTACGCAAAACATCTTCCTTCCACAGGTTATTACTGTCTCCAAATTAGAAGAAATGACTGGAGAACCTCTTTAGTCAATAGGTCATTTTAGGACACATCTTTTTACTGTTCACTGTTAATTTTACTCAGTGTTAGAAATGAAAAGAATTGTGCAGAATTATATAAAAGGTATATTTCATGAAAATAGTGTCACCCATGGGGTATACAGCCCATTCCTATTCAAATGAATGTGGCTCAGCTACAGTACCAGACACCGCCCATAAATAAGAGTGGCACTGTTTCTGGAATAAAAAGCAAACCCATTCATCCAATGCCTTTTTTCTAATCCCAGTCAACACCTTTAACCCTCTTCCCCACCCACTGGTCATCCCAAAAGGTATTCGTATTCAGGCATGAAAGGGCAATACTGTTTTGAACTGGGCTATGTGGTTGCAGGAGGTCAGACACTTCTGAAGACTATTCCTTAGGCTGTTATTGGACCACAGGCACAGTCTTGTTTTAAAGCTGGCAGTCTAAGTTTTTAAACAGGATCAAAACTCTTTTGCTAGCCATTATACAGCTATGGCCCTTAAAAATAGGTTCTAGTGAAAGCTGCTTATACTTGCAGCTTTCACTTCTGATCTATATTCTAAAGGCTATATCTCTCAATGTAATTCACCTAGCAGTGCGATCTTGGTCTTGTTTAAAAGCTCAGATTGTCAAAGTGAAGGAGAGCATATGATGCATGTGCTTGCATGGCTATTTTTGGTAGTCAAATAGCAGTGAACAGAGGCCGCACATAAATTTACTTTAGACATAAATTCAAAATAAATGTCCCAATAAAAAAGTGAAATTTTCAGAAGAGTTTTTCTAATGTTGATGTTGGGGCGTTAAGGGGTTTCCAAAACTCATCTAGCCACTCATCAAATATGCTGGGATTCAGATGGAAAAAAAACATTGCGTGCATATGAAACAACTCTCTAAAAGTATCAAACCTTTGTCATGCCATGTTTCCTGTCATTTTAATTTTGTTGAATGCAAACAGATGTTTGCTCTGCTAGCATCAAAAGTTATCAGTAGTGTTGAGTGAAGCATTCAAAGCCGGATTTGGTCATAAGTTTAGAATCAAGAAAAGAAAAGCTTAATGTCCAGAATCTGATACGTCGGCGCTGCAGGATCTACAGAAGTAGGCCACCTTCACCACAAACAAGTTCAAATATTCAGATATGCTCTGCCAATGTCAGGAACATGAAAATATAAAGAAGCAAGGTGGACTCAGTTTCTTCTCCTTTCTGCTCCACACAGATAATCACTGTAGTTAGACTTCAATGGTTTCCACACTCCCGATGTCCTCCCAGAAACACAACAGACACAACAGAGGGGATCCAAATACTGAAGCACTGCTGCAAATGAAATCACCCAAGGTAATTTATTATGTTCACAAAAGATGTATAAAATCACGCATATCATAAAAGCCACATGTCCCGGCAAACCCGGCCCAGGTTTCGCCTCGCTTTTTCAAGGGCATTGTTTCTGGGAAGGAACATAGGAGGAGATCAGGAGTGTGGAAAGCATTGAAGTCTAACTACAGTGATTATCTGTGTGATCGTGTGG
Source organism: Rhinella marina (assembly GCA_900303285.1). NCBI lineage: Eukaryota > Metazoa > Chordata > Amphibia > Anura > Bufonidae > Rhinella > Rhinella marina. The sequence continues at coordinate 299,415 of ONZH01006893.1, read as the reverse complement.
AGCAGAAAGGAGGAGAAACTGAGTCCACCTTGCTTCTTAGAATTTTTATGTTCCTGACATTAGCAGCAGCATTAGCAGGAAAACCTTGATTCACAACGGATCCAAATTTCCTCAAGCTTTGTGGTAACTAATCAGTTTTTCCTAAAATGGCCAGCCAGTCAGCAGATAACCATCCCTTCTGATGTTACAGCCGTACAAAACCCTCATTCCGCGCGGTCTCCTCCATTGTCCTGTGAGCTGAGCATAGTGAGGAACAAACGCTCATGCACTAGGGACAGTGTTACTAAAAAAGGTTAAAGGGAGTCTGTCACCTCCTAGGCCCCTATAAAGTACATAAAGATGCCCATAGCACATGTTGTAACAACAGTAATGTTACCTTTGGCGCATTCCTCTGTGTTTTAGAAGTCCCAAAAACGGAGTTTTAAATTTATGCAAATGAATCGCCGCATGAGCCCGGAGGCGGCGTTTAGTTCTCGGAGCCCGGGCTCCAGTCCTTTTTAACATGCAATCCCCGCCCCGCTACTGCCTCCGCCCGCCCTGCACCTCGCTCCTTCTCAACCGGTGAGATCTCAGTCTCTCGCTGGGCCGGGGCATGCGCACTGACTTCGGCGATGCCGTGCCCAAAATGGGCATCACAGTGCGCATGCCCTGGCCCAGCGAGAGACTGAGATCTCACCGGCTGAGAAGGAGGACCCCAACGAGGTGCAGGGCGGGCGGAGGCAGTAGCGGGGCCGGGGATTGCATGTTAAAAAGAACTGGAGCCCGGGCTCCAAGAACTAAACGCCGCCTCCGGCTCATGCGGCGATTCATTTGCATAAATTTAAAACTCCGTTTTTGGGACTTTAGGTAACATTACTGTTGTTACAACATGTGCTATGGGCATCTTTATGTACTTTATAGGGGCCTAGGAGGTGACAGACTCCCTTTAATAGAAGAATATTGGAGCTGGAGAGTGCAGGGACAGCGCAGGGAGACTTATGCTGTGTGAGTTTTATTTATTTATTCCTACATTTACTTATTCCTACATCAGCCGTAACTGTAATTCAGTATTACCATATTTTTCGCCCCTGCGTCTTATGGGGCGAATGCTAATGAGCCCTTCCATTATGGAAGCGCTCATTAGCACCGGAGGACAAGGAAGCAGTGAAGACTTTGTACTTGCTGCTAAGAGGCACTGGGGGGGCTGCTAAGAGGCACTGGGGGGCTGCTAAGAAGCACTAGGGGGGGCTTATATAAGACTGCTGGGGCTGGTAAGAGACATATAGGGGGTCTGATAAAAGCCATGGGGCTCTTATCTGAGTTCTGATTGGGGGTCTGATCTGAGGTCCAATTGGAGGTCTGATCTGAGGTCTTATTGGGGTCTTATTAACATTGGGTGTCTGATTGGTGGTCTGACCAGAGGTCTATTGAAAAATATTTTTTTTCTTATTGTCCTCCTCTAAAACCTAGGTGCGTCTTATGGGCCGGTGCGTCTTATAGGGTGAAAAATACGGTAATTAGAAGGAAGCCTTTATTATTCCAGTACCAGATTGCCAACCAATACCATCTAGTCTGCACCCCATAGGGGGCCAGGTCTTATGGATGACCATCTTCACCTTACTTCTTCCAAATTATCATCCAAAGTCTACATGTCCTAGAAAAGTCAGCAAGATGCAGAGAGATGAGGAGCTGGATGTTCCTGATGACATATTCTTATCGATATTAGATGATGTGAAAAAGGAGGAATAGCAGATGGCAGAAGAAGGGCTCCCACCTGTAGGACAGGAGAGCGCTGGGGTTGGAGAAGTCAGTATGCCATAGCATATTAATATTTAGTGTTTACTGTCAAATAGCCTCCAGGAGATTGCAGGCCATAGCAGCAATAATATGCATATTGTCACCCCACCTAACCAGCCAAACCCCATACCAGCAACAGCCCCGTTTAATGGTGCTGCGCGACCATTAACAATGAAGAAGCACTCTACAGTGCTGTCTTCATTATTAAAGGCAGCTCCATGTGGCAGAGTGGCCTGGGTGACCTGATTTAGGCTACTTTCACATGACAGTTGTTTTTGCTGCCTCCGATCCGCATATTTTGCTGATAGAATGCGGACCCATTTATTTTAATGGGTCAGCAAAAAATGCTGACAGCACACTCTGTGCTATCTGCATCTGTATGTCCGTTCCGTAGCCCCGCAAAAAAAAATAAAAATAGAACATGTCCTATTCTTGTCCATTTTGCGGATAAGGATAGGCATTGTTACAGTGAATCCGCAAAAAAAACGGATGCCATACGGACGTCATCCGTTTTTTTAGCGGATCCACAATTTGCGGATCAGCGAAACACAATGGTTGTGTGAGAGTAGCCTAATAGCGATTTGTGATTATTGATTAACTTCGGTGAAGTTGCCAAATTGAATTTTTCTAAACTTCGCTCCTCTCTAGTTATCAGTTATCACCTTTATAAGGAAACCTTATTAATCATCATGCTAAGCATTTATTTTGTTATTTTTACCATTCAATCTGTACACCATCTGACCATCCTCACACAATCTCTGCTGGGGGAAGGTGAGCAAGCAAATCCATGGAGCACACCTAGAGGCTTGTGGAGATTGGAGCTGGTGGCTGAGGCTATCAGTACTTAATTCAACCTTTATATTATTCATTCAGGGCTGTACCAAGGTTGGTGAACAAATCAATTTGGTGGAAATCCCCTCCACATTAGCTAAACACATTAGTGATATCCTGAATTTTTGGGCGTCTCAGACCGGGACAGGATGTGGAAAGCAGCGGGGATCAGAGCCACATTGGAAAGTCAGTGGCTGGAGATCTGTGAGAGTGAGTATCCATTCTGTTATGTTTTTAAGCCTCTCCGAGCCCACTGCCACCAATTTTTATCGAGCTGGAAAGCACCTTAAAAAATAAATAAAACAAGAATTGACATTGAATTTCAACATGCACCCTCCTTCTTCAACCAGGAGGTAAGTAGTACCAGATGTATCTTCTGCCTGCTTTTCCCTCTCTCCTCTTCTGAAAAAAATGACACTTGACCACCGGATTTGTTCTCACTAGCAGTGCAGTCGTTGGCAACCGCCAGAAGTGCAGCCATTTTTAAACTACATCCCCCAGCATGCACACTTTCCCTGCTGTTCTTGGAAGTGAATGGAGCACTCTGGGAGTCGTAGATCTTTTCATTGTATTGCAGTTCCATGTATTGCTGCTAGAGTAGATTAGCAATAGCCTTTTTTTGCTCTCGCCGTTTTATATTCAACAAAAAAAAGCAATAGCACCAATACACAGTATTAACATGCCATTTAGCTGGGGAATATAATGTGTGCAGTATTCCTTCATATGGAGACTTGTTATTCTCGGTGGTGCAGAGAAGTTTCTTTCATGTGTTTTTTCATCCCACACATTTAGATGTTCTTAAGCCCTGGGAGGCACTTAACACACAGTACTACCGGAAAACCTTCAAAACAAAGCTTGTGTGCCGCAGCGGCTGGTGGGGTTTGTCTTAGTAATGTGCCATTAGAAGGAGGAATGCTGCCTGTTTTATGTTATAATGCTATTTTCTTATTAAGCCATTTCCCAGAGATTAGCGTGCTTTTCTCAAAGAACAAAACTGCGAGTTCACTTGACAACCCATCTGAACGCTTGAGAGCGGTTTCAGTGTACAACTATGATTTCTGAAGACTTTACCCCTAACTATGTATAAAACAGTATATGTAATACACATCATATATGTGCAGATGATATGACTGGGTATGAGGAACAGATTGAAGGGGTTGTCTAAGATTTTACACGTGATACACTATCGTCAGAATAGAACATCAATGTATGATATGTGGGGTCCGACACCTTGCCCATCAGTAAGCTGTTTCAAAGTACATCCAGCACCAGAACTACATAGCTCTGTCCACTGTGTAGTGGACAGAGCTGGTTACCGCATTGTTGCTCCCATTCATTTCAGTGTGAGCAGTGCTGCAGTAACTAGCTTTATCCATTACAGATTGGACAGAGCTATGTAGTTCCAGTGCCTACTTCTGGCACCAGAGCTTCTGCGGAACAGCTGTTGAACCACTGCCGATCACATATTGATGGCCTATCCTATTGATAGGCCATAACTTGTAATATTATAGACAACCTCTTGAAAGAGGTTGTGCATGTTTGGGGGGAAGGGATGGGGAGGACGTGTGAAGGGAAACATACTTACTTGCTTCCCGACGCTGGCTCGCTGCTCCTGTCCTCTCTTGCCTCCACTGCTCCACTGAAACTTCCGGCTTGACACCACTGCAGCCAATCAGTGGCTGCAGTGGTGACCTGCTCTCTTTGCATCATGTTAAATGGTCATGTGACATAAGAAAAACAGGTCACTGCTGCAGCCAGCAATTAGCTGCAGCGGCGTCAAACTGGCAGTTTACATTCTAGGACCCAAGCGGAGCAGTGGAGGTCTGAGAGGGAAGGAGCCAGGCACCAGCATCAGGAAGCAGGTAAGTATGCTTCTCTTGACAGGTCTGCCCAGCAGAGGTTGGGGTTTGCCAAAAAAAAAAAAAAAGGCCTTAACCCCTTTAAGGCACTGTTCATCTGCATCAGTGGTTCAATTAGGAGCCTTTTTTTCCAGATTCCATCAAATTTGCCAGAATTTTTTTTCTGTAAAAGTCATGGACACGACAGAGCTTGTTATAGTCAATTGAGTCCAGCTTGTTATAGAGCAGAAGAAGCCAAGCAGATAGATTTATACATTTATATCTCAGCTTTTTCTGATTTCAGTTGTACACAGGGGAGGTGTTATCAGTGATTGATAGCATTCTCTGTGTTTGTATACAGACATGGCTGTCAGTCTACTGATATTTGTACAAGTGGGTGGTCTTAAAGAGGACCTTTCACCACTCCTGACATGCCTGTTTTAATAGCTTCATGCATTCCCCATGTAGTAACAATTCTGGAATATCTATTCTTATGTCTGTATGTTGTGCCATTCCTTTATTATTTGCACTAGAAGTTATGAATGAATTACTATTTGCCTTCAGTAAGGGAACAGAGGGGAGGTAAGCAGTTGGGGGGTGTACCTGCACAGTCTGAGAATGGCAGCACTGATTGGATACAGTGAGTCTTTTCAGGTACACACCCAACTAGTTACCTCCCTTCCACCTCATATAGCACATGAAAGTCTCTTTCTAACACAACTAGAACCAGCCCTGTACCTCACATGGATCCAGAGATCTCATCATTCATTGCTCGGCTAGATTTATATCACGCTGAAAGCTCAAGGGGAGTGTATTTTCTTCTTTAGTTAAGGGGGCGTGTTCATGCTCTCCCTATCACAACTCAGGAGGCAGTTGTAGGATGAAACTGAGCATGTGCGGCCTACTTCGTGAGCAGGACAAGTAAATAAGAAAAAGAACAAACAGCAGGTGGCGCTATACAGATACATGGAATTGAATAACTCCGTAGCTATAATAAATTTTTAATTACATGCAATTACAAAAGAACTCAGTTCCAGGTGCTGGTTTGAAAACTGTAGAATATTTTTTGTGGGACAACCCCTTTAAGTATAGAAAGAACTGAGGTTAAGTTTTACTGAATCATTTCCCACAAAACTATATATCAATCTGCTCAGCTCCTCCTGCTCTATTACACGCTGCCTGCAGATTGGACTGCATTTTTTGGTGACAGGTTGTTGGAGCAAATGCTTGCTTTGACATGTGAATCAGTTTGTATCCAGGTAAGTGAAGATATCCAGGTAAGGCCGGGTTCATGTCACAGTTTATTTTTCTGTTCTACTGATCTGTCAGAAGAACAGAAAAATAAACAAAACAAAAAATAGATCCTGTATTTTGAGCATCCATTATGTTTTACCCATTTCCAGCCATTTCCATCCGAGATCCATTATTTTGGACAGAACAAATAGTCCTGCATGTCTTTCTTAAAGTACTGGAGGGGATTTACATTTCGTCCAGATTGCTCAGATGGGAGAAATAAAAGGAATCCAGGAGGCTGTATGATTTCAGCAAAGTTTAGTTGCTGGAACTGGTTTAATCTGACTATTTATGGGCTAGATTTTTTTTTTAATGGTAGGTAGGATTGATAGAGGGACCTGCCATTCCACCCCACTCCAGTCCAGCTATTCCCCCTAGCCTGAGGTGTTCCCAGGTGAAGTCACTGGGAATAAACAGAGGCCTCAGACTGTCGGTCTGGGTCAGAGCCTTGAAGTTGGTAGACCTGTCTCTTTTGAAAGCCTCCTGATCTCCTTGTGACTTGTACCTAGCTGAGGCAGGGATACTGTTTAGTAAGTGCCCGGATGGGCAAGGTCTTTGATTTTGTGATTTGTCACTCTAGTATTTGTGCTGGATACTAAATAAACTGAAGTGGACTTCACACACACAGATCCCTACAATACGTAGCAATTAGTTAATATAATGTTCATATCAAAATTACTCCATCTGCTGCACAGGCATACAATAACCTGCAAGGCGGCAGGGTATTTAGAGTGATTGAACACGTCTGCAGCTGAATGGAATGCGTCCAATATTACCATTATTTTAGGAGATTGCCATTGATGTTATTTTGGCTCCAAAGACTGAACTTCACTTGAACTAATATCTCCTTAGAAATGCAAACAATTCAGATTTTACAATTTGGAATACTGTTAATGGAAATATCTTAACCTGCACAACCTATCTCAGCCAGATACTCCATGCGGACGGACACGCACACCACCACTGTTATTAATCATTAGATTTTTATGGAATAAGACATAATAGCAGACCATTAGCCGGTATGAAAACTGGACACAGAATTTATTGAGTGTAGTGAATATGTATATATTGTATATACACATGCACATCTTGTAAACGGTATAGCAAACAGGAAGTTTAATATGATGCATAATTCTGAACAATTGACCATCTGACCCATTGTCTACATGCGACTCAATATAAGCATGGTATAAAAGAGTTAAACGTCCATAGGTAGACCCTGTCAATAGACTATTGCACAATATTTCCCAGAATGCATAGTCAGTTTTATCGTGGAGTGCCAGCTCACAAACGCCCCAGTACAGCCACAGATACTGTATACCCAGTAGTATACCGAATGCTCAGAGTATATATATATATATACGGTAGAATGGAAGAAAGATAGCTACTAACTAAAATTCCAACAGGATGCAGTAAATAATTAAATATATAAGTATGTGAAATATCCTGAAAGTCTTCATATGTGGCCCATAAAATGTGTATAATAGTAATGGCACTTTTATCATCATAGTTCTGTATGAATACGCAAGAAAATACCTCCATATGAAATCACAGGTACACATAGGTGCCCACGGATTTCTATGGATAGGGGAATGACTTGAAAATATGAAAAATGAAATATGTCAGCACTATATACCATAAGTAAAATAAATAAATAAAAAATCTTGGCACTACCCCTTTAAGAGAAGACTGGAACTCAGAAGAACTGCATCAGAAAGATTTAAGCCTCATTCACATATCCGTGTCTGTGCTTAAATCTATGAAAAGGTGGTCAGTGATGCCCCCGTGAAGGATCTGTGTGTCCGGTTTTTGCTGTCTGTGTGTCATTCGTGTTTCACTGACAAAGCACAGCTGAAAAATCATTTTTAAAGCATCTCTTCCTAATGATCTGTGAAACACGGATGACATCCGTGTTGCATCCGTGGTTTTCACTGACCCATAGACTATAATGGTTGTGATGGATCCGGACAAAATAGAGCATGCATCCGTGCTAAAAACACGGACCCACGGACAGTGGCAAAAAACTGATGTGTGAATGCACACATTAAAATGAATGTGGACGTGTGCTGTCCGTGGAGAACACTGATATGTGAATGAGGCTTTACAAAGGAAAGCACCAGGAGTTTTAACTTTGCATTATTCCTTTATTGTGATTTTTTTATTGTGAATCAAAAGATTGCTTTAAGGATTTGTACAACTCAGATCTGTAATAACTTCTGACCTTTAATTTAATGGGTACCAAAACCTTCACACAAAACATTCGGCAAATCTCAGCGCAATCTGCACCGTCCACCTGCATCGGCTCTGCTTCTCGCTTGTGTAGTACAGATCTACAGAACATAGGATCCATACTCGGCATGCTGCAGAAGCAGATGCAACCGGGAAAGTGTGGATCGCTCTGAGGAATATCGCTTCAGCTTCTATCCTTTGGGTGAAGGTTTAGGTATGCTTTAAAATAAAACATTATATGGTCGCTGTATACTGTTAGTTAGACAGATAATTTCCTGGGAACGTTCACATCTCCGCTAAAGTAATCCAGTAGTCCATTCTGGCAGGAACTATTGGAGTGACTGTATCTGGCATAGCCAGACACTGCCAGATCCCCTTTGACTATAATGGGATATTGCAAGTATCCTGAGGCTTTCTGGCATTCAGCAATACTTCTTTATCAATGAGGGCTTTAAAAATATGTATTTAATAAGCCCCCTAGTGGCAGCCTCAGGCAATTGCTTAGACTGTGCGACAGTAAGCAGGGGGCTCCACAGGCTGTATAGCTTTCTCCTGGTCTACCTACAGTATATAATAGTTTGCCACTGTAATAAGACACAGTGCGCCAAATGGGGCCTTCAATATTAGTCCCTTCCTTCCATAAACTTAATGGGGTTCATTAAGTTAATGGGATTTTACTATGGATCAGCTATCCTCAATATAGGCCATCAATATCTGATTTGCGGGGGGGGGTCTGACATGCCGCAACCCTGTCAATTCGCTGTTTTTGGGTAGGGGTAGCTCTGGCAATGGTACTACACAGCTCCGTCCATTGTGTAGTCTATGGAGCTGGTCACTTCAGTGAGAGCAGTGCTGCAGTTACCAGCTCCGTTCACTACACAATGGACGGAGCTGTGCAGTTCCAGCACTGGAGCTACCCTGAAGCAGCTAATGGATGGGGGTGTAGTGTGTCAGACCACTACCAATTAGATATTAATGGGCTATCCTGTGAATAGGCCAAAAATAGTTAAATCCTGGATAACTCCTTTAGAGGGAAACTGTCCGCAGTTTCCTGCCACATGAAAGATTGCCAGCATAAAATCCTGACGGGGGGTCTAATTTAATTACAAGTGCTTAAGAGAAAACATAGGGGGTCATTTATTAAGAACTTAACAACCCTGTGCGTTGGTGGTATGAAGAGGTGCCGGCGGTCTAAATGTAAGACAGCTCTCTTGCTGCCTTAAATGTAGACCATTTTCTACGCCTAAAAAAGGTGAAAATGATAAATGAGATGGGCCTGCTGGCCGTTCCCCTTTCGCGCCCACTCTATGCCCCTTTTGTAGACCTGACGTGAGCAGAGAAAAGTTGCAGACTGCAGCGCAAATAACCTTTGCGCCACAATCTGTGACAGATATACGACAGAAAACTGGCGTATATCCCTTAGTAAATGACCTCCATAGTTTAAGAAGAGCTGCGTACAGGAAGATGTGTCCGCTAGGCAGCTCTCCTCCAGCTTCTCCCCAACCTGGTATGGCTTGATTGTCAGGTCTCTACATATTTGGATACAAGGAGAGACCTGTCAATCAACCTGAGCCAGACTGGAAGATGCTGGTGGAAAGCCACATCTAAGCCACGCTAAAGTCATTTTTAAGGTTGTCTGTGGTTTGGGCAGCATGAAGCTGTTGACGGGTTACTTTTAAATTTCAAGAGCTACATGGAAGGGCCACCACTTTTCTATTGAAGCCGGCAACTACTTCTCTCGACAGTTGGGGCCTTGTATGTCTCACTTATGTGAATCTGTTTAAAGTGTCACAGATACATTAGATCCAAATACCCCTTTTAGGTCTGTGAGGTCAGGGGCCAGGGCTCCTTATCCATTATAGACTCTACCCCAGATCCCCATTGTCATGCGTGATCATGTACAATACAAGTTTGGCTCCAATGTTCATGAAATTCTAGACCTAATTTAAAAAAAAAAACAGAAGAAATATGGTCCATACTACAGGAACAGAAACTAAACATAGCCATTGTCTTTCTTTTGTATTCCTATACGGTTAAAATTCTGATCCAGATGTCTGTGGATAACGATTCTAGCTTTCTCAGTGGCTCTGTACCTGGGCGTTGTGAGTTGACCATAGCGTGTACCACTCGTATTGGTTGAAGAAATACAGAAATAAGATATCAAGTAGTAACCTTGAATTGACCTTGAAGAAAACTTTTATTGGGTCTTTCAAAAAGCAGCAGTCCTATGTTAATATGACAGACCCTGTAAAAGGCACTATATGCCACTATACATGAGGAAGGAAAATAAAGTGGTACTGACCAACTAAACAGATCTTTATGATACCCATACTGAACCATGAAAGACGTGGAGTACTGAAACATTTATATATAATCTATGTCCTATTGTATATTTTACCATGTGCTTTTATATATTCTCTAGAAAACATCGGACAGGTAGGTCCACGTCCTGGCTGCTTATGAGACTAGCAAAGCTCTCTTGCATCTTTTTTATGGAAAGTATTTCTGAGGCATAGATGAAGTAAAAACACTAGAAGACAAAGATTTCTTTTTTTTCGATTCTAAACTGTAAAAGTACAAGAATATAGAGCATCGATTACATGGACAATGCAATCCTGGGCCTCAGGAAGTACACTTCGTTATTACCTCAAATATCCATACACACAAGCTCACTATATCAAACCATTGTAGATATATCTATTACTCTCCAAAAATAAGGAAAAAAAAACATTCGAAGCTACAATTTTGGATATCCAGATTGCACCCATGACCTAAACACAACAGGGGCAGCCATTTGATGTTGACCCGTTTCCTCCTTGTGCATTCATCGGGAACTAGTGACATCACTTGTAAATAAAGTGCCTCTTGCTTCAGTAATGTCGATACCCCATATAATCTGGTCCTCAAATTGGCTGCCTTCATTGTGTGACATTAAAGGGGTTGTCTACTTTCAGTGGTGCCTTTTTGTTAGAAGGGTCTCCTGACCATAAGCTAATCATAGGCTGTCTTGTTGTTGGGACATTTAGTGATCAGCTCTAATCTTTGGGCTAACCTGGCAGTAAGTGTTAAATTTCCCTACAGCCAGTGGCGTACATAGAGAAGTAAGGGCCCCATAGCAAGGATGAAACTGGGCCCCCCCCACACAGGACAGAAGGGTTTCCACCTAAACCCCCTTTCAATAACCCTTGGGCAATTTTTTCTTGTTTGTTTTGTTTGCTAAAAGTTGTTCCTTTAAAGGGTAGAGTCCTGACCAAGTTTTCACCTCCAGTAGAAGAGGAGATGATCCCAACTAAGACTGGGCCCCCTCTTGCCCTGGGCCCCATAGCAGTTGCATGGTATGCCGCTATGGTAGTTACGCCCTTGCCTACAGCACCACTGCAGGCGAAATTAAGCATTACATATGTTCCATTGTAATTCATAGACTTGCTAGGTCCTCCAGACCAAGAGATGATCGTTATAGCTACGCTCTGCTCTGGATAATAGATTAGGGACCTGAATGGAAGACCTTCCATATTAACTCCATTTTCCTATGACATGACTGATTTTTCCGAACCAGACAACCCCTTTAATAGGTACATTGAAAACACTACATCCAAAATTCACCTAAGATGTTCTTTCTATATTTTCTGTATTCTCTTTTATTTTAATATGCACAATTTATATTAGCTACAAGATTACAAAACCACAGCAGTCCGTAGGTTAGACTGATACCACCATCTTGCTACATGAGAAGGAAGCTAGAGTTGAGGCGACCGCCGTTGAGTTCATAATCAGATGCCGCACAACGTTTCACACTCATGCGTAGTCATTCATCAGTTGCCAGGAGTCTTGCAGTGGGGCCCAGGATTCTACTTGTCCGTAACTTGAAGACATATCTATTTAAAGTTTTCAAAAACTTCAGTCTGGAAGTGTTGAGATCTCCCTCTCTCTCTCTCTTCAGAAGAGTCCGGTAGTTTAGAGAGCGAGAATCCATGATAAGGAATAAGAATCTCTTCCGTTAAAGAAATACTGAGGCACAAAACAGTTGCTTCAACTATTTTCATACATGAAATCCCTTTTCTTGTATATGCATCAATTGTAATCGTAAAGTCTGTATGCTGCTCACTATTCTTCTCTGGTGTCCAATGAGCGTCACACCGATACTTCTGATGTCACTACGGGAACAAAAATATGCATTACTGAGAGTCATCCCTGAAAAATGAGATGTAGAGCAATTGAGTATATACTGTACATTATATCTATGAACTGCAATTGGGACTGTATTTAGTGCAAGATTAAAAGGGTTTTCAGGATAGGACTGGTGGGAGTCCAACGCCTGGTGTCTCTTCAAACAACTGATTATTGAAGGTGCCAGAAGTCGGACCTTCACTGATCAGATACTGATGGCCTATCCTGAGGACAGGTCATCACCCTTTTAAAGATGTTGAACATTTTTTTCTGGCTAGGGTTGAGAATTTATATGCAATCATTTGTGGTCTGCCAAAAGTTTGATCTCCCAGGTTGGATTTTTTTTCTGGCATTGTTGGTATGGCAGGATTGCTGAATGTGACCGATCATTTGATGATATCATTGTGTATCTAGCCTAAGCCTGTGCACTCCTGATGCTGCTATTGAAGAATTTTCATTAGAAACATCAGTGTGGCTGGGACAGGAGCAGTGTAGTACAGCTCCAGGGCTACCTTGCACACCCTGGAGCTGTACTACAGAAACCTTACATTCAGAGGTGAGGTGGCCAGGACAGGAGCAGGAGCGCATGCGTCCTTATGTGTGCTCCCGCAATCCCAGTCACCACAGATGCAGGAAGTGTTCCCTGCAGTGTGCAAGCCCAGATACTGCAAATGGTCACATCCTCTGACAATGAGAAGACTGAAGAGAAACCATAGAAGGAGGCACTTCAGCTGTCACATTGTAATTAGTAAGTGCCTTGTATTGCTCTTGTATTCATGTTGGGAGCTATTTATTGAAATGCAAAAACCACGTTACTGTTTGTTGTAAGTTACTTACTCAATGCTCATTCTGCAAACCAAGTCCAACGTTGTGAACCCAGCCGCCATGAAGTTACTAGCGTACTGACCCATCTTTATAGAATCTAGCCACTCTGTGACTGTGACAAAGAAGTGATATTCTGGTGTATCCCCTGGTGATTCTGGCATGCTGCATAAAAGGGAAAAATTAGTTTAGTTACGATACTTGATAGGACAACCATAGTGTAGAATAGACTGCTTCACTATATATCAATCTATCATTTCTAAAAAATGTTTTCCATTTGTGCCCTGCAAAATTTTTGCATTGGTATTGCGATTTGTTTTTTTTTTTGCGTGGGGGTCCCATTGGCAGCTTAAGCACTTTTAACAGTAAACCATTTTGTTTGTTTTACTGGTAAAATAGCTGTGAATGAGCACAACCCTCTGCAGTAGAGTGATATAAGTACTATATTCCGTCTCCATCAGTTCCAGGTTGAGTTGCTCCTTTGGACGCCAGCTGAGGACGGCTCCATGCTATTCTTTAGTGCACCGTGTACTATACACTATCCTGAAGAAGCCCCTGTCCTCTACATAGTAAGTGATTTACAGCTTCCTGCAGCTCTTTCTGACTACTATATGTAAAGGCCCCTTTACACTTCTGGGGCATTGAGCAGATAATTGCTAACAAACATTCATAGAAAAATTTATTAGTGATCCTCTGCTACTGTAAAGGTGCCACCGATTACCCAATGAATGAGCGAAATGTTTGTTTGTTAGGTAATAAGATCATTTGTGTGGTCACCTAAATCATTGTTTACAAACAATGATTTTGTGTGGAGGCGAGCGATGGCATTAGTGATTGCTTCTCCCCATACTGTGGAGGAGATCACTGCGTGTAAATGGAGCGATCTCCTTCACTGAGGAGCAGACGATTGCCAGGAAGGAACACTTCCTTCCTGACAATTATCTGTTCAGTTATGCAGTTCAAAGGGGCCTTAAGGCTTTGTTTAAAATGTATTTATTATCTGCCTTTTTCCCTTTACTCTGCATTTTTATTTTAGGCTGACTTTTTGGGAGATTTAGAGCCAGTTACTAGATTTCCATAGAATTACTGTATGGTCTAAAGTTAAAATGTCTTCATTCATATGACAAAGGTCACGCTGGAAGTGTCAATTTTGTAACTTGAGGAATCTCTGTACAGTATTAGAGGAAATCTTAAAAAAATGCCCTAACTGCTAGTTTTCTGGCCTTGTACTGGGCCTGCATAAGGGACCACAATGCAATCTGCCAAATCACCAGATTTGTGCATGGTGCACAGTTTTTGTCTGGCATATACACCTATCCAGCAAACAACAATATTCAAGGATATTCACCCATAGGTGGAATGTCTCCCAGTTGTAATGACAGTTCCATGACACCATAAATTAAAAAACAAAACAAAACAAAAAAAAAACATATTTCATGAGGAGACGCTGTTGAAGGTGGATCGGGTGTGACTACATTCTAGTGCAACATTTCAGTGGGCTACCCCCTTTCTCAAGCATGCACATACTTGAAAATGGGGGTGGTCAGAGCGTGTTTTTTGCTTGATACTTGCATATAAAGAAAGTATCTTCAAGACAAAAAGTCTGTACTTTGCATGTTTTTACATACAGTTTATAAGAGCAACACAGCGATCCTAACTTCCACATGATACTCATAAGCGGTATCCTGGACCTCAAACTTCTCCTAGCCTGAAAAGTCTTAGGCTTGGGCTAAGAGAGTTCCCTCACTGTCAAGTGAGGGTAGATAACTCAAAAGTTCTTTGGTGTCCATGAGACTTTTATGGTGAGCCTTTCTAATCTTACCATATTAGATAGAGTACTGGGTTTCCTTTAAGAGACCAGTCTACCTAAGCTACTGTACATTCAAAATATCTCAGCCAGCCTTAATCCTACTCCGTACTGATGATGGACAAGCACTCCGAAATCTATAGATATTTGTCTTGGCTATATTCCCTTGTCATGTCCCAAAGCTGGTTAAAAAGTTGGAGTTTGACTGACGATGTAAAGAGATGTCTCTCTTTCCTTGGGAGGAAACTCCTTGCATATTTTTTTCCCATGGAGCATTATCAATATGTCTTCATACCATGGAGTACTTCCAGGAAGTCCCCATACATGGCTGATCTCTTGAAGGAGAGCAAATACCCTACCTAAGCTGCATCCAAGGCATTCTACTCAGCTAGCCAAAAACCTAATCTGTACTGATGAGGGGCAAGCACCCTGAAACAGCTGTCTGTGTATGGGTGATTATTTGTCATGTCCCAAGGCTTAGGGAGCCACTTCCACAAGATCACGCTAGTGAGATTGTCCTTTTTCCTTGGGAGATACCTCTTTGCAGTCTTACTATAAACAGACTAGGGTGAGAGGCAGGACCTGTTAGTTACACAACTGAAATGACTGTAGCATTCACAATACACAAGGAGGCAGTCCACGAGAGAAATTTAAAGAACACCAAAACTTTAATTCCTGCCATGCACCCACTCTTCAGACCCTATACTATTACAAAATTTTTCCTAGAGTGCTCCTTTACTATCAGCAAGATTGGTGAACTCTAGAGGACCTCTCTTATTGGGGTAAAGCTAACATTTCTATAATTAATGGGGTTGTCCCATCTTAACATTTTATGACATATTGATAGGATATGCCAGAACTGTCCTTTAGATGCGGATCCCACCTCTGGGACCAGCTCCTATCTCAAGGACAGGGCCCTGCCATGAATGGAGAGTAAGCCGCACATAAACAGCTTTCTCCATTCACCTCTATGGGATGTCCTAAAATAGCTGAGCATGCAAACTCCATAGCCTTGAATGAAAAGCATGCCGCAGTGTGCTGTCCATTCATGGTGGGTCCCCATTCTTCAGATAAGCGCAGGTCTTTGAGGTGGGACCCACACATATGAAACATTTATGGCATATACCATCGTTGTGCCATAAATGTCCAGTTGGGAATACCCCTTTAAGTTTCCGCCTGTATGTTGATACAGGAGAACAATGGGGACAGCAGAGCGGATGACACATTAACAGAAGGTGCCCAACCAATAACACAGCAGTGACAATTTATCAGGTGAAGCTTCTGTATAGACAGATGTGCACACAGCTTATAATGGACAGTACTCATACTTGATTGTATTATTGTAAAAGATAGCGGTGATTAACATGATTAAGAGATCTCTCAAGATAACAGCATGCAGTAAATGAGCTCAAAAGCACAGCCGCATTGTGCTTCTCCAATGACCAGTTTAAGACCCAAATAAATAACACCGCCATAGAACAGAGGGCGCACGCAAGTCATTCAGTGCTGAGGCTCCGCTTCATCATCTGCTGCCGTGGATTAATTGCAGCTATATTAGTCAAGGTTTTTCTTTATTATGTTCATTGACTTATCTCCCTGCTCATAGGTCAAAGTAGTTTGAATTTAATGATCATGATCCTGTGATCTATTTTCCAATGCCCTTTACTCTACTGTAACACCATCCATACAGTGAGCTAATAAATGAGCATCTCATCATGGGCTTAATATGGGCCATTGCATTTTTTCCTCCAGACTAAAAAGGATTGTCCTAAATTCACAGGCTATTTTTAGATGTGTGGTCCTTCTTTGACTAGCAGATGGATGGGGTCTCCTTCATGAGTAACCTCTATAGCACATGATCCACATAATAGCCCTGCAAAGATCTTCTTGTTAGTTCATCAGCCACAACAGTGACGTATTTAGAGCTCTTGGACTAAACTAAAGGGATTGTCTCATCAAGGCAACCCCATTTCAGGATGACATTCTCAATGATATCCACATGTCCTAATAGGATATATGGAATGGTGTCTTGATGGTTTTATTGTGAGACAAACATGCCACACAAATCAATCTAAGAATGGTTAAATTTGTCAGAAGAACAAGGGCTTGGCATGTCAGGAGGTATCAGGATTTATTGTTGAAGGTGCCACAGATGGACTTGAAATGATCTTGAAGGTTGCCTCCCTAGAAAAAAAAATACAGTTCTGCAGGTTGGGGGTTTTAAATCACTGTATTTGAGCAACTTTAGGGAAAGGCTTAGCAGTCACACCTGGAACCTGAGGGGGAGGACCAAAAGGCCCTTCTACCCCACTTAGAAAGAACACTGCAACAAAATCTGCATTACTATTCGGGAGAACATAATTCAGAACCGCAAAAAATTCTTACCCCAGTACATCTTCAACCAGAATATTAAGGGAGCTGGGGTTGCGGATGAGCTTGTCTAGAAAGCTCACAATGTCTGAGAACTTAGGTCGGTGATTTCTTTCTTTCTGCCAGCAGTGAAGCATTAACTGATGAAGAGGGACTGAACAACCCATTGGAGCAGGGAGACGATAACCTTCTTCTATCGACAGGATGACCTGAAAATAATCACATGTAAGCGTTACATGAATTAAATGACCTGTGCATTCATTTCTACAACGTGTCCGAGTAGCATTCAACATTTTAGCTGAACTACAAAAGAGCCAGCAAGGGATGCTGGGAGATTTCAGCTCTGAAGCCTGCTAAATTGTTAATATACCTTTGGTCTATAATATCCTAGGATCAGCACAAGATAAATAATGCATTATATATACGGTATGGATAGTTATGCTCAACATTTCACATAGATTCATTCTATTTGGAAAGTATTTGCTTATATGGAGAGTTTTGTGCCGGAGTCAGCTGATCTTTGTTTAGGTGGCAGCTCTAAAGCTGGACATACATTCTACTGGTCTATCAATCCCGACTCTCTCCTGACTCCCCCATATACACACAGCCGAGCCTGTATGTATTGTCAGTTGGGAGAGAGAAGAAAGCTGCTGTCAGGGGAGCTCCCCATATACATTAAGGTGTTGGCCGAGCCAACCATTATCGATGGGTTTGTCCGACAATACTCTAATGTGTATGGGTAGTGTTAAAGGTGTTGTGTCACGAAACATATTCTACATTTTGAAAACCAGCACCTGGATATGAATACTTTTATAATAGCATATAATTGCAATTGCATTAGTATAGCCAGTGAGCTATTCAATAAAATATATCAGTATAGCGCCACCTGCTGTTTGTTCTTTTCCTTATTTTTTGTCAATTTCATGAAGCTGGTCGGACTTGTTCAGTTTTAAAACTTCAACTTCAAAGCATGACCACCAATGATGGATTGCAGGGTGGTCTGAACCATGGAAACGAGCAGTGTATAATGTAATGGAAAAATGAATCCAGCCAGCAAATGGACAATCACAATACATTAGTAAGTGCCTTGTATTAACTTTCTCTACATGATAAATGCCACTTACTAAAGTCAGACACCCCCTTTAAGTAGTACATGTCTTATATACCCAGAGTAAGAAAAATAAAAGTCTATAAACGCAAACAAAGAAGCCTCTTCCCCTGCTTGCAGCTAAGGTGGAGGAACTTCACATGGACATTCATTTCTTCATAAATTCATTTCATGTTCATGTCCATGTGCACATGGCTCTATTATGCACTTTGCACGAGTTGTATGAGCATCGGCCAGTGCGCAATCTGGTGCTGTACTTGGCACTAAATATAATGCCAATGTGCTTGAGCCCAGAGGCTAAAAAAGGTCAATGCATAGGGGAGCATAAAATGTAAATGAGGACAGATTGGCCATAGACCCTACAGGGAAATCTCCCGTTGGGCCGATGCCTAGGAGGACCACCCAATCCCTCTTCACAACCACCAGCCGGGTTCATAATGAACTGATTGTCTCTTATGCACCTGACCAGCAGTCACAGGTGGCCTCCTAAATTCAACTGTATTGATGTTCACAGGACAGTGATACAGTTGAGCAGTGTCGCAGGTGGCAGTATTTTGTGCTGCATTGTGGTATTTGGTTCAGCTGGGGCTGTATATTGCTCTGCCCTTTCGTATTGATGGCCCTGCCTAATTATGTTACCCCAATATGGAGCCACTTTTACCTTTTTTTTTCCAGGGCCAATTTTAGTTTCCAGTCCGCGCTCCGACTGTAAACCTGTATGCGCTACCCTTGTGGACATTTACCCATGCAGCAACCTAACTCTAGTATTGAGAAGAACTCCCATTACTATGACTATTGAGGAGCGTGGCTTTTATGCTGGATACACATTAGGTAAAGCTTACATCTGGTGTTTCTAGGAGATCGCAAAGAGAATGTAATTGAGCTTTTCTACGATCATTGTATTTATGGCATAATACCGATGTTGTGCAGAAGGGTAAGATGATAGTCCATCGAGTGCTAGAAGCCATATAATAGCAATTCAAAGCAAGCTGCAAAGGTATTTTCCTCTCCAGCGCAATAACTATAATGCCACTGCGTCTATGTCTAACAATGGCACTGAGTAGTGAAACCCAATGGCCCTAAAGTTCATTTACCAAGTAATTCCATTATCTCCTCATAACTACTCCTCATGCTGAGCCACGCTCTCCGGAGGCGTTTATTGTGGATTTAACTGAAAAAAAGAGCTTTTGATGAATAAATTGAGTAGAAATTGTTACACTTTCTTTTTTTTTTTTCACCATCATTCTGAACAATTCGGTGACATTCCCTTTGGATCTGTTCTTACTCTTGGGAGACACCACACTTACGAACAGCCTGCCATGCTCTTTGTTCAATTTTCCCAAGCAATTATGTCAGCATTGTTTGAAATCCATTAGCTGTTCTTTTTTTTTTTTCCTCCTCTTAGAAAATCGGTGAGTTTTACAGCGCACATTAATTTATACATTCACTTACAGATTGAAAGAAGTCTTTGAATTGTTCCAGACGATAAATGTACTTTGCCTGAAGTTTTGTTTTCCGCTGATAAAAATTATCGTAAAATTTGCCACCCATCGAAACTAAGTTTTTCTACTTTACTCCTCAGAGCAATTTGTTCTGAGTGACAACTAATGAGCTTCTCATTAACCCATGAAGACTTTTATAGAAAAAGTTTTTCCTCTTCGGTAATGGAAGAGACCACTTATGGGATGATTAGTGAGTAACTTTATGTTCGGGGAGAGTAAACACTCTTTTATGCTCATATTTTATAGAGAGTTTTCTTTCTGAATTATTTAGAAAATTGACGACTTTTGATGCACATGTTAGAAGTTATTTTACCACAACCATTCACAACTCCTACAACCGGGGCCAAAGAAAGAAGAATGGCAGCTCTTTCTTATCATTGTGAATAAATAATTTTTTTGTGCTACCATTTTTCAATTCTGTGGATATCTGGGAGGACAGTGTATTTGGGGGCCCTTGTGATATGCACCCTGTACTTTGATTTTTAATTACAAGATGCTGTTTTTGCTTTATTTTTGTAAAATAAGTGGTGCCACCTTATTGGCAGTGCACAATATTTTTGATCATTAAAGGGGTTTTCCGCACTGACTATGTCTTTTGACAGATATGCTCATGTAGTTGCTTTTTCTTTTTCAATTTAGACTCTCCTGACCCATTTTCACCAAATGATTTGTTTCCCTCCTGTATGTAGCACCTCCTGTTGCTGTATCCAACCAAACCCATGATGTACTTCTCCTTCTTCTGCCACAGCCCCAGCACCGCCCATAACAACGCCCAGATAGTTTATAGCTCCTCCGACCCACCTAGTTATATAGACACTCCCCTATCACTGCCACTGTTTCTGCTCTGACACTCATAGATAAAACATCGCAAGAAACAGGAAAGAGCTGCATGGACATGGTCATGTGACCACAGCCCAAAACAGAAGTTAGGAACAATAAGGGTAAAAGAAAAAGAAATAAATTACAAAATTACAGCTACCTTCATAAATGATTATTTTAAATAATGCTCATGCAAACTGTAAAGCCCCTTTAAATGGTCCCTAACTTTCCACACCTCTTTGCATAATCCAATAGTACAAATGACTAGACTACAATGACTACAAATGTTAGAAACTTTGTAATTAGTGGTGAGCGAAGGTTTCAAAAATTTGATTTGGCTGCTTCACCAAATTACTTAGTAACACATCGAATTCATTTGTATGGATTGGGAACAATGACTAGGAATGGCGATTGCGCCTGCCCAGCATGAATTGGTGCCTTTTCTTCAATCGAGATGGGTGCAATGGCCTCTCTGCAATTAAATGAGGATGAGGTATTTTTTTTTACTGCTATTTCAGGAAAAATTGATTCATTATAAGAAAGTGCCAAGAAATTCAGATTCGTGGTGAATCAAATTTTTCCTTAAATTCACATTGAATTCTACTTCGTTAACTTCGATTCGCTCAAAAGTATTTGTAATATATCTTAGGAGAGAAAAATATATATTTGTCTTGAAACAACTCAAATTACATTATCCCATATAAGTCTTTGGAAAGGGGAAGGGAAGGAGTGAGCAAGATCTGAGACAGGACTCCAGGACAGACACAAAAGAGACTCCTGCATCTAAATAGACAGTTTCTATCTCAGTCCAAGTGCTTTATTCACATCAGTACAGGTCAATACATCTCTGTAATGTTCTCCATGATCCTAGGGATGCTTCTGATAGAGCATGAGAAGGTTAGGAAGCAGATTCTCCTCTATTTCCTGTGTGCAGTGGGTGGAAGCTAGTCAACCTAGTAGATCTGGTAGAACTGCAAACTAGAGATATAGCATACAGAGGAGAAAACTGCTAAAAGTGTCAGATACAAATCATGCATTGGCCAGACAGTATTATTATTCATACACACACACACACACTGTACTACTGATTAATGCAAAGTTTGTTGAGTGGTTATGTGTGCTTTAAGGGAAAATACGTCACTTGAAGCAACTCTCTCACCAGGGGATGTTACAAAGCGGTACTCAAAGGGTTCAACTCCACCTCCTGGAATTACACGATACATAAAGGTTTCATACATGAAAGTGTATCTCCAACAAAAAAATGAAGACTGAGTTACTAAATACCTAAAAATATACAGTAACTGTTTTTTTTCTGTACAGTGTTTTTGTTTGTGTCCCAGACTTTTCCTTTTTAAATCAAAGTTTAGATGGAATTCACTGTCTGAAATCTACTAGTGTAAACCATAATGACTCTGTTGTACTTCTCTGTCATCCGGTCATCTAGAAAGCCTGTCCCATTCCTCTCTTCGCTTCCCAGCAGTTATTCACTTTTGAGAGAACCTTCCAGTCCCTCTCATGAGAAACATATTTACTCATCAGGTGGACTACAGACTAACTCTCCATATAAACTTCTTCTCGCTGAGTTTATAAGGGTGAGGAGGATTTGGGACTCAGGGCCTCCATCCTAGTCATCTGTGGGGGTCAAATCCTATGATGTTGACTCTTTTTGAGATATTGGATTTCAAGAATGCTCAATCAAAATTGAATGTGTCTCCCCAAGTAGACCAAATATAAAATAAAATAGCTACAAGGAGGCTATGGAAAAGCTAGAGGGTGTATTGTGAAGAGGCATAGCCAAGCTTTCATCACTGGGGGCATTATACTCATCTTGCTACAGTAGTCCCGTTTCTAAACATCCTGGCCAAGACAGAGTAGAATCTGGGCACCCAGGTCCAATTCCCCATCAGCCCCCCTCTTAGTCACAGTTGTGCAATTGTAAAAGGTGTTACCCATTGACCCAAATCTTGTTACAATAAGTGAAACAAATCCATTCTAGTTTTCTACATTTTATAGAAATCAGAACTAAATACTATATAGAGGAGCTACTCACATCTTGGTTAGACATCTCCCAGTATGGCCTCTCTCCGTAAGACATCACTTCCCACATCACAATCCCATAGCTCCAAGCATCACTTGCAGAAGAAAACTTTCGATAGGCTATTGCTTCTGGGGCTGTCCACCGGATGGGAATTTTTCCACCCTAAAAAATGCAAAGCATCATTATTATAATAGTTTCAATAGTTAAAAAAGGAAATACATTTTTTATAAAGTACGGTACTTGGAAATCCCTGTACTTGCCACCAGAGTAAATTGCATCAGTTGAGTAAAATCATAAGTATTCAATTTGGGACGATGGTAGCAATGAAAAAATGAAACTTTCACAGATTTCATGCTTTATTCACAAAATGGAAATTCACCAAATACTTTGGGGCTGGGGGTGCCACGCTGGTGGTCACACTATGACCATTGTGTGCAAATGAGGTTTTCAAATCTCAGTTGACATATTATACTGTAGTTTTGTTGCAGATATTCACGTGATCCTAGCCTTAGAAGGGCTGTCCCACCAGCACAACCCTATTTCAGTCTGAAGCTGCCAGCAACAACTTTTAGCAAATGAGGCAGTGGAAAAATGGCCCAAGGGTCATTGAAAGGGGTTTAGGCGGAAACCCTTCTGTTGTGTGTGAGTGTGTGTGTGTGTGGGGGGGGGATGGGGTCTGGTTTGATCCTTGCTATGGGGCCCTTACTTCTCTATGTACACCACTGGTTATGGGGGTGTATGGCAGCCACGATTAAGGGATTCCATACACAGCTGTCACTGTTATGGCAAAGATCTATGGCTATCGCTGTCATGGGGGGGATCTATGTCTGCCGCCAATTAATTTATTTGTGTTACTACAGAGGCTGAAAATGGATGCAGAAGAGAAGGGGCAAAGTTGTCTCAGCAGTAAATCTTGAATTAACCAGGAGAAGTTGTCATGGTGATGTGGGCCAGATGAAGAAGAAAAGGAAAGAATATCTACAATCAGAGATTATGTCAATTGTGACTCACTGAATATAACTGTACCATAATCACTTATACATTTTGCAGAGCTCCTGTGTACCACTGGTGTTTACCTGTATGGTTACTATGGTATGGTATTATGTAATACCTTACCGCAGTCCCTAGTTGTAAAACCACTCCCTTTATTTACACAGATGGATACAAATGCATTGCTAAGTGGATAGAACCACATTTTCTGCTAGCTACAACTATTCTGCTTCATCCCTAGAGTCCCGCCACTTGTTTTTTTAAGGAGGGCTATACCCCTGAGAATAATATTAACACTACTGGGTATCTGGTGATATGTTCCTTAGCTGGGTCTATTCTTCCATGTCTGGGATGCTAATTCCAAGTGCACATCATCTCATTGGGTTCACTCTGCTTAATGCTGTCAAGGAAGCATGTCCTAAATATGCTAAATGCTCGCTTGCCATTTAGTTGCCATTTAGAGATATTCCTAAATGATCTGAGTACTGAAGAGGATTCATCAAACTTGTCATTTTCTTACTCCAGAAAACCTTTATCCGGAACTGGATTTTTTATTTATTTTTTCCCCGAGTGGGTCAATGCTGCATTTCTGCCTAGCTTATAAAACTATAATGAGCTGGGAGAAAAATGCTAATTTGATTCCTAAGCGGTATGCAGTATTAACTGAGCTATTGAAACGTTCATGATTCGGGCTTCGTCGCTGTGTCTTCTGACTCATGATAATGCTGAATTACCTCCAAATGTAATTAAATGACAACTTCCAGAGGGCTGTCAAGAATCTGCGCTAATGAGGATACAAGTGTCACACGGACTCGGTAAAGTGTAGTAGGATTGCCAGAGGAGGACCACTCTGCGCAGTGTCACAGATCAGGTACTGCACAACTGTCTCATGTTTAAAGGGAGATAAGTTAAAAATGAAACATTCCTTTAAGACAGAAAATTCCACTGAGTATGACAAGTACGCCTGAAGTCTGTGCCTCATCTCCGAGCTCTTTTTTCCCCTCTCATTATTCTTTTGTTAGGATCAATTAAGTGGAAAAATGTCGTGGGAGATGCTTGACAAGAAAAAAGTACATCTCGCTATTTAAAATATTAATCCCCTGCAATTTTTTTCGGAATCGTGTCTAATATCGCCATGCTGGGTACCGCACAGCAGAGTAAGTGTGGAAAACAAGATTATATGTCATGGGCAAACAATACATGGACGAACATTATTTGTTCTTTTATTGCTCTTTATTACATGACTGTAGTGTTTTGCTGTCTGCAAAACAGGGATACTGGCCCATGTGCGTTCCACAATTTGCGGATTGCACATGGCCGGCACTGTAATAGCAATGCCTATTCTTGTCCGCAATTGCGGGCAAGAATAGGACTTGCTCTATGTTTTTTGTGGAGCCGCGCAACGGAACTATGGATGCGGACCCATTCATACGGACTGTCTGAATGAGTCCTTATTTACATAGCGCCAACAAATTGAAAATGTATTCCCTTTCATTTGATCCTGTCCCCAGAGGAGCTGACAATCTGGTTCCTCTGTCTGCAAGGCTACAATTACTACATACACACGTTTACTGAGTCAATGGCATCTGATGGCACCAGCCGTGACCAGGATCAACTTGAAGGGGTTGTGACACAAAACACATTTTACATTTTTCAAACCAGCACCTGGATCTGAATACTTTTGTAATTGTATGTAATTAAAAATGTAGTAAAGCCAGTGAGTTATTCAATAAAATGTATCTATGTAGCGCTACCTGCGGTTTCTTATTTTTCTTATTACTTCACCGCCTCACTGAGCTGGTCGCACGTGCTCAGTTTAAATTTTCAACTGCCACCAGCCATATCATCCGTTAGAAGCTGTGGTATTTACAGGGAGAGAGCTGCAGAAGAAAGGACACATCCACCGAACTGTCAGCCTGAGGAGAATCTAGTAGAGCAAATGGAGCAATGAATAAGGAGCACTGTGAACCCATGTGAGGTACAGGGCCGGTTCTAGCTTTGTTAGAAAGTATTGTCATGTACTATATGAGATTTGATTTTCATTTTCTGCATCAATCATGAAGTAACCCCCTTTAACTGAACCTAGTAATATTTTTTCAGCATAGATACCAAGAACCCTGGAAAAATAATAAGTCACATACATGTCCTTCTATCACTCACTAAAGGAAATGTCAAAACCTAGTGCACACTACCATGTATTACAGGTTGTAGGCCACGCTGTGGTATGACAACTTAATTTCTTTTCCTTCCTACTCTTAAAAGTAATATAGAAAGTGAGAGCCAAGACACTCTTAATATCTTAGAAGTAGTGTTCCCCTCAAAGTTTATACTTGACTCAATTGCCTTGATAAATATGCCTAATTATTTGCCATCCACATACTTCAAGAGTCTAGATGGGTGTTACCATTTGGGGGAGTGTCCCTGCACAGTGTGACACTGTTCAATCAGTGCTGCCAGTGTCACACCCCTAGTTGGTAACACCCATCTGGACCTTCACTGCCAACTGCTGGCAATTCATTCATAAACATCTAGTAGGAATAATAGAGGGATGACACAACACAGAGTCATGAAAATAGATGTCTAGAATTGCTATTACATGGGGAATGCAAGTAGTTATGAAACCAAACATGTCAGGAGAAGAGACAGGTCTTCTTTAAAGGGGTTGTCCTGCTATTATTTTTTAAAGGACCAGCATAGCAAAAAGATACTCACCGATTCTATTACATAGCTTACCTGGTCCACACTGGTCTTTGCTTCATGGTACTTCTCGAAAACTAGGAAATACCCACTGAGCCAATCCTTGGCCAGCAATGACTATCCTCAGCCAGTGATTAGCTACATGTCTAGAAGGTCTAGGAAGCAAAGATCAGCAGGGACACAGCAACTGCAGTCAATGAGGTATCATTTTTATTTTTTATTTTACTATGCCACTTAAAAATATCAGCTGGACATCCCCTTTAACTGTATGAGGCCTTGATCTTTTTTTCCAGAAGGTCACAAAATCCCTAACAACGTAAAATGGTTGAGATTATCAAAAGGTAATTTATGTAAAGAGGAGAAGCCACCATGTCAATGACAGGTTCACCACCCCTGATTTACACATTTGTGATTTTTTTTTCTACCTAGACCTCCAGTTTCATCTGTCTGTCCACATGTTGTGTCTCATGACTATTATCTTGCAGACATCTGGTTCCTTATGCAAAATGGATAATCTGAATACCTTTGAATTACCCGTTTCAATCTGCCATGCAATTAAAATGGAAGGACACTGTTACAGGTGGCTCTAAACAATTATTGGTATAAAAATGACTTATTCTAAGAAAAGTCTTTATGGTCTTAAATTCTTGAAAGAGGGTTATTAACTTAATTGAAATAAGGTTTTAGGCTTTTTTAAGAGATCTCCTTACTTTTAATTGAATTTGTGCTTACATTAGTTGCAGGAATAGGAAAGCTTCTTAAGCTTATTTATTTTAGTGCACCAATTTCATAATTAATGCTTTTGTGATTGCTTAGTGTAGCCGCACATTGCAATGCAATATAACTGTACGGCTTGTCTCTAGGTTACTTAGGAATGAAATGAAGCAGCTAAGCTCCAACTTTTGTCAGAGAGGGAAGTATGTGTTTCATGAATTCTACATGGTAATACGAGAGGAATTCTGCATTTTTTTCCATGTGTAAAAGAATATAAAATAGGCAGAAAATATATAACATGGGATTTTTTAAATTTTATTAAGTTGAAGTATCTCCTGCTTCTTGATGTAAAAATGTTCTGTCCTCTGATACTAGTCACTTCACTCATCATTGCTTCTTTCATCATCATATATTGTCCCAAAAACCCATCCAATGTGTAAGGGGGAGCCGGTGGCGCGCTTCCTCTTTGCAGCGCCACCAGTCTCCCGTTCACTTGCTGGAGCAAGGACACGGCCAGCTTCCTCGTCTCCATGGCAACCAGGGGCGGGGAGAACCTGGCCGCGCTCACGTCCTCAGAGCGGCCGGCGTTCCCCACCACCTGATCAAGCAGTAGGAGGGACTGAGTGCCGACAGCTATTAGTCAGTGCTCAGCTGTACAAGTTGAATGGTGGTCACGTCACATGACCCATCTCCTAGGCCTATTTCAACAGGCAACCTGCTGGCCACAGGTTGCCTGTGATTGATCTCATCAGTGTTTCTGAATTACTATTGCGACTTCTGTTTTGACCTCAGCTTTGAACTTGACCTTGATTCTCCCCTTGTACTTCGTGACCTCTTGGCTCCTGACCTCGGCTAGTATCTGACCTCTTCCTTACGTTTTCCTTAGTACTGACGTTACCTCCCGGCTTCTGACCTTGGCTCGTATTTGGCTCTGCTCCTGATTATCCCTTGGTATTGAAGTGACCTCATGGCTCTTGACCTCGGCTTGGTGATATTCTCTTATCTGTGTGTTCTGTCTTTGTCTATTGTTTTCTCCCGTTGTTACCCTCCCTGTAAGCCCCAGCACATACGTAAGCTAGGGACTGCCATCCAGTTGCACACCGATGTTTAGGACAGACTGTGCAAGTAGGCAGGGACAGTGGTGGGGTTGAACTCAAGGCTGCACTACACCTTTACGTGACACAATGCCTGTTTTTTGGGAATTTTTGGGGTTCCTGCATCTAAGAATGAAAACTTGAGTAGGCTGTGGCCTTAAAAGTCTTGCCTCATGAGGACAACTTATTTGGAGTAGAAGTTGATGGCGGTGGGTTTTGCTTCTCTGACTAACAGTGATCGGCTGTAATCACCTGGGGTAGTTGCGTTTGGCCACACACTCCTCAGAATGGGAAGGTTAGTGTTACTTGGTGGCCATACCAGTGGATGGGCTGAAGATCTAGTGGTTATGGATACTTATTTACAGGTAATGCTGTATGTGAAAAATGTACGCAAATGACCTCCTACCAACCATGTCACAGAAAAATTGAAAAATGAAATGAAAACGCATCTATGTGCACACAGCTGTTTTGGGGTGCTTGTCCCTCACCAGTACAGAGCGGGGTACTGATTGGCTGGCTGACGCCTTTGAGTCAGCTATGGGGGGAAGGGACAATAACTGTTTTTTACTGAAGAAAATCAATCCAGTGGCTATGCTCTATGAGAAAAATTACACAAATTAGCTTCATAGTTATTTGAGCAAACCTTCACCCTCCTAGATTGATCTGGTATCAGCGACCACATGTTTATGTATCCGTTATGGATTTGTCGTCCAGCATCGCCATCATCGTAACGATACCCTATGTTGTTAAAACATTTTACAGCTTTAAGAACAAATGAATGCAATCAATAGCGGTCTAATCAAGGAAGAAAGTATCTAGGTTTTCCTTTAATTTGGATTTCAAAGAATGAACATGCTTATTGGTAATTTTTTTGCTTTTTATGATAGCTATGTAACGGTTTTAATTAGGGTAGGAAAATATTCCACACTAATTTCTTTTTCCTCCAGTACCATATTACGTCTGCATCATTTCTTCTCATTCACTTATCAGCTGTTACATTAAAACCACTGATAGATGAAGTCAATAGCATTTATTATCTCGTGAAATTGCCAGTTGTCAAAAGGTGGGATATATTAGGCAGCAAGTGAACAGTCAGTTCTTGACGTTGGTGAGTTAGAATCAAGAAAAATGGGCAAGAGCAAGGGTCTGAGCAGCTATGAAAAGGGGTGATGACTAGACGACTTGGTCAGAGTATCACTAAAATGGCAGGTCCTGTCGGGTGTTCCCATTATAGACATGCCAGTTTCTACCTAAAGTGGTTAGGGAAGGACAACCAGCAACAAGGCCATGTATGCGCAAGGCTCATTGATGTGCCTGTGGAGCAAATCCAAACCCATCTGGTCCAGTTCCACAACCAGAGAAACTGCTGACTATGATAGAAAGGTGTCAGAACATGCAGTCTGTCACAGCTTGTTGTGTAACCACAAACCAGTCATAGTGCCCATGTTGACTCCTGTCTATTGCCAAAAGCACATACAGTAGGCATGTAAGCCTCAGAACTGGACCATGGAGCAATGGAAAAGGTGGTTTGGTTTATAGTTCAGCTCTACCATGTGCAAGAGACAAAAGCAAAACTTTCCTTTTCATGAGGTAAAGATTCAGGTCACTGCCGTAGTACTGTTTTAAATTCAATGGCCAAGATGGAGTCGCATGTTGACAGTCTCTTGGAACCAACAATAGTGTCACATTGGGGAATCAATGTTGATGACCTAAGTCATCAGTATCAAACCATTGGAGGTCAGACACTCAGCACCTCCACCAGTCAGCTGTTAGGCCTAATACACACAATATGTATTTTGCTTTCATCTGCCCCGTTATAGAAATCTCTATTCTCGTCTGCAAAATGGACAAGAATAGGACTTGTTCTTAAATTTGCGGAACAGCCGCAGGATGTGGACAGCACACGGATGACATCCCTGTGCTGTCAGCACCATAAAAATGAATAGGTCAAAACATCAAAAAATGGGGATCAGACGTGGACCAAAAGTACATTTGTGTGCATGAAGCCTTACCTGCAGCTGGAACTACGCGACTAAGAACGGAGCTGGAAGCATAGCTCTGTTCAAACTGTGGTAGCCATGCTAAACTACTGTACTTCAGTGGGAGCTGCTCTGCAATAAGCCAACACGGCCACCACACTTTGAACAGAGCTGTGCTCCTGGCTCCAATCTCAGTCATAGTTCTGGCTGCAGATAGCAGCTGACCAGTAGAGGTGCCAGGTGTTGGACCCCCAATAATCTGGTATTGACGACTAGGGATGAACGAATCAACTTTGAACATCCGAAGTCAATTAGCATAAAACTTTGTTTCAATACTGTACAGAGCGAGCGCTTCGTACAGTATTAGAATGTATTGGCTCCGATGAGCCGAAGTTATTTCTTCGCAAAGTCTTGCGAGACTTTGCACACTACCTTCAGAAATTGATTTATACTGTAAAAAAACATTTCCTAAATTTGAGTTCGGTTCCAAGTGGTACAGGAAATGTTTTTTTACAGTATAAATCAATTTCTGAAGGTATTACGCAAAGTCTCGCGAGACTTCGTGAAGCAATAGCTTCGGCTCATCGGAGCCAATACATTCTAATACTGTGCGGAGTGTTTGCTCAGTACAGTATTGAAACAAAGTTTTATGCGAATTGACTTCGGATGTTTCATTTCGAAGTCGATTCGCTCATCCCTTTTGATGACCTATCCTGAGGTTAGATCATCAATATCTAGAACCAGGCGCAGCCCCCCTGCCTTCCCCCACTGCACTAATAGAAACGAATAGGATGCTGCCGCTGAAAATAGGCGAGCGCTGGCTTGGCTATTTCCGTCGGCTCAATAGAAATGAATGGGAGCCGGGCTGCGCATGCGCGGTTCGCTCCCATTTGTTTCTATTAGCGCAGCGGGGGAAGGCAGGGGGGCTGCGTCTGGCGGTGGTCGGTCCCCGGGGTCCTCCAGGCTCAGGGCTCCCCCGCTTTGTTCTCAATATATGTGCGGGTCCCAGCGGTGGGACCCGCACCTATAAGACAATGGGGGCATATCCTAGCGATATGCCCCCATTGTCAAAGATGGGATAACCCCTTTAAGGTAAACACTGCGCCCGAGTTGCGGACAGCAAACAGCAGGTCCACAAAACAAGGGCATCAACCATGGGAACTCTGTATCATGTATGGACCCTTCGACTTGAATAGGTCCACGATCCGCAAGATTCAGCAAAAGATAGGGCATGTCCTATCTTTTCGGTGTGGAGGCACGGATTGGAAGCCCGCGGAAACACATGGAAGTCCTTCCTTGGGCTTCCCGGTCCGTGCCTCCCCACTACAAAAGAGAAAATGTCCTATCTTTTGCCGTATTTTGCGAATCATGGACCCATTCCATTCAAATCAACGGGTCAGCATTGTGATACATTGTTGACGTCTGTGTTTGGCGGACCCGCTCTTTGTATTCCACAACACGGGCACAGCTCCCATACAGTCATGTGAATGGGGCCTAAATCTTAAATAACAAGTCACTAATAATGTTAGAGCAAAGTCTAATTGCTGAACATTCCTCCATCGGCAAAGTCCAGAGAAAAATATTGAGTTTGTAGCAAACTTCAGCAGACCATGTTTTATCTTCCCTGGAAAAGTCTAGAAAATACTCCGTCTGGGAGATTAAGAGAAATAAAAAAGTAAAATAAACATTTTATCCTTTGTCAACATGGCGCCATTATTCAGTGCATTTGGAATTTGTTCCTTACTTTACCCCGTGCTTTATGTTACATTTTACACTATCTGTCAACCCGATGGAAATCACTATTGATTTGTTCTGCCGCTGGAAAAGCCACAAATATGGTTGTGAACATCCTGCAGATTGCAGCCGGCCGAGGCGTTTAAATACTAATCCAGCCATCTAATGATTTACTGCCCATTAACCTGAAACACGGGAATCAGTCATATGACTGGAAGCCGCCTGTAATTAAGTTTAACGGTCCCGTCTATAGACTGCAACGCGCTGGTTACCTGCTGCCAGTCTGCCTTCTATATCCCAGGGTTACAGACACTGCCTTATTAATAATCATATCTCATCTTTCTCCTGCACCTGGCACTGAGGTTTACAGAAAAGAAATCATGATGCATGGGATTTCTGACACTACTCCTAAAATAAAAAGCAACCAGGAAACCAGAAAACAGAATCGGAATCTCCAAGGAGTAATTAATCCTACTGAAACTATATTATGTTTAGCGCTAAGGGGAAATGTTAGCAAGTTAACCTAGAAATGAGCCTGTTCCTACGCCGGAGAAAACTCAATAGGAATAAGTAATATATAGAACAGGCTACGTAATTATCATCCCAACTCATTTGGCTCTAATTTATTTTTCTGCAGCGACGTACTTTTATTCTCTGTCGTGTACTTTCCATTTACTAGCGCTCCTCCCTGGAGTGTGATTTTGTGTATTTTTCTTGTTGTTCTGCCTCTTTCCTTCTTATTTCTTTCCCTTCCTTATTATATTCGGTAATGTTGAACAGTTCATCATTCCCTAAAGTTATACAGCTTTATGAAACCAACTTATTGGCTGGTGGATAAGCAGTTAAATGTAGTGGGTGATATTTCTTTAAAAGATTAGTGTTGAACCTGCACATAGATGGTTGATCTGAACTAATAACTGTGTGAAGACAAGTTTTATGTCCTAACCCTATATTCCCGAATACCCCTGGGAAAGGCAGAATGGCTTGTTGATGCCCACTTGGCACTGAGAACCAGGGGAACATGCCTCCTGTTTGGCCTGACAATTTTATTCTTGTTTAGGGAAAATGGTGGAATTAGACAGTTGTACCATAAAACTGACACTTTCGACACCTATCATCCAAACTTCCCCTGTCAGTTGTCAGTCAGCACTGCATAAATTTATTACATAGTACGCAACTGGATTATAACTGGTAACCTTACCCTTTACCTGCATTACTGCCCTGATAAATTTCACAGCTCCACTTGTCCAGCTCGTCCCACAACCATGGTTTCAGCACTGTTCCCTTGACAATGGCTGTTTCTCCTGCTTAAAGAGCACTTGTCAGCCGGATCAACTCTATTAAACCAGACATACTACCCAGGAGGGCTGAACTTGCTGATTCAAATGATACCTGTCCAGTGAAAATTGGTTGTGCCTTTCCTGAGAAAAAAAGACTTTTATTCTTGATACAAATGGGTGCTTTAGTTCACTGAGGGGCGTGGCCAGCACTGGAAAGCTGACAAGCATAAAGAATAAAAATCTTTTTTTCTCAGGAATGCCACAACCGATTTTCACAAGACAGGTATCATTTTAATCAGTAGGATCAGCCCTACTGGGTAGTATGTCTGGTTAAACAGAGTTGATTTTACTGACTGGTGCTCTTTAAGAGCCAATTTCCTCTCTTCCTGCTTTCTTAAAACCTCAGCGATCTGTGTGACTTACATTACAGTACACCTTCCTGATCGGCTGCTCTGATCTCCATATTACAGAGATTTTCTTCTCTGGAAGCAGAACACCTCCATAACACAGTGCTATAATGGAGCCACCATAAGGTATAATATCTACCACTCCTTCGTATATGGCAGGCTCAGTGTACACAAAAAACGTAAATTGTGTTACAGTCTGAATTTTACACGATTTTTGGCCTGTTCCTAATTATTATATAGACGCTTCTCTTCAGTTACCTTAGAATTACATGGTCCTATTGTTTCTTGATCCTTGCATGCTTTGTTAGCGAGAACTCTGAAATGTCATTTATATAATTTTCTACCATTTTAAAACCTGCTTATCTCCAAAGAAAGATTTTTGTCTGGCTGCATGAGACTTATAAAACTGAGTGGGTCAGAATGTCAGTCTGTGGCCTGCCCCAGCTACAGGAAAATGGAGGCATTTAAGTGTCATCTTTTAAGAGGTCAAACTGTTGGACTCCCTAATGTAATATCTGTTATTTTTTTTCCAAATGCATTCAGATTTTCCATTTATAGAGTACACTTTCCCATCCCAAATATTAATGTTGAAAGCTGTGTCACTGACCCCTTTCAAAAGTGGTCAGTAATGATTTTTTTGAAAAATAGAAGATGACATATGCTGAGATCATTACCTCCATTATGTTTTCTTAAAGGGGTACTATGGTTCCAGCAAATAAATCTTATTGTTGTGTAATGGAAAATGACAAATTCCCAATATTCCTCAATTCTGTGTATCAATTCTTCACAATTTCCAATTTCTTTGCTCCCTGGAATGTCCTGTCCATGTTTATGGATAGTCAAGCACTAAGCCCAATACCAGAGAAAGCTCTGGTAGCTCTACTGTAACAAACCATGCATCCTCAAAGTAAAACTCTGAGCAAATTTTCATAATAACGTAGGCACGGTACAGGCTCTCCTTAAAGAGACCAGCCCTGAGTGGAGACTTACTGGGAGTATTCCATGGTATGGAAACTTATTGGAAGTGCTCCATGGTACGGAGACTTATTGGAAGTGCTCCATGGTATGGTAACTTATTGGAAGTGCTCCATGGTACGGAGCCTTATTGGAAGTGCTCCATGGTACGGAGACTTATTGGAGGTGCTCCATGGTACGGAGCCTTATTGGAAGTGCTCCATGGTACGGAGCCTTATTGGAAGTGCTCCATGGTACGGAGACTTATTGGAAGTGCTCCATGGTATGGAGCCTTATTGGAAGTGCTCCATGGTATGGAGACTTATTGGAAGTGCTCCATGGTACGGAGCCTTATTGGAAGTGCTCCATGGTACGGAGCCTTATTGGAAGTGCTCCATGGTACGGAGACTTATTGGAAGTGCTCCATGGTACGGAGCCTTACTGGAAGTGCTCCATGGTACGGAGACTTATTGGAAGTGCTCCATGGTACGGAGCCTTATTGGAAGTGCTCCATGGTACGGAGCCTTATTGGAAGTGCTCCATGGTACGGAAACTTATTGGAAGTGCTCCATGGTATGGAGCCTTATTGGAAGTGCTCCATGGTACGTAGCCTTATTGGAAGTGCTCCATGGTACAGAGCCTTATTGGAAGTGCTCCATGGTACGAAGACTTTTTGGAAGTGCTCCATGGTACAGAGACTTATTGGAAGTGCTCCATGGAAACATAAAAAGTTAAGGCTCTTGCCAGGCTGAACAAAAATGAAAAAAAAAAAAGTTTGCCATATGCTGAGATCATTACCTCCATTATGTTTTCTTAAAGGGGTACTATGGTTCCAGCAAATAAATCTTATTGTTGTGTAATGGAAAATGACAAATTCCCAATATTCCTCAATTCTGTGTATCAATTCTTCACAATTTCCAATTTCTTTGCTCCCTGGAATGTCCTGTCCATGTTTATGGATAGTCAAGCACTAAGCCCAATACCAGAGAAAGCTCTGGTAGCTCTACTGTAACAAACCATGCATCCTCAAAGTAAAACTCTGAGCAAATTTTCATAATAACTTAGGCACGGTACAGGCTCTCCTTAAAGAGACCAGCCCTGAGTGGAGACTTACTGGGAGTATTCCATGGTATGGAAACTTATTGGAAGTGCTCCATGGTACGGAGACTTATTGGAAGTGCTCCATGGTATGGTAACTTATTGGCAGTGCTCCATGGTACGAAGACTTATTGGAAGTGCTCCATGGGACGGAGACTTATTGGAAGTGCTCCATGGTACGGAGCCTTATTGGAAGTGCTCCATGGTACGGAGACTTATTGGAAGTGCTCCATGGTACGGAGCCTTATTGGAAGTGCTCCATGGTACGGAGACTTATTGGAAGTGCTCCATGGTACGGAGCCTTACTGGAAGTGCTCCATGGTATGGAGCCTTATTGGAAGTGCTCCATGGTACGGAGCCTTATTGGAAGTGCTCCATGGTACGGAGCCTTATTGGAAGTGCTCCATGGTACGGAGCCTTATTGGAAGTGCTCCATGGTACGGAGCCTTATTGGAAGTGCTCCATGGTACGGAGACTTATTGGAAGTGCTCCATGGTACGGAGCCTTATTGGAAGTGCTCCATGGTATGGAGCCTTATTGGAAGTGCTCCATGGTACGGAGACTTATTGGAAGTGCTCCATGGTACGGAGCCTTATTGGAAGTGCTCCATGGTACGGAGCCTTATTGGAAGTGCTCCATGGTACGGAGACTTATTGGAAGTGCTCCATGGTACGGAGCCTTATTGGAAGTGCTCCATGGTACGTAGCCTTATTGGAAGTGCTCCATGGTACAGAGCCTTATTGGAAGTGCTCCATGGTACGGAGCCTTATTGGAAGTGCTCCATGGTACGAAGAGTTTTTGGAAGTGCTCCATGGTACAGAGACTTATTGGAAGTGCTCCATGGAAACATAAAACGTTAAGGCTCTTGCCAGGCTGAACAAAAATGAAAAAAAAAAAAAAGTTTGCCAGGTCTTTACACCTCAAAATAGACAGGTCCTTAAAAGGTTAAACGAAAAATATGAAAAATCAGGAATGATTAATGTTTAAGTAGAAAAGTAAAATTTGCTTTTACTAGTTATTTTCATTTTCCAATTAACAAAGTTTAGTTTCCAATTTAAAAAAAGGAGGAATGAAATGTCTCGTGTCAGCAGGAGCGTTACCTGCAGAACAAAAGAGAACAGTTTTCTTCACTTGTGAGCTGTTTCCAAAGAGGTGTGCGTGATCCGTGCAGAATATGTTGCTTCCTAAATAATAGGTTTTGTGGCTGTACTGCCCACACAATGTTCTATGCACTTGCCCTCCCTCGTTATTTATTCCAAGCTGCATTTGTCTTTTCATTATTAGTTTTCTTCACTCAGTATACTTCTTACTTTTAATTAACGGTACCATATTTAAGAAAAAAAAAAGATAAAACTAAAAGAAAAAAGAGTATACTCTATAAACAGTAAATAGTTATTGAAGATTTTTTATACTTTTTAAAGTGTAACTATTTTTATAATTGTTTTTGAATAAATTGGTAGTTCTTGTGAATATCTGAAACTTTGTAATATACTTTATTAGGGGAAAGTGACATCTACCTTATCTTCCAAAAGCCTGTGCTTCCCTTTACCTTCTTACACTATATAAATATTCAGAGACCCCTAAGTTCCAACCTACAACAGTAACTATTAGAGAAGTAGGAGGGAGAAGGGAGATGCAGCTGCAGTTTTGAACAGTGTTGGTTGTTGGTAAATCAATGACTATATGAACAAGTGACATTAAAGGGGTTGTCCAGTTCCCGATATTGATGCATTCTCTTCAAACAGCTGATCAGCGGTGGTGTCGGAAGTTGGATCCCCGTCTATCTGATATTGAAGACCTATCCTGTGGATAGGTCATCAATATAAGACAGTAGAAAAATCCTTTAAATTCTCTATTTTAGGATGTACAGTACAAAAGTCCCCATTGTACCCAAAACTGCTACCAGTCTTCCAAAAACACTCTAGGTAGTATGAGACTAAGGCTACCCCTAGGTTCTTCACCAGGGTACACTGCAAGGCAGGATGGACTTGGCTGCTATGGACCCAGAATACATATGAGGAGCTGATCACAGTACACGGGTGTGGGTATGCTAGTAGGCAATCTTCCAGAATGAGCAGGAAGGTACAATAGATAAATAAAATAAAGACGCAGATTCAAAACTAAAAAAAGACATACACAATCAATGCAGTACACTATAGGTTAATTCAGAGGAGAGCCAAGGAAGCCTCCGCCCGGCAGTGTGTTGTTTGTAAATAAGAAAGCTGAAAAAGTTGCTAATTATGTAGCAACTATGGTGTGCACCATAATTCGCATCTTTTTTATGCCAATCCTCTTGTAGGGTTCTGATGGCCTTACAGAGGCAGCTTCCTCCTCTTATAAAACCACTTAGGTGTCATGATTGTTGTTCATCACGGCATCAAATCATTTAACAGGCTGGGATCTAAGTTACCGATAATCCCAGACCCATAAGAACGGTCTCTCGACAGTATAATACTCTGCATTCCGCACCAGCACTGCACCATAATAGTATGGCAGTTCACAGGAAACAACTCTCTCACCATCGCATATTATTGCAGCACAGAGCGGGAACTGGTTACTTACTCTGCAGTTTTATGTATATAGGTCCTATGTGGACCTACCTGTCTCAGAATTCCTCAGGTCTGCACAAAATAGTAGATATTTTAAATGAAAGGGAATGTAAAAAATGAAAATCAGACATCATATAGTATATGACAGTCTCTTTCTAACAAAGCTAGAACCAGCCCTGTACCTCACATGGTTCCAGAGATCTCCTCATTCATTGATCTGCTAGATTTATTTCAAGCTGGCAGTTCAGGGGGCGGGTCCTTTCTCAGGGGGCATGTCATTTCTGCTTGTGTCCCTATCATATTTCAGGGGCATGCCTTTTCCTCCTTTCTGCTGCAACTGTCACAGCTTCTAACAGTAGATATGGCTGGTGGCAGTTGAAGGATGGAACTGAGCAAGTGTGACCACCTCAGCAAGTTGGATAGAGAAATAAAGAAAAAAACAAACAGCAGGTGGCACTATACAGATAGATTTCATTGAATCTTAAATGCAGTTACAAAAGTATTTAGATCCAGGTGCTGGTTTGAAAAATGTATTAATATTTTTCATGGGACAACCCCTTTAAGACTATTGCCAAGATGATTCATTTTTCATTTCTGATGGATTTGTGCATGAATGGGTTGCGAAACTGGACCTAGGTTTTACATTATTATGTTATGCAAACATTGACAGGTTAACGCCTATGGCTAGCATTCGACAGAAAGTTTTCTTCTTTTTGGACACAAGGAATTTTGGATAATTTTTCCCAGGGAGCACTGCCCTAGATAAGTTCTACTAGCTGGTTTTCCTCAAGGAGAGTTGGTTCCTTTTAAGAGACATAGCCAAATGCTTGGAAGTTCTCAGAACTGGAAATATATGAGATAAAGTAGCAATCATGGAGAATTGCCAGACTTTCAATGATCTCACGGAAGAACACTACAGTCATCAACTCCCAAAGGGCTGATAACAGAGAACAACAGATTACATTCACCGCAGCGAAGGCAAATAACATAGAATTTACATTTAATAAAGAGATTACATCTAGTGCTGGTGCCAAGACGAGAAGACAAAGCTTCCCTGTCGTAATCATGCAGGCAATACCACTTAACAGAATCTCTCTACCATCGCACGCAAACAGGGATAGCACAGCCCTAAACTATCCCTATCTACTTGCATGACCCACAACTGGGCGACTGTCCCTATACTGCAACATGTGAAAGGCGACACACAAACAGGGAAAAACAGAAGAACAAACAGAAGAGAGTAGTCGTACAGAAAAAGGGTCAAAAGCCAGAAAGCAAAAACACGTCAAAGAGTCAGAGCAAGGAGATCAAATACGATACCAAACCCCAGAAGCAAGTAACAGCCAGAGGACGAGAAATACACAGGCACCTGTAACCTGAAAGGCAGCTAACACCGGGTGGAGCTGCTGCCCGTGCAACCTGATGTTTGGGACCCCTGACGCACCTCCTCATTAGGCTGCGGCTCCAGTCAGGGCCAGGCCGCATTCCCTGGCACCCGGACGCTGCCGCCGTATGGAGGCAGCAGTATCCAGGAATTGGGGGGGGGGGGGAAACCATGACATTACATCTCATTGATTTATTTTTTAATTCAGAGAAGCTTAATTCTTTTATTTTTCCATCAATGTACATGTACAGTATGTGGCCTTGTTTTTTTGCAGTATGAAGTGTATTTTAATGTCACAAATTTGGGCTCCATATAACATATTAATTACATCTTATAAACTCTTTCTGGATACATAATAGAAAAAAACCCAGCAATTCCACCAGTGATTTTTGCTGAAAATAATTTTTCAATGATCTTTATTAAAAATATTGTTCTGTCACAAAGGTAACTGTTTCATTTTCACTTTGTGCTAGTCATTAGTGATGAGCGAGCATGCTTGGCCGAATATGGTATTTGGCCGAGCATGGTGGCGTTCGGGACCGCTCGGTGTTCGGCTCGAGTCCCCTCCCCGCACATTTCTTGGCTGCCACGCAGCCAATCAGCGTGCGGGGAGGTACTGGCATTCACTGTAATGCCGTAGCCATCTTGGCTACTGGCATTACAGTGATTGGCTGGCCAGGAACGCGTCATTGGGTGCTATATTGCTCCCGGTGACATGTGACTGACTCAGACCGAGTCAGGGAGAGCTGCTGCAAGGAGGGACAGATAGTGTAGGGAGAGAAATTGGCAAGGCAGGGCTAGTATTTCTGTGGAAAAGACCCAAAAGCCCTTTTAAGGGCTATTGTGTTATCTGGCTACAATATATTTATTATTTTTTGGGGGGTAAAAAATTGTGCAAGGTGGCCTGACCTTAACGCCACCTGTGCAGCTTCTGCATTCTAATCCTTTCTGTATCCTATATACCTGACATCCATTGTCATTTTTTCTGCCACTAATCAAGGCCACAGTACCTCAGCAGCGTCTGTATAACGTTTGCGCAAGGAGTCACAGATAGAGCAGGGATAGGATTTGGCTAGGCAGGGCTAGTTGTTCTGTTCAAAAGACACAAAAGTCTATTGTTATATCTGGCTGCAATTTATTTTTTTCTTTTGGGGCAAAAAGAACGCAAGTTGGCCTGGCGCTAACACCGCCTGCACAGAGTGTGCATTATAACGTTTCTGTAGTCTATATACCAGACATCCATTGCTATTTTTTCTGCCGCTAATCAAGCCGACAGTACCTCATCTGCGTCTGCTGTATAACGTTTGCGCAAGGAGGCACAGATAGTGTAGGGATAGGATTTGGCTAGGCAGGGCTAGTTGTTCTGTTCAAAAGACACAAATGTCTATTGTTATATCTGGCTGCAATTTATTTTTTTCTGTTGGGGCAAAAAGAACGGAAGTTTGCTTGACCTTAACACCACCTGTGCAGCTTGTGCATTAGAACGTTGCTGTATCCTATATAACTGACATCCGGTGTCATTGTTTCTGTCGTTAATCAAGTCGACATTACCTGCGCTGCGTCTGCTGTATAAAGTTTGCGCAAGGAGGGACAGATAGTGTAGGGATAGAAATTGGCTAGGCAGGGCTAGTTGTTCTGTTAAAAAGCCCTTTTAAGGGATATTATATCTGGCTGCAATATATTATTTTTGTTGTGGGTTAAAAATTGCGCAAGGTTGCCTGACCTTAACACCACTTCTGCTGTCTAACATTTGTGTATCCCAAATACCTGAAATCCGGTGTATTTTTTTCTGCCCCTATTCAAGGCGACATTACTAATGTTGCCGTGATTAGCGGCAGTAAAAAATGCAATAAATGTCAGGTATATAGGAGAAATAAACATTGTACTGCACATGTAATCTCGTCGTGATTAGCGGCAGAAAAAAACGCAATAAATGTTAGGTATATAGGAGAAACAAACATTGTACTGCACATGTAATGTCGCCGTGATTAGCGGCAGAAAAAAACGCAATAAATGTCAGGTATATAGGAGAAACAATCATTGTACTGCAAATGTAATGTCGCCCTGATTAGCGGCAGAAAAAAACGCAATAAATGTCAGGTATATAGGAGAAACAAACATTGTACTGCACATGTAATGTCGCCGTGATTAGCGACAGAAAAAAACGCAATAAATGTCAGGCTGCGCAGCTGGTGTTAAGATTAGCCAAACTTGCGCAAATTTTGACTATTAAGAATAAAAATATTGCAGCCAGATATAACAATAGTCCTTAAAAGGACTTTTGGGTCTTTTCAACACAACAACTAGCCCTGCCTAGCCAAATCCTATCCCTACACTATCTGTGCCTCCTTGCGCAAACATTATACATTATATGAATAACGGCAGAAAAAAATACACTGGATGTCAGATATTTAGGATACAGAAAGGTTAAACTGCACACGCAGCACAGGTATTTGACATTACCTGCGCTGAGTCTGCTGCATAACGTTTGCTCATTCTAAATATTTCTGACATTCGGTGAAATTTTTCTGCTCATACACTAAAAAAAAATCTGCGCAACTGTACTTTTGACAAACTGGCATATATACCATTTAAAGGGGTTCTGTAGTTTTTTCAAACTGATGATCTATCCTCTGGATAGATCATCAGCATCTGATCGGCGGGGGTCCGACACCCGGGACCCCTGCCAATCAGCTGTTTGAGAAGGCAGCGGCGCTGCAGGAGCGCTGCGGTCTTCTCTGTGTTTACCGCAGGCCAGTGACGTCACGACTACTATCACTGGCCTGGGCGCGGCTAAGCTCCATTCATGTGAATGGAGCTTAGCCCCGCCCAGGCCAGTGATACTAGTCGTGACGTCACTGGCCTGCGGTAGGGTCAGTTTGGTTTGGGTTCCTGTGTATGAACTAGCCTACCTTTGAGGTCTGTTCATACTGGTAGTAAGTAAAGATTAGAGTCAGGGTTTCCTTTAGGAGGCGTCCATCTTCCTTCCTTAGTTTCCAGGCCTAATCTTCTTTCCCTCCTACGCTCTGTGTGGTTTTCCCCCCACATCTGAGCGTGACAGTATGTGTGTGAGCTTGCCGAGCTCCAAAGCCGCCACCAAGTTGCGGCAGTTATCAGACACAACCACGCCTGGTTGTAGGTTGAGTGGCGAGAGCCGCAGCTCAGCCTGGTCCCTTATACCCTGCCACAGCACTGTGGTGGTGTGTTGTTTGTCACCTAAGCAAATACGTTTCAGCACAGCCTGTTGCTGCTTCCCCACAGCTGTACTACACTGCTTCCAGCTACTGACTGATGGCTGACTGGTGCTGCAAGATGAGAATTCCTAGGTGGAAGTGGAGGAGGAGAAGGAGGGGTTGCAGCCGCTAATGTAGGTGGTGGCGGAAATCCTGATGGAAGTAGGGCCCGCAATCCTTTGTGTTGGTAGCACCTGTGCCATCCCAGGGTACGACTTGCTCCCAGCCTCCACAACGTTCACCCAGTGTGCCATCAGGGAAATGTAGCGTCCCTGGCCAAAAGCACTTGTCTATGTGTCAGTCGTTAAGTGGACCTTCCCAGTAAATGCATTGGTCAGGGCACAGGTTATGTTACGGGATACATGCTGGTGTAAGGCGGTGATGGCAAAAATAGTGGTGGCTAGGTATTAAGTAACAAGGGACAGCCGCCATCAGATTGCGAAAAGCCTCAATGTCCACAAGCCTAAACAGCAACATTTCCAGCGCCAGCAATTTGCAAAGGTGTGCATTTAGTGCTATGGCCTGTGGGTGGGTGGTTGTGTATTTGCGCTTTCGTTCAAAGGCCTGGGGTATGGACATCTGTACGCTGCGCTTGGACACAGAAGTGGATGTGCTCACTGATGGTGCTTGCGAGGGTCCAGGTGCAGGGCGGGAGGCATCTGGGCCTGCGTCTTGGCTAGCACGTAACACAGGGAAGAGGAGATAGTGGTGTGACCTGCAGACACCGATTGTGGATCCAGGCGTACGGCACAGGTTGCAAATGACAATTCTTTTATCGTCCACACTTGTTGGTGTGGCCTGCCTTCTCCCTTTTGCCACCCCACTGCCTCTTCCAGCCTGTTGCGGTGCTCGGATCCCTCCCCCTCTGTA
This sequence comes from Rhinella marina, assembly GCA_900303285.1. NCBI lineage: Eukaryota > Metazoa > Chordata > Amphibia > Anura > Bufonidae > Rhinella > Rhinella marina. The sequence goes on along the minus strand of ONZH01006893.1, from coordinate 255,832 downwards.
CTGCTGTCCTCGCTCAGCTTGCCACTTTCCCATGTTGGGCCAGTGATTTCATCGTCTACCACCTCCTCTTCCACTTCTTCACTCTGGTCCTCCTCCTGACAAGTTGACCTTCAGTGCTCCTGACGCTCAAAAACATTACGGGCGAGTACCTACTGCTGATCTGACCGTGTAAAACATTAGGGGTAAGTGCCTGCTGCTGATCTGACCGTGTAAAACATTAGGGGTGAGTGCCTGCTGCTACTTGCGCTTTATATACAAGTAAATATATGTTTCCTAACAATATTTTCTCTAAAATCGATGTTATATTTGGTTTTGGGGGGTATTCTTGTCATTCCGTAAAAGTGGCGTAATACTCGGACAACATCGTTCCCAGCAGCGACTTCGGTGTCCAAGATGCATCCAGACATCCTCCCCATGCTGTTCCCAAACCATTTAACTGGTGTTTCCACCATTTTCTCAACTTTCCCTATGAACCAGACACCCTCCCCTCTTCAGAGCAGGGTAGTGCCCGGTTTAGTGCTCGGGTCCTCCCATTGACTTCCATTATACTTGGGTACTCGGCCCAGCACTCGAGCACCACCTAGTGTTTGGCCAGAGCACCCGAACATTATGGTGCTCGATCAACACTACTAATCATCTAATAAACCTAATCTCTAAATTATCAAAAGTCCATAGACACTTATCTAAGCCACATTCTTATCAGTAAGATAAGAATTGAGCTATAATGAGTGTTTATAAGGTCCGAGATCAGAGATAAGGTTCCTGAGGGAACAGAGAAAAAAATTCAGAGCCTGCTACTAGAAAAAACTAAAGGCTGCACAGAGACAGGGGTTCACCATTTTTAATAAAGACCAATTGAAAACATTTTTTTTAGCTCAAAATAAGTACAATGCAATAATGAAAATAAATTGCCCCCAAAGGTGTACACAGCCTTTAAATTTTGCTCTTGATTAAAGGGCAGCACCTGAAATGCCTAAGCAGTAAGCTTCTTGTATTGTGATGCATTGGATCAACCTTCTGGATTTCCAATCATATTTTGTGCCGTTTTATTCCCAGGATGTTGGAACTTTCTTTTCTTAAATTTTACACCCATTTGTCTTAACAACAGTTATGGCCAATTGCGATAAGGGGTTGAAATAATTTTAGAAGTAAATTAGTTATAGAAACTGAATATTGAGTGACACAACGAGAGCAAGCGGTCGTGTTAGGTTTGGATATGCAAAGACAGCAAAAAGTCAGTGGACCCTTCAGAGTGCACAGAGCAGCAGAAGACTATGATTTCAACCAGAATTCTTTCTTGAAAGCGGAGACATTACAGAACGTGCCTCCACCGTATGCAGCGGCATGAACGTATTAATCTCCAGTAAATCTGCTCTATTCTGTCTTGCTGAGTAGGCAGCTCCCTGTAAACATGGGAAGTGAACATCTCCCTTTCTCATCAGGTTCACTGGCTGGAGTATTAATGCATTGCCTGACACAAAGGTGAATGTGGGTTACAGCAGAAAGTGGAAATCAATGCACAGCGTTCCAGAGGAAGTAATTCTCCAACATATAAGGACATGGATGGACAGGCAAGGGCATATTGTAATGTAGTCCTGGGAATATCAGCACATCTGTTTAGAATGTGCTAAACGCTGCCATGTCTTCATAAAAAAAAATACTCTTATTTTGATTTACCTTAGAGGAAGTGTTCACTGTAGTAGGATGTGTTCACTTATAAATGCAAATGACATATAGGGATCTCTGCAATCTAAGGGCACTCACACATATTAGTGTATTGTTGACTGATCCCGCTGAGAACAGTGTGTTTGGCCAACAGTCTAAGGCCACATTCACACGACCGCAAGGGTGTTGTGGTCTGCAAATTACAGATGCGCAAAACACAGTTACTGGCCACTCGCATGCCGCATCATGGTGCAGGCCCATTGACTTCAATGGGTCAGTGCGCCGCATGTTGCAGCTAAGTATAGGACAAGTCCTATCACTTGGTTGAAGGGTCTTTGCTACCCCGGCACACGTGTAACTGCTGTCTGCCCTCACTTGTCAGTGCTTATTCTTCAGAGAAGCAAATTATGGATCATCAGTGCATAGGCTTCAGATTGTTTACAACCTCAGGATCCTGGTATCATAGCAACTTAAGATGCTGGGTTACTGGTTATAAAAGCAGAATGAACTCGATTTTTAACATGTAAGTTCCATTTAAAAATAACGTCTCTTTTAACTGCTTCATTACCGGGCATTTTTGCATTTTTGTTTTTCATTTCCTGCTCTTCTTGAGCCATAACTTTTTTTTTTATTTTTCTGTTTACATAGCATTATTTAGGGCTTGCTTTTTGGCATGATGACATGTACTTTGCAATGTCACCATTTAATATTGCATATCATGTAGTGGAAAGCTGGGAAAAATTCTAAATGTTGTGGAATTGGAAAAAAAAATGCAGTTGTATCGGTTTTTGTTTTTACAGCGTTCACTATGAAGTAAAACTGACCTGTTCCCTTCATTCTCTGGGTTAGTACAATTACAACTATACCATAGTACATAGTTTTTTTTTAGTATTTTAGTACAGAAAAAAATAAAATAATCACTTTTTTTCTTTCATGGCCATATTCTGACCCCCATAACTTTTTAAATAGTATATAGTGTATTTGCATGACTTTTTGATCACTTTTTATTCAACATTTTTTTAGGTAAAGCAACAAAAAAATGTAGAATCAACCATTTTAATGTTTTTTTTTCAGTTGTGCCATTCACTATATGAGATAATCTATTTTTAATAATATAGACATTTTTGGACATGGCGATGCCTATAATTGTTTTATTTTTATTGTAATATGCTGATTTTGGGTAAAGGGGGTGATTTGAATATTGAATTTTATCTATTACTGAATACAAAAATCTGTATATTTCAATGCAGTGCTGCCACCTGCAGGTCGGCATTAGAAAATACCAGTAATTGGCCTAGAAGCTTTGTACAGCTAAGTAACGCTTTCCCTGAAGCCAGCGAGAGAAAGGCATTCCTGTACAGTAAGCGTGCGTTTCTGTCTTTTCTTTACCTTTCAGATGCCATGGTCACATTTGACCACGGCATCTGAAATATTAAAAGTCTGCAATTGACATTATCGCCAATCGCAGATATTAGGTGACTGCTGTGTGAAACAGCAGGCAAAGGGTGGCTATGGCACCCTTTCTGATCTGGAGCAGGCTCCATCTTTAAAGACCCTACCATCCTACCTACTAACTAGTCTGGAAGCAATAAAGTGATGTTCCTCATTGATCTGTTCTTTTTCTAGTCACTGATCCCGTAGGTCCCCTCGCTGCACGCCGATCCATTGCTCCTGCCATTTTGGGTTTCTGGGTGCGTTTCAGCTACAGAGAAATACCTGCTCTGCCTTCCAGTAGCATCACTTGACACCCACTACACTTCTTCTGCTTTCCTGAACCCGCCTCTCACTCCACATTACTTTTATCACCCAGCCCACTGGACCCATGTGTGACTTACAAACAAATCCACTACACCCACGTGTGCACTGTAAACCTGTCCACTACACCCAGGACCATGCGCAGTGCATATTATCTGCGCTTGCTCTGAAAGATCAGGGCAGTATCATAGGAGGTCCTTGAACAAAAGCTGACCGTGCATGTGTGGTAATAATTTTCTAGACATTCAGAGTACAAAGAATATTATTTTATATATTATTGTTACAATGTGTTTTTTGTACTTGAAAAAGACACCATGAATTCTCCATTTTTGGAGTAGTATTTCTAACATTTTATTCAAAGGGTTTTTCAAGTCCAGTAGCAATGTCTATGGGACAAACACCTGTAAAAAAAATGGCATGGGCCAAAAAAAAAAGCAAAAAACTAAAAACTGTAAAAAAATTCAGTACTGTGATAATCCAGCATTTGGCAGTCGTTATTAAAATTATAAGCAATAATACTGTCATAATCCATAATCAGCATCTTTAAAGACTGTGTAATAATCTTGTGATAATCCATAATTTTTATCTCTGAACTATAGTACTATTATGATCCATAATCTGCAGCTCTGAAAATTTAGTACTGTGATAATCTGTAATACTAAAACTGAGCAATAGTACTGTAATAATCTATAACCTTCATCTCTGAAGCAAGATGACTGTGATAATCTGTCATTTGTATCTTGAAGACAAAGCTGGCTCTGTGAATCCTCTCTGCAGTTTACTTGTAATCAGATGATTGTGTACAGGGCCGGGCATGAGCGGGAGAGTCTGGTTGAGCTGTCTAATAAATAAATCAGTGGCAATAATTAAATGTGAAAATGAATAAACAGCCGAATACGTTAATTTATGAGGTTGTTTAAACAGTGCAGGATCCTCTCGGTACATGGCAGCCTGCCACATCTGTGCTGTTAACATAATCAATAGGAAGAAGACTGCAGCGATCAGTGCTGCGGTACAAACCTTGGCTTGGCCTGGGTAGACATGATTTGACTACTGTAAACTTCATTTAGTGTAATGTGCATCCAGCGCCAAGGACAATAGGGTTATGGAAAGAAAAGTATAAAATGTATGTAGATGACTGTCCAGCATACAGAATAAAAACAGATGAAAGGGCATAGCTGGAAGATTCTGGACATTGTATGAAGATCCCCAACCATCACTGTCTTCCTAAGGCCTCCATGTACATTAAATGTGTTGTGCAGCCAGTACATATTAATATTCCTCAGGATAGGTCATCAATATCTGATCGACGAGGGTCTGACTCCCGGCATCCTCTCCAATCAACTGTTTGAAGCACTTGTACGAGTGCTACTTCCTCTTCAAGACTATACTGCGCGTCGCCTTGGACATTTCATCAGCGCAGTGTAATTAGAAGTGCTTGTTCCATTCACGTGAATGGAACAATCAATTGTAATTACACTGCGCTGCCACTGCATGTGAGATAACAGCGCTGCCTCCTCATCATTGTTTACATGCTGGCCGTAACATGGGTAGTGGTGAGTAGGTGTAATTACACCTAACCGCCCCATTCATTTCAATGGGAAGGATTGCTCCTATAGACTTGTATGGGAACAGGCCCTCCCATTGAAATAAATGGGGCAGTTAGGTGTAATTAAACCTACTCACCGCTACCCATGTTACGGCTAGCGTGTAAACAATGAAGAGGAGGCAGCGCTGGTAAGGTGCGCCTCCTCTGCACACAGCTGATGGGCGGGTGCCGGGTGTCTGACCCCCACCGATCTGATATTGATGACCTATCCTAAGGATAGGTCATCAATAAATTTAACTTGGAGAACCCCTTTAACATGTGCCCCAAACCATCTATATAAGTAAAAATTTTGATACCGGGGTCAAGGTACTCATTGGTCCTGGTCTTCGGATGTGGCACTCTCGAGACTTGACCAGTCTTCCCTGATTTTGTGAGTCTCATAAACATTCTGATACCATTGGAGCGGCACAGATCATCTGGCATTCTGGAATGGCACAGTACTTACTTATCCTGTCTGACAGAGTTTGAACCCTATCAATGGTTCCACAGTATACTGTATAGTAAGAATATTCGATTAACTTGTCCATAGTTTTGCTGCCTTAAACAATAAAGTAGAATTTTCCTAGATTTTTCATATTTCATATATTTTGCCCTGGGATATACAGGCCATGATAACATATTTAAATGTCTCTGTCAACTTACTGTGGTTGTGTAAGCTGCTTCAGGGTCATCTTCTAACACCCTTGAAAGTCCAAAATCTGAGACTTTGCACACCAGGTTGCTGTTGACAAGGATATTCCTGGCAGCCAAATCTCGATGAACATATCCCATGTCAGAGAGGTATCTCATTCCCGAGGCAATTCCTCGCAACATGCCCACCAGCTGGATGACTGTAAAATGGCCATCATGTTTCTGCGGAATGAAGGCAACACAAAATCACATTACAATGTGGCAAAAGCATGTAATGCTCATTTACTATAGCTGAAAATCCATATAAGTGAAGTATATAGAAGCATTCTGAAAAACAGTAAACCTTCTTTGAGAAGACCACCAAAACTTGTAGTGAAAATGTTCTTCTAGGGCAGTGTTCCTCAACTCCAGTCCTCAGGGCCCAGGGTCTTGATTTAAGAATATCCCACAGAATCAATACCTGGGGTAAGTCCTGATGCATTGACACTAATTATATCACCTGCTCAATGCTAAGGAAATCCTGAAAACATGCCAGCAGATGGGGCCTGGGGACTGGAGTTGAGGAACACTGTTCTAGGAATTGTCCTCTCATAGAAGAAGCCAATATATATGGAAGAGAATCAGTCACAGAAAAATCTGGCATAGATGAGTGGTGGTCTTCCCAAAAAAGGGAAGAAGTTTGGAGAGGTTTCATTGCACAAGCTTACGTATGCTATAAATTATCCATGGATGTATGCCTATGCCTTAAACCTGCATTTAATATGCTATACTCACTACATTTTACTACCACAACAAATCATTGTCCATTCATCTTAACTGATTCACTCTGATTGCTTGGGATTTGTTAGATCATCTCTATTACTGCTGCAACTAAGGCCTCTTTCATCCGGAAAATCCGCACGCATCCGCACCAATCTGCACGCAATCGCAGTCAGTTTTCACTGTGATTGCGTACATTCGTTCAGTTTTTTCCGCGCAGGTGCGAAGCGTTTTGATGCGTTTTTCACGTGCGTGATAAAAAACTGAATGTTTACAAACAACATCTCTTAGCAACCATCAGTGAATCACGCATTGCATCCGCAATTGCGTGCGAATGCAATGCATTATGCACGCAGCCCCATTCACTTCAATGGGGCCGGGGCTGCGTGAAAAATGCAGAATATAGAACATGCTGCGATTTTTTTCACGCAACGGTGAACTGATGCGTGAAAAACATCGCTCATGTGAAAAGCCCCATTGAAATGAATGGGTCAGGATTCAGTGCGGGTGCAATGCATTCACATCACACATTGCACCCGCGCGGAAATCTCGCCCGTGTGAAAGGGGCCTAAAGCTATGTTAACACATGAGTGGAGCCAGGTGGTGGAGTAGAGATGCAACTTGAATAGAGATGAGCGAACGTGCTCGTAATGAGCACTGTACCGCTCGGCTCCCCTGCGCTCGCATGGGCGTAGGCATCCGGATCCGTCGGGTGAGGAGGACGGAAGCGGCTGCCTGCGCCCATGTGAGCGCAGGGGAGCCGAGCGGTACAGTGCTCGTTACGAGCACGTTCGCTCATCTCTAAACTTGGATTTATTAGGCCCCAGTGCAAAAGATAGGCCCCAAGCCCAACGGGACTGAACTTGTTTTCTATCTATATAGTATAATAACTTTGCATAGCATTATGATATACTGCTATGTGATACATATGGACTAGCGTTGAGTGAAGTGAAGCATTCAAAGCAGAATTTGGTCCGAAGTTTAGGAAAACTTCGATTCGCAACAAATCCGAATTTCCTTCTGCTTCGTGGTAACGAATCAGGCTTTCCTAAAATGGCGGCTGAACGTAATACAAAGTGAGGAGGCAAGCCCGGGAACGCAAGATCACTCATAATGCTGTGCAGCCAGCCAATCCACAGATAGCCATCCCCTGTGATGTCACAGCCCTATAAAAGTCTCATCCTGCACGGTCTCTGCCATTGTCCTGTGAGCTGAACATAGGGAGAGACGTTGCATCACTTACACGCTAGGGACAGTGTTGCTGAAAACGATTAATAGAAGAATTCAAAACCAATAAGATGGAAGCATTTATTATTCCACTGCCCAGGGTGCCAACCAATACCATCCAGTCTGCACCCTTGGGAGGGGGGGAGGGGCAGGTCTTAATGATGACCATCTCTTTTGCTGGGTTTACTTCCTAGACAATGACCCCCACCGATGTGATAATGAGGACCTATCCTGAGGATTATCTTTTCCAGGATAACCCCTTTAAGGCAGTAAGAGAGACTGATAGCGATCACATTCTGTTTACGGCGCCATGGAATATGTCAGTGCTATATAAATAACAGGACACAGATAGAAACAATAACTAAATATGTTACCTTATATGACTTGCATTCATGCATACAGCCTCCCTCCCACAGCAGCTACAATGTAGAAATGGATCCTCTATCTAATACTACCAACCACACCCAAAAATAAATGTAAAAAGGACAAAAAATATCTCCCAGTTCTTTGAAGAGGGGTGTGTGCTTTCTGAAGATAATTACTGGTGACCGTCTGTAGATAATAAGAATATTAGAATGTAGAAAGTCGATTCCTCCCCAGCTGTGTCGTCCTGGCACCGCAATATCATGCTTCATAATGCACTTTCTATATCAAAGTGCCACCTCCAACCCTCGCTCAGCAGATAAGACTGCAGGACGATGCGGGAGCAGCCCTGGGGCAAAACCTTTAAGGTTAAAAGCTCAGGAATGATGGAGATTTCTCTTGTGTATCCACATGTCATGGCTTTCAATATCTGCTGTAATAATGTGGCTGGAAGGCAGCGGAAATATGTGCACCACACAGCAATGAAGTGTAGTCTATAAAGGCAGTAACTTGGAACAGCTTAAAGATGATGTACCTTTATAGTGTTAAAATGTTACGGCCATGGAAATGGAGGCGCTACAGAACTTTGTCCTTTTTTCTAATAAAATATCCATTTCCCACTGTTTATTTAGCAGAGCTGGAGAGGGTTCAGAGGAGGGCAACTAAAGTAATAACTGGAATGGGTGGACTACAGTACCCAGAAAGATTATCAAAATTAGGGTTATTCACTTTAGAAAAAAGACGACTGAGAGGAGATCTAATAACTATGTATAAATATATCAGGGGTCAGTACAGAGATCTCTCCCATCATCTATTTATCCCCAGGACTGTGACTGTGACGAGGGGACATCCTCTGCGTCTGGAGGAAAGAAGGTTTGTACACAAACATAGAAGAGGATTCTTTACGGTAAGAGCAGTGAGACTATGGAACTCTCTGCCTGAGGAGGTGGTGATGGTAAGTTCACTAAAAGAGTTCAAGAGAGGCCTGGATGTATTTCTGGAGGGTATTACAGGTTATAGTTACTAGAGAGGGGTCGTTGATCCAGGGAGTAATTCTGATTGCCTGATTGGAGTCGGGAAGGAATTTTTCCCCCTAAAGTGAGGAAAATTGGCTTCTACCTCACAGGGTTTTTTTTTGCCTTCCTCTGGATCAACTTGTAGGAAAACAGGCTGAACTGGATGGACAGATGTCTTTTTTCGGCCTTACAAACTATGTTACTATGTTACTATGTTACTATTGTATTTGCCTATCTGGGCTCTACCTGGGCAAGAATCCCTCTTTTATATTATTTATTATTTGCTTTTGTTTGTGACTTGCCGCTATGTTTTATATGCTTACAATGTATACATTACTTAAAGGGGCTATCCAAGACCTATAATGCCCCCCCTCAATAAGCCCGGGCTCCTCACACAGATTGTATTTACCTGGCTACCCGGCACCCGAGTCACTTCATGACTGCCGCTGCATCTCCCTGTTGGTGTCAGTGGAGGCAGATGGCAGCCAATAGCAGGCCGCAATGGGACCAAGCGGGTGACGCCAGGGAGGCTTGTTCCCGACGTGGCCTGCTATTGGCGCCCCGCCCCCTCTCCACCTTGTAGCCAGATGTTTTCATCTGAATAACGGAGTGATGCAGCAGCAGCCGTGCTGGCATCAGAAGCGATGCGGGTGCTGGGGAGTGAGGTAAATACAATCTGTGTGAGGGGCCGGGCATATATGGGGGGGCATTATAGGTGTTGGATATCCCCTTTAATTTACAGTGTATATTAAAAGGGTTGCCTGGTTTCAAGAGGGAATCACATAACCCTTGGGATCCGCCTGCAATAAAGACCTTGTAAGTACTTACCTGCCAGATCCCATGCTGCCTGCTGGTTCTCCCAACCGGGCTCTATTTAGTCGGCTGCAGCGGTGATATCATGTTGACAAAACATGACCACTGCAGCCAATCCATGGCCTCAGTGAAGCCAGTGACATGTAGTCGATGTGACATCACCTCTGCAACCTGGGTAAATAGAGCCCGGCCAGGAGAACCAGAGTGGAAATGTAGGATCTGGCAGATATGTATTACTAGTTCTTCATTGCAGGAGGATCCTGAGGGTTGTCCAGTTTCCTCCTGAAACTGGATAATCTTTTTAAGGCTTAAATCAAGTTATATTAATTAAAATGTTTCACATTCAGATGACTGTTTTGTGCTATGTAAGGTTAGGCTCACAGTGGATGCCAATACAGTCAATGGGGCTATCACGTACTCCCTGCAGCACTACCGGCATTGTGTTGTGTTAAGGTTGCTGGAGTGGGCTGCAGGGAGATTCAGCCTATCAGTAGGGAGGAGCGACAGGCCAATTAGGCTCGGTGCTGGAGCTCCATGCTTACTGAGGTCACTTCCGCACATGTGAGACACATGCATCAGCGCTCCATGACTGCCAAGGTCAGGGTAGACACATGAGACGCTGGGCCAATGAGATTCCTGACGGCATTCCAAGTTGATCTGAGCACCATATTTAAAGCAGGTGATTTGGTATTCTTGTCTCACTAGACCTTTCATCTCTGAAAAAAGTAACCTGAACTGCCCCACCCTCAGCACAGGTCCCCTAGCAGTTTGCAGGTGCTGCCTCTAGGGGTACACAGGCTCTTGCTAGAAAATCTGCCTTATGTAACTAAGATCTTCTATAGACATTAAATAGGTTGTCCAGGAATAAAAATGATCAGCTTTTTTCTCCATAAACAGCACTATGTCTGGTATTGTAGTTTAACGCTGTTAACAGACTTGGCCCTGTTTCTGAAAAAGATAAAAAAGGTCTTTATCTCTAACCCTGTATAATGCCTTTAAAGGGGAATTTGTCGCCAGAAACTTCACTGATCAACCAGGCACAATAGCTTGTAGGTCTAGCTCAGCTTTCACTTCATTCTGGAGAAAATGTAATTTCAATCCATATGCAAATAAGCAGTTAAGTGCACCAAGGGCAGGAACGAACCACTCTGCACACTTTTGCTCCTCCTGCTTCCTCTGCCATCCCCTCCCTCTCCTTGACTGACTTGGTCAGGTGAGATGACCTGGTTCTGTCAATCAGAAAAGAGAGGTAGACGTTGGCAGATGAATCAGGTGGGGCAAGGGTGAACAGAGTGGCTTTGGCCCGGCTTCAGTGCACTTAACCGCTCATTTGCATATGGATTAAAAGTACTTTTTCTCCAGAATGAAGCAGCAGATCACTAAGGTAAAGATATAATTACATTCAACTGGGCTACCTCAACAAGGTAGATACCATTTAAATTCTCCTCCACTATGAAAAATATTAAAATTAAAGGGGTTTTCTGACCCCTTAAATGCCCCTCATATGCCCGGGCCCCTCACACACAATATACTTACCTCGCTCCCTGGCACCCACGTCACTTCTGATGCCCACATGGCCACCACTTCATCTCCCTATCGAGCGGATGAAAACATCCGGCGTTGGTGGCGAGGGGGGGGGGGGATAGGTTTGGGATGAATTGGGGCAGCCAATAGTAGGTGGGGAACGAGCCTCCCTAGTGTCACCGACGATGCTAGGGAGGCACGTCCCCATCACCGCGTGCTATTGGCTATGCCTCCCTGATGCCGGATGTTTTCATCCGTGCAATGGGGTGGTGCAATAGTGGCCATGCAGGCTTCAGAAGCGATGTGGGTGCTGGGGAGTGAGGTAAGTACATGTGTGAGGGGCCCCGGCATATGGGGGGCATTCAAGGGGTTGGATAACCCCTTTAAGGATTATTTAAAGGGTGCATGTGACAATAGGACTAGTTGCCATATAATATTCCTGCAAAATTGATAACTTACATTGGACAACAAGTGCTGGGCTAATTAGCTGAGCACGCATTGTAAGGAACATGCAAACTCAAGGGACAGATTCATTTCACACTCGCTAAAAAGGTTACTGTTTATATTTCATTTTGCATGTTCCTTGTCAATGCATGATGAAATTGCCATATTTGTTTTGTGATTGTTTTTTTTTTAATTAAGGTTTTTTATGCCTGGGATATTGCAATGTAAGGGATGCTTTGATGCATAAATTCACAGCGCTTGGGCAACCACTAACAGCTACTTCAGTTAAAATCACATAAATGAGAGTCCAAAGCTGATATTCTAAAGCTTATCTACTTAATTTTGTAATTTAGGTTCTGAAAGCATGACATATATTTGTAGAAATTGCTATAACACAAATTGAAAAAACTAATAACCAAGGTTTACTTGCTGTAAGCTGCACACAACAAATTGTTATAGTATTTTTTATTTTTGATCTCTCTTTCACAATTTAACTTACAAACATAGAGAGGAAATTATGCCATTTTATTGTTTATTTGTCCTATTAAAGGGGTTTCCGGTTTGCATCATCCTTTAAAATAATCATTTATGAAGGTAGCTATTATTTTGTAATGTATTTCTTTTACTTCTTGGGCTGTGGTCACATGACCATGTCCATGCAGCTCTTATTTCCTGTGATGTTATGTCCATGGGTGGGGGGAGTGTCTATGTAACTAGCTGGGTGGGAGGAGCTATAAACTAGCTGGGTGTTAGGGGCAGTTATAGGGGAGTCTATGTAAATAGTGGGGTCGGAAGAGCTATAAACTAGCTGGGGGAGGTGTTGGAACTGTGGCAAAGGAAAGAGAAGTGCATCATGGGTTTGGTTGGATACAGCAACAGGAAGTGCTAATTGAAAACATGGGGAAGATGTGGATGAGGTAAGCAACTACATAAGCATATTTGTTAAAAACTATAGTAATTCTGGAAAACCCCTTTAAGGCACTAAGGGAACTATCTATAGTAGTTGAAGTCAAGGGTCATAATTAATACCCATAGTTACCAACATTCACAATTTTGCAGGACTGAGTTGGTCCATACAAAAGGTGGATGTATACTGTACCAAAATGTATTAAAATTAGAGTTGAGCGAACGTGCTCGTAACGAGCTCTGTAGTGCTCAGATCCCCTGCGCTCGCATGGCCTCAGGCATCCAGATCCGCCCTCACCTGACTGTAAGTCAATGGGGGCGGATCCGTTTGGTATGACACACCTGCGCATAGTTGCGGGCGGCGGCGGGGCAGAGGGAGATGAGCGCTTCCATTGTGGAAGCGCTCATCTCCATAGTCATCTGTATCGCCGTCCTCAGGACGGCGATACAGATGCCTGTACTGAGGGCAGGGGAGGGAGAGGCGTCTCCCCTGCCCGTTCCTCTGATAGGCTGCAGGCACTAGGCCTGGAGCCTATCAGAGGCCGGCTCAGGCGCGGGACACAGGCCGGAAGAGGCCTGCATCGCATCACTGCCAGCTCCATGGAGGTAAGTATAAGTGTTTATTTTTTTTATTGTTGTAGTCTTGGACCGGAGCTCTATTGGGGGCACATGGGGGCATTTTTACCGGCAAAAGGGGGCACTGGATCATTTTTACTGGCACTGGAGGCATTATTATAGGCACTGGGGAAAATTTTACTGGCACTGGGGCATTTTTACCGGCAAAAGGGGGCACTGGGGGCATTTTTACTGGCACTGGGGGCATTAATACAGGCACTGGGGCCATTTTTACTGGCACATGGGGGCACTGGGGGCATTTTTACTGGCACTGGGGGCATTATTACAGGCAATGGGGCCATTTTTACTGGCACATGGGGGCACTGGGGGCATTTTTACTGGCAAAAGGGGGCACTGGGGGCATTATTACAGGCACTGGGGAAATTTTTACTGGCACATGGGGGCACTGGGGGCATTTTTACTGGCACTGGGGGCATTTTTACCGGCAAAAGTGGGCACTGGGGAATTTTTACTGGCACTGGGGGCATTATTACAGGCACTGGGAAAATTTTTACTGGCACATGGGGGCATTATTACAGGCACTGGGGCCATTTGTACTGGCACATGGGGGCACTGGGGGCATTTTTACCGGCAAAAGGGGGCACTGGGGCGTTTTTACTGGCACTGGGGGCATTATTACAGGCACTGGGGAAATTTTTACTGGCACATGGGGGCACTGGGGGCTTTTTTTTACTGGCAAAAGGGGGCACTGGGGGCATTTTTACTGGCACTGGGGGCATTTCTTAATGGCACGGGAGCACTGGAGGCATTTTTACTGGCACATGGGGGCACTGGGGGCGCAGTTATTTCTGGGGCACGTTATGTTCACACTATTACGGGACACTATTTGCTGGGCGCAGTTATTTTAGCACACTGTGTGCCAATAATTATTGAAGGGCACTATCTGTGTGGTACTAGTGGCACAGTACTGGGGGTGGTAGGATGATTTGTCCAGAAGACGGGAGGATGATGGAAAAGTAGTAAACTAAGATTTTTTTCTGTCAAACTGCAGAGATGAGAAATGGCTGAAAAATGGCATCTGGTCTGAAAGGAGAAGATGAGGAAAGAGAAGATCTACATCCGAGGAGACGTCACTGGATGTACGAGGTATGGGGCACTGTATTAGGCTACATTCACATGAACATTGTGTTTTGCAGTCTGCAAATTGCGGATCCGCAAAAAAAGGATGATGTTCCGTATGGCATCCTTTTTTTTTTTGCAGATCCACTGTAACAATGCCTATCCTTGTCTGCAAAACAGACAAAAATAGGAATGGACATACAGATGCGGACAGCACACATTGTTCATTGAAGTGAATGGGTCCGCATCTGAGCCGCAAAATATGTAGATCGGAGGCCGCAAAAACAACGTGTGAATGTAGCCTTAGCCTGTATGTTCTGTAGTGATATACGTAATGTTAGGAGGGAAAAGGTTAGGGTGAGAATTTGGCATTGGGGGGTTTTGACTTGGCCGGCAGAAAAGCTAGGTTCACCAGCACTGAGGGAAGGGGGGGGGGGGCCCAAGCTGAACTCTTGCACCAGGGCCCATGAGCCTTTAGCTACGCCCCTGGCTGCGCCCATACGAGCGCAGGGGATCCGAGCACTACAGTGCTCGTTACGAGCACGTTCGCTCAACTCTAATTAAAATGGATGTTCCTATCTCTTTGGGGCTGCAGCTAACAGAACAGTAGTGGGTGGCAGGTTTAAAATATTCCTTGCCTTTGGGTTCAAATATGGGTAAGTGTACCTTTCTCGTCTATAGATGATTGAAGGAAGATATGTTATACAGTGAGACCCCCATGATCGCTTTCACACATAGCCTGCCTAATGAAAAGAGGCTCAATTAATGGGTAATCCCTTATATAAATACTTGGTAAAACAAAATGGCAGCATGGTGGCTCAGTTTTTAGCAATGTTTTAGGCAAAGCTTGGGTCCTTTGTTCAAATCTGACTAAGGACAACATCTGCGTGAAGTCTGAAAATTCTCCCAGTTTTTGAATAGGTTTTCCCTGGTTTCCTCATACACTCTTTTGAGCTTTGCTGTGTAGACAGGGACAGTGCTAGCAAAGTAATCTCATGATTAGATTTAATTGGAGATGACAGTTTTGTTATATTGGTGGAAGCCTAAATAAAGCAATATAGCATCACTATATACACAGGGCTCTGTATGCAGCTTTCCTGGGATAGCTGCATTTTATCACTTCCTGCAGTCTGTATTGTCATAATCATATAGGGGGACATTTACTAATTTATTTACACCACTTTTGTGATGTAAATAGGTTGCATATTTTCTTACATGCCCTTTTTGCGGCAAAGTGAGTGTGTGACATTCCTCTGTTTACGCTACTTTTCAGAAGTGGTGAGAAAAGTGGGAGTGGCGTAGGCAGGGAGCGGGTGGTTCTGCACTTTTGCAACGTTTATCTCTCTTCACACCAGTTTTCTGGTTTGATGAAAGACTTAAAGGGGTTGTCCAAGTTATGGAAAAAAAAATATATAGCACTGTAAATCTGATGGGCAGCAATATATAACTAAGTTCAGCAAGTTTTAGGCAAAAAAAAATCTATATTTCCTAATTTCCCTGGTTCTCTTCTGGCCTTTGTTTACATGCAGTAATAACAATCTCTGCCCCTCCCCCCTTCTCTGCAAAGGCAGTGAATATAAGTGTTGTGAGTACATGTCTGCCTGCTGGAATACTCAGCAGCATGTTGTTTGTGTAGGACTACAAGTCCCAGCTGTACAATGACACTGCTGATACACACAGGAAATTCTCCCTACCTGTTCTTATACAACTCCTCTATAGCTCCTTGCCCAGCATTTGTCTCCTCTCACTGCTGCAGCTACTATTTGTTGTAAAGCCTTGAGCCCTCAGTGTGTTCTGGCTGAAGGAGTTAATGTTTTATCTGAAGAAATCCAGGGAGAGAGCAGATAGCAGGAGCCCGGCAAAGAAAGGGGGCGTGGCCAGTGACGTCTCGTGTACAGACTGTTATCTGAACTCTGTGGCTTGTACACGAAACATCACAGACCAGGGAGATAAGGTGACACCACAGGTCATGTGACCCTCAGTCAACTCTGAGAAACCAGCAGCTTTAGAAACACAAAGTATATGGGAAAGTTGTTATACCTGACAAGTTAGAAACATATAAAGAACAAAAAAATAACTCGGACAACCCCTTTAAATCTACACCTGTAGATTTTATTTTTTTGTGCGGCACATCTGGAAGATGTGCCAAATATATCAGAGGCGTGCATAAATTTGGCCCATCCTCCAACAGTACAGGGGTAATCAAGACTGGCGTACAATACGCCGGTCTCGATAAATGTCTCCCTTATTTTCTATCTACATTTAAATGGGTTTCCCAAGATTTTTAAAGCTTGTCACAGAGCAGGTTACTATGCACACATGGCTGGTAATGCCAGTGTCTGGACACAGTGGTCACATGAATGATATATGTGACCTCATCACTCGGAACCAATGGGACTTGACTGCCTGGGAACAAAATGCAACTCTGGAGCGGTGCGACATTTAAAAGCTGAGTAAGTACCTACATCCCTTTAACCATCTAACTATTTTGCCCGGATCCAGCTCGGGCTGTGGGAAAAGTAGCTAACTGTTGTGCCCGAGTTGGGCTCAGGCAGAAAGTGGAGGGGGAGGGCTGCTTTAGATGCTGCTATCTCCTGAATGGTAGCAGCTAGAAACATGTAACTGGTCTTGTTTGAAAGCTGACATTCCAGTTGTATGACAAAATGAGAACTAAAGTCCAAGCAACAGAGGAGAATTTACTGTTAGAAATCGATTCGGGAATAATTGCTGGTAAAACCTGCTTTTACTTTCACTTTTGGCTGTATTCACTGCATCCTGATTTCTAACAGTGATATCTTCCCATGTACTGAAGGTATTGCTATCATTCTGGTACTGTCTGAAAGCTTGGAATGCCAGCTTTCAAAAATGCAAAGCAGAGGTATGTCAGTCTGGAGGTAAATGAGGGAGCAGTTGCAGAGCTGACACGCTGCAGGAGGAGAGAAAAACAGTAAAAATATATAGAAATGGGGTATTATAATCACCGTATGAACCCACATAATAAAATTACGTTATTTTTACCAGACAGGTGAACACGCAGATAAATTCCACAAAATAATGTAAAAATTGCGGTTTTTCATTTTCCCCCCTAAAAATAAAATAATAGAAGTTATTTAATACACAATATATACCTCAAAATGGTTCCTAAAAACCTACAACCAATCCCGCAAAATTAAAAAAAAAAAAAATTAGAAGAAAAAAAAAGGTATGACTGCTAGAACACAAAAGGGGAAAATATTATTGGTTCTTAAAGCTAAATTAATGAGGTCACTAAGGGGTTAAAAATCCAATAGTTGTGCTCCCACAAGATTTACTGCAGACATACATTAAAAATCTACAATAAAAAAGTGACATTTTTGGGAGGCTTTTTACAATTTTAGGAGATTAATCAATTAAACTAAGTTAAAATCCAGGATACATTCCCTTTAGCACTAGTAGGAATATAGTTGGCTATAAAGCTCTTCCGCTTAAATACTTTTGCAGATTATTTTGCTTTTTAAAAACTATAGCTTTGCTGTATTATAGACATAAACCAAAAACAATGACACACTATTTATCACTTTGAAATCTGGGATCTTCATTATAGCTAAAAGCTGCATTTTAGGAAACGGCTCCTGTAAACCATTTATTATGAAAAACTATCCTGTCTGTTTTTCCATATTTGCAACTCTAAGTGTAAATTCACGAGAGGCTGCAGCGTGAATGATTTCATATGGTGCTTTGATTCCCCAGGCATCTTGTTAGATCATTATTATTCACTATACAGAATTTTACTCTTGTACGAGATTCTTAAATGCTGTATTCTGAATGAGGGCAGTTTGAATAGACGAGCAGAAGATAGAAACTGCTTTTATCTCTGTTAACTCTGTGATGAATGTTGTCTAACTCATTCCAAATAAGAAACCCTAAGCAAATTTTGTAAATTTTTACAATTCGTGTCTCTTTACTGCAATAAAAATGACCTCTCCATGCACTGACCCCATGGTGAGCTTGTGATGGACTTGTGCTAATATACTGCAGCCAATCAGAAGAGGGATTGTAGGTGTGAAGCAGTGACGGGCCTCATACATAAAGAGGAGATGTATGTTAGGATTTGCTTTGTCCTCCCCACAATAACCCTGCCTGAGGTAAAGGCCAGGTACGATAATCACTTGGGGATAAAGCAATCCTTAGGCCCCTTTCACACGGGCGATGTTTCCGCGCGGGTGCAATGCGTGATGCGAATGCATTGCACCCGCACTGAATCCTGACCCATTCATTTCAATGGGGCTTTTCACATGAGCGATGTTTTTCACGCAGCAGTTCGCCGTTGCGTGAAAATCGCAGCATGTTCTATATTCTGCGTTTTTCACGCAGAACTGGCCCCATTGAAGTGAATGGGTCTGCGTGAAAATCGCATTGCATCCGCACACAAGTGCGGGTGCAATGCGGTTTTAACGCATGGTTGCTAAGAGATGTTGTTTGTAAACATTCAGTTTTTTCGCATGCGCGTGCAAAACGCATTGAAACGCTTCGCACCCGCGCGGAAAAAACTGAACGAACGTACGCAATCGCAGTCAAAACTGACTGCGATTGCGTGCGGATTGGTGCGGATGCGTGCGGATTTTCCTGAACGCATCCGGACCAAATCCGGACACGCTCGTGTGAAAGAGGCCTTAGTGTGTGGAAGGGAGATTGAGAAGGAAGCCTGCAGAGGCTCTGTGTGGTTCCAGCCAGAAGGACTGGGGAAGCCTGAGTGTTGGGGGGACCCAACGACGCCTGAAGAAGAGAGGTGTTTTGCACGGTCAGAGTCAGGAGGACTTCTGGACCATATCCCCCCAAGATATTTTGCTGCTTCCACCACGAGGACTGGTGGGCTGCACTTTTACCTGAATACCACAGTGTGAACTTCGTCTTAGAGGTGAGTTAGAGAGACCTCTGTATAGTGATGGCCTAGCCAGGCAAGCGTGTGTTGTTTTGTGCTGATGTAACACATTGTGAGGTGAAGCTGTGACTTCATTGTGCCGAGTGATGCCAAACTT
This sequence comes from Rhinella marina, assembly GCA_900303285.1. Taxonomy (NCBI): domain Eukaryota; kingdom Metazoa; phylum Chordata; class Amphibia; order Anura; family Bufonidae; genus Rhinella; species Rhinella marina. The sequence goes on along the minus strand of ONZH01006893.1, from coordinate 236,408 downwards.
GGCAGTCTCATGTGCTGTGTGACACATAAAGCACTGTTTGAGCTTGAAAACCCCCTGTCAGTGTTTTTGACCCACTCACGGTTTTGGCTCACAATAATTGATGGAAATAACTGATCAAAAAACTGACGTGTGAACAAGGCCTAATTGTTATATTTCAAGTACCTCTACTTCAATCTTCCCCATCACTACAGCCATGATGTCATTCTTCTTCTTTGATACAGCCATAATGTGCCCATTTACACCAGGTGCCAGACTGCAGCAAATCACTGGCCTCAGTTAGTATATGGCATGAGATCACTGAGGTCAGTGATTGGCTGCAGTGGTCTTATGGAGTATACAGGCACTTCATTAGTGATGAACAACAAACAAAGCCCAGCGGGGAGGATCGTAGTTGAAGCAGCGGAGGATGAAATGGTTGAGTATGTTTTACTTTATTTTATGACAATCGCTGGCTTGGGGTAATTTTTTTAATAAGTTGGCAACCCCTTTGCGAAATTATATTACTAATTAGCTTAAAAAAGTTGACTTCTGAAAAACAGCGGTAATAAAAGTCATGCACACGACCGTATGTATTTTGCAGTCCGCAAAAAATGGATCTGCAAAAAATACAGATGACATATGTGTGCATTTTGTATTTTGTGGAACGGAACAGCTGGCCCATAATAGAACAGTCCTATCCTTGTCAGTAATGCAGACAATTATAGGACATGTTCTATTTTTTTGCGGAACGGAAATACGGACATACGGAAACAGAATGCACACAGAGTACCTTCCATTTTTTTGCGGACCCATTGACATAAATGGTTCCGCATATGGTCCGCAAAAAAAAATGTAAGACACAGAAAAAGAAAATACGTTTGTTTGCATGAGCCCTAAGCTGGTCTGTTAGGCTTCACTAACAAAATAGGGAAGACTTGTTACGAACAGTGTTTTGTACACTGGTTATATTTTGTTCTGTGCTGGAGTGAGATTCACACAGTTACTAAGAATGCTGCCTTAATAATTGTGGGGCATTTCAGGCTGCTTACCTACTGCTTATCTACTCCAGCCAGGAGCAGGAGTAGATTTCTGTTGTAATGTGCACCAGTTGTCTGTTACCACATGTTGTTGGGCCATGGTGGTCACACCCGCAGCCTGCCTCCTCCTGCCTATGCCCTGTGTATATTTTAGAAAAGAGGTGAGAGTGTCTAAGGAAAAACCTTAGGCGTCACAAGTTTAGGTGCAGACTAGGACGTGAGCCTGGTCTTCTCTATAAACATATATGGGGAAAAAACTTTGAAAAAAGTGTGACTAAGAAATGCCACTTCATAAAATGCTTTTTTTTAAAAAAAATGTTTTTTTACAAAAAAATACGTAGTGCGACAGCACCCTAGGGGTGACATTTCACATTGCAGTGAGACCATATTTTATTTGCTTCAAGGGCATCTGTCAGCAGATTTATACCTTAAAATGAGCCTCTAGGAGCAATGGGAGCGTTGCTGTTACATCTCGAGGCTCCGCGCTCTCTGCAACTGCTACACCCTCTGTACTTTGATTGACAGGGCCAAACAGTGTAATCATCATCACATCTGGCCGTGTCAATGAAAATGGAGAGGGTGCAGCAGTTGCAGAGACAGCTGAGCGTCTAGGTGTAACGGCAACGCCCCTGTTGCTCGTAGAGGCTCATTTGCATATATTAAAACATCATACACATACACAGTTGCGGCTATTTGCGTACGCAAGATTGTATACAGAGTTGCGTATGTACGGTGATTGCTGCATGCGCATCGGATAATGGCACGCAAGTTGGAACGCAGAGCCGCAAACCAGAAGTGACATGCTTGTGCTTCTGGTATGGACTCGTGGAGATCCTTTTCGGAAGCCGAGGAGCTTTGGCATGCGTTCCACAGCAAGGAAGCGTTTCAATTTACTGCTACCAATAAGGACAAGTAGGTTAGCTATTTAAACTTACCAAGCTTAGCTTCTTACTGCTGATCAAGCCAGGAATGGAGCCCACTGGATGCTGACTGTGTACTATCCGCTGGTAACCGTGAGTGCTGTGTTAACCCTGGCCATTCCGGAGGTCACCATCTGGTGACCGATTTTGGCACTTATTTAACAGGGGAAATTGTATCTATAAATGCACTGGTTGCTGCTTTATTTTATTTTAGGCTGAGAGTTCCTCCCTTATCAGGGGATGGTGGAAACTTATATCAGTTTGTCAGCTTATTTATATATTTGATCTTTATGTTCTTAAATCATATGTTATTTGTCCCCTGATGAACCCTCCTGTATAGAGCGGGGGAAACGCGTTGGGACGCGCTATTAACCCTTTGTGGTATAAACTAGGGTATTTTGCAGGTCAGAGAGGGTAAGGAACAGGGACAGAGTGTTACTACCATCAAGTCGCATTTCTGGCTAGACTAGCAAAGGGCCCTAGTCTAGGGTCAGCCAGGAGGTCCCAATCGTTGCCCTCTCTTTACAGGCTATTTTGCCACTGTACACCTGTTTTTGATTTATGTTGCATACGTTGTTTATGTCTTCTATGTTGTCTGACCAGGAAGGTGGACGATTTTAATCTTTAGTATATTAAAAGTAAAATTTTAGGTACTGCCTATTTTGCCACTTCATTTACTGTACGCCAGAAAACTGTCAAACAAGAAGATAAATGTGTGGGGACTACAGGCCCCATCCTTCCCCACGAGAGCAGTGTACAAATGGCAATTGCGACAAAATTTTGTCACAATGGCATTTAAAAATTTTCCAAACACAAGGTTTGTGAGGGTTTTTTTTTGGCCAGAAAACTGGTGTAGAGAGATGATAAATCTTCCCCTTAGTCTTCTAGATCTGACTTATTACTATAATTGCACCATTTTCTAATCAGGTTGAGCTCTTGATTCTGATTAGAATAGCAATTAAATACAGAATCAGGTAATCTTATTATAGCGCAGGCATTACTCATGCATGTTCACATCTGTGCTAATCCATGAAGCTGCGCTATAAACCTAATTTGTGAAATGACCCAGCTTGGGAAGCATAGGTATAATCTCCTACATATTTCATGCAATTGTGAGAACACCTGCAACGCTCTGGCAAATGAAACAGACGACTGCAGCCTTCTCCATAATCAAAACTCCCTAATGATATCTCTCCAGCCTATAAGAGATGTCAAACGGATGTGAGAACTGTGCATAGCATGTCATATAATGGGCTGTAACTTATTGATGGGGGATAGCAAAAGCTATTGGGCATTAGGAAAAGACAGTAAAAATCCCATAACTGTACAAAAGATTTATACTTTATTCTGTGCTCTGGATGTTAAAATTCTCCTGAATAGACACAACAGATATATTTTTGAGCAGTTCCAGAATCTACAATCTGGGAGATGTCTATCTGCAGTTTTCTATACCAATGGAGATATAATAAGTGTGACGGTAGCTGTAGATTAGGACTGTCACACAAGAGGATTCTCCAGTGGTCCCAGGCTCTGGCTCAGTCATGGGCTCCAAAGGATGAAGATAAGCCAATTTAGACCTGATTATGAGGCCAATCACTTCAGACTTGGGTCTGTTTTTTATGGGTTGATCACAAATACCTAGTAGATCTTACTGGATGATCAGATGTGTGGTGGGCCATCAGAAGCATGTACCTTTGTGGGGCACAGTTCCTGATGTGAGCCTATATGCATCCAACTAAAAGTACCACAGTTAGAAGGGAGTTTTGCCTTTCGCATGGAAACTAGTTTTCAGTGGAGTTCCCCTCCAAACACCACTTACTACTTATGTTTAAACAATTTTTATTGAATATTTTCTTTTCTTTTTTACATCTGCACGTTGTATCATAGCAGATGTCAACATTCTTGTTCAATACATTACAAAATGTAGTAAATAAACATTTAACAAAAGGCAAAGTGTCCGTAGCATATAACATATATAAAATATTGTGCATTTGCGTCTCGATCTCACCCTTAGCGCCGACTCCCCTATCAGAGGAAAGTAGGAAGGAAGAAGGAAAGAACAAGAAATATAAGAGGGAAGAAAAAAAGGGAAGAAAAAACAAAAAAAAAACAAAAAAAAAAGGGGGGGGGGAACTTTATGATGCAAGAATGGATCTGAAGCCTGGGGTCTCCAGGAAGTTTGTCCAAGGCGACCATATTTTTATATATTTCTGAGTTCTGTCTGTCGCTTCTGCAGCGATTTCCTCCATGCGAGCAATGTATAGCATTTCCTGATACCATTCAGTGACAGTAGGAGTATGTGTTGTGCGCCAGTGTCTCGGTACAACCGATCTGGCAGCAAACATACAGAATCTTAATAGACTATATTGACTATCCTACTCATATAGAGTTGAATAGAGCAGCTGACATAAGCGCTTGCCGCTCCATTAAAGTGGGGATACAGGCCCCCCATTTTTTTAATTAGTGGGAGCCCCAGCACCCAGACCCTTGTTAGACAGACACAACTGTGAAAATGTTGCTTTTTTTTTTTTTTTGGAGGGGGGGCAAACCCTTTGATATCTGAGGTACAATTATGGGTATATAGTGTTTAACTATAGGGGTGTAGCTATAGGTGATGCACAGATCCCAGAACATAAGGTCCTGGTGCACGAGGTGGCCCAAAAGTCCTCCACATGAGAAGACATCAGCATTATACACTGCCTGGCCAAAAAAGGTTGCCACCTGGATTTAAATAAACAAATAGGTGAACAGTTGGTGGCATAAGAAGAAACCAGTGGTGAAGGTGCATGCTGGTCAAGCTACACCTCTGTCTGGCATGGGGGGGAGTGTGCTGTTTCAATTTTTGCTTCAGGCAGCACCAAGGCTATGTGCTCCCCTGCCCCTGGCCACAAAGCACTGAGAGAAGGGGCGCCCAAGCTGAAATCTTGCACCAAGGCCCATGGGCCAAAGAATGAGGCCCAAATTAGCTTCACCCCTGGCCCAAAGAATGAGGTCAGCTGACTACCTGAATATACTGAATGACCAGGTTATTCCATCAAAGGATATTTTCTTCCCTGATGGCACACGGGTTAAAATTGGGAAAGAGTGGATCAGGAAGAAAGAGACCTCATTTTCACACATGGATTGGCCACCACATAGTCCAGACCTGAAACCTATTGAGAATCTTTGGGATTTGCTGGTGAAGACTTTGTGCAGTTGGTCAAATCTCCCAATAAAAGAGCTGCAGTTGGCCAGGGCGCTGCTCTGCAGAACGAAAAGTGAAGGCACTAAAAGTGAAGCATGAAATCAGTGTTATGACCCCATCCTTCTCAAGATTCATGAGGGTCCCAAAGGCCATCACGTCATAAAATGGAAATAACACTCTAAATCTAAAAAGTCACTACTACTACATATGTAATATCAATCTTGTGTAGAGCATCCACATACTCATAATGTCCAATAGTCCCTTCTCTTGCTCTTTAAATGTGTTGTTCCTTTTCATGCAGGTTTACAGATGTCTCAAATGTCATCAGGAAGGTAATCAAAATTGATGGCGGCATTGTTAAACTTTACGAATGTGCTGTGGGTGTAACAAAAACGCTCAATGGCAATGACTGACAAATCATTCTTCTGCGGAACAGACGGCAAAAACTAAGACTTGATTAATGGTTCTGTATCAGAACCTTTGCAGAGGAACAGCACCTGCGGACATAATAGCAGGTAACATTTACAGAGAAGTAATAATATTTCAGCATATAATTACTTGCACATCTAAAACAGAGGGGTGATACAGTCATAAACACAAAGAAGTCTATAAAGAATTATATTTATTGCTGTTAATCATTCCCCGTCACTTTGTTTTACTTATAATTAACCTAGATTGCAAAATAGTCCATTAAAAACATTGCCAAACCGGTAATTTACCGTCATTAAAGCACCCAGGCCTAAAGTGTAAACCTTATTAAAAAAAAGAAAAACTGCTAATATCACCAGTATATATGTAAATATGTCTTGCGATTCTCAGAACTTGAGATATGTGACATGACAGCTTGAAATTGATACTAAGAGTGTTTTTCCCAAGTAGGTTTTCTTAGAGCCCTTAGGTTCCTCAGAACTTGGCCAGATGTTCCCTGAACTCACAAGACGTTCACTTTTACACATTTCAACCTGTGCAAAGATGCTTGGAAAAAAGTCTTAAAGGAGTTTTCTTGAAAAAAATGTTTTTTTAACAAGTTCCTCAAGCAGGGCCCCTGAAACAGAAGGATTTGTAGCTACCTGCTACACACCACTTTGGTCCTCCGCTCTCTCCATCTTCCGATGCCCACACTGTTTATATCCGGCGGGCTATGAGCATGGTCACATGCACCACTGCAGCCAATAACTGGATTCAGCGGTGATGAAGCCACAAGCAGCATGTTACCACTGAAGCCAGTCATTAGCTGGTGTGATGCGTGTGACCATAGTCAACCAGAGGGAGGCTGGCATTGGTACAAGGTAGAAGAGACCTCTGCTCTTCTCAGTGGGTGTCTCCTTCTCACTAGCTGTGTCCAATTGCTGTGGACCACTTCTTAGCCAAGAAAAAAACAAGCTGTTCTACTATACTTGCTTACATAGCTTACCAAATGGAGGACCCAATTAAAAAAAATTGTGCAAAGGAATATCTCACTAGTTAACTGAATTTGATAAAATGGAGGTTGCCGATTTGCTCAATTCGTCCAAATCGAGTGACCAAAACTTTGTCGTCATTTGGAGGAAGAATATTTGGAAAATTCATAATTAATCGATGCGCTCATCTCTAATAATGAATCATAATGGGTCCCATGGACTTAGACTCTATAAATGGAAACCACAACATGGAGCTGGAATCTTCTATACAGATAGAAACACAACTTTATAATAGGGTCTGTCAGTTTTCTTTCTTAACGGGGTTTAGTAATCTCAGACGTTGATGGCACATCAGTAGGATATGCCATCATTGCCATCAAAATCAGATAGGTGTTGGTCCCCCCTTTAAGACGTGCATCTATCTTCAGAAAGGGACCCTAAAAGTGAATGACAGCGCATCTGCGGCGTGCTCTCCAATCAGTTTTATGGGAGTTCCAAAAATTTTCAGAAGTCTCATAGAAATGAATGGAGAACACACAGCACAAGCATGGCCTCCACCCTGTTTGCTTCTACTGGACGTAACTGAGCCAGTTCTCAGCTGCTTTTGATAGTCCCATAGAAATGTATGGAGGGTGGCTGCACATGCACAGCTGTACTCACTTCGGAGGACCTGTTCTGGAAAACAGGTGCAGGTCCCAGAGGTGGGACCCTCACCTATCTGATATTGGTGGCATATCCTAGCAAAATGCCATCGAAGTCCAAGATGAGGCAACCTCTTTAACTCTAGTAATAACAGTAATACAGATAACACTATTTTTGCCATAAAAAATACCAGAACCACTGCAGCAGACTGTACAGTATTCATTGTGTTCACAGAACATGTAGCTAGAACTGACTTTAAAGTTGACTATTGACTTTCATGGTGTTTTCCATGGAAAATAGTCCCTATCTTTACAAAAGTCATTACCCAGCCATGGTTGTGTGGACACTTTTTAAGCATGTCCAATAAATATTCTGCTAGGCAGTAGCCTTTACATCTTTATCAGTAAAATAATATTTTTCCAGTAGATTTGACAATACTCCATAAATAAAACGTATTCTTGAATTCAATGAAAAGCTCAGTAATCTTCTAACATACAGTGGCCTAGATTTACTACTGTATCTGCGCCAAAAATCTGTCTATAAAACTGGTGCAAATAGGCACAGTTTGGCGCATCTAGAGTTTCTACACTTTTTTTCAAATGCTCGAACAGTGTGCAAGGCTTAGCAGAAAGTGGATGCAGCTTCATTGGGGCAGGGGTGGGGCCTAAGATGTACCATTTAGCGCCAAAATCTTGGTGCAATTCTGGCGCTAAAATCTGTCTTAAAGTAATCCAACCAACAGTTGGCATAGTGTCAGTGAAAAGTGTCATCCAGCCTGAGCCCCGGTGATGAATCTGGTGCAGGCCTAGACAGCTTACGCCATCTACAGGCTTAGTAAATCTGGGCCAGTGTGTCTTCATTCCGTGCTGCTTTCAAGATCTCCGCTAGCTGTAATTGAATGTAAACCTTCTTATTTATATGCAGAGGCTGAAAACCCATCTGGGTCATGGTTTGTTATAGATCTGTCCCTGAATCCATTAAACATGATCAGAAAGGGTTAGGCGTTCACATGAACGATACAGATTGGCTCCAGATGCGTTCAGGATGCATTCTGTGAAACTCGCACCATGCAGGGATGCTCAACCTGCGGCCCTCCAGCTGTTGTAAAACTACAACTCCCATCATGCGTTGCTGTAGGCTAATAGCTGTAGGCTGTCCAGGCATGCTGGGAATTGTAGTTTTGCAACAGCTGGAGGGCCGCAGGTTGAGCATCCCTGACTTAACGCAATCGCAGACAAAACTGACTGAACTTGCTTGCTTTTTTACAGAAGCTCCATTCACTTCTATGGGGCCAGGGCTGCGTGAACTGATGCGTGAAAAACAACACTCATGTACACAGATCCATTGAAATGAATGGGTCAGGATTCAGTGCCGGTGCTATGCGTTCACTTCATGCATTATATCCGCGCGGAAAACTTGCTTGTGTAAAAGGAGCCTTAGATGGATGGATGTCTAAGAAGGAGGGCTCCTGACTGGAAAATCTCATATAAGAGCCAGCCTAAGCAAGTTTTAGCTGTACCCTCTCTGGTGAACCCAGCCTGTCCAATTAAATATATAGATGACCAGTGATTATAGATGGCCAATGAATATGGATGGCGCCATGTAATACTACATTTCTCCTGCAGTGGCCGCTGCAGGGAAACTGTGTGATCTCTGAGGTTTCAGAAGCAGGACCTGTGACGATCAGTTCATCACTTCACACCAAACCTGACATTTGCTTTGGGGCTCATGCACACGACCGTTGCCTGTTTTGCAGTATGCAAATTGCAAATCCGCAAAACACTGGTACCGCCATGTGCCTTCCACATTTTGCTGAATGGAACATCCAGGCCATAATAGAACAGTCTGATCCTTGTCCGTAATGCAGACAAGAATAGGACATGTTCAATATTTTTGCGGATGCCAAAAGACAGACATAGGGATGCGGACAGTACATGGTATTTTGCGGCCCCATTGAAGTGAATTGGTCTGCATCCGACTCAGAAAATACATTACATTAGTGTGAATGAGCCCTTAGAATCACATCCAGTTGGAAACCATACGGTCTATTATACCACTGCTACAACCTAGGGCTCATGGACAATCATACAGCAGCGCTGATTGGTGCCAGTAAGACAAAAAATATGCAAAGTAGATGTAGATGCAATGCAAAACAAACCCATCATATTTCTAATACCTTCATTAAAATACATTTTTTTCTTAAATGGCAAGCCTGCGCCAAAGAGAAATCAATTTTATTCTTAAGTTCAAGTCTTCTTTATTTGGCAGAGGTACTTTAATGTATCATAGTACAAAGGTAATGCAGCCTGGGGGAAAAGCAGTTATTCTTCACAAAAAAAATAAAAAAATCGATGAATAATATTAGGTAAAAATTAATTTATGATAAATGATTGAAAATCCTATCCTAGAATTGTTTCTTATTCAAATGTCACTAGAAAATGACACCTCACCCGCAGGAACGAGTCCAGGGATCCATTCTCCATGTATTCAACCACAATCATTACAGGTCTGCCTGCAAATACAGCAAAGAAATTCATTAGGGAGATTAAAGGTGTATTACGGGTTGGTTATACATTTCCAGCTGTTACGGAAAGATTATCAGTATTACTTTAATGAAGTTCATGTGTCTTGTGCTGCAGGGCAAAAAAAAAATAATAAGTCGAAGTAAATTATTTGTGTAGATGGAGGAGAATGCGGGTGCTGAATGTTACTCATTGAGTCCACCGCTGCTCCCTTTATTACCTGGCGCTCGGCGCAGGACTGTGCATAATGACTTGTGCCGGTGGTATTCATCGGGGCGACAATATGCATCTTTGTTAAGCGTTTTCAATCACAAAATAGAAAGCGTCAGAAAAGTCATTACGGCAAAAACGCGGGTCCAGCAGTACATGTGCTCATGTTCTTAAACATCATTTCAAACAAGTGTAAACTGTTCTATTAAAATGCAATCTTGGTGATTGATTGTCCCCTTATTAGAAAAGCGTTTATGTTTTCATTACTTTCTCCATCTTTATTCAGCGGATGTCACATATTTTAGCATTGAACAAACAATAAAGAAAATGAAAAGCTGTAGTGTCAAGAATGATTAAGCACAATGGGATACCTGAAGGTAGAGTTCCCCCGTTATTGAAGTTTGGACAACCCCTTAACCCCTAGAGGACCGGCCCATTTTCAGTTTTTGCATTTTCATTTTTCACTCCCCACCTTTTTTTAATTTTCCGTTCACACAGCCTAAGGCCCCATTCACACGACCGTATTATTGCGGGTCCGCATTATTGCGGACCTGCAATAATACAGGGGCCCCCGGCGTGTGTTCCGCACTGCCTGGAACACACGCTGGGCGGTCCCATTCAAAATGGCTATACTTGTCCGTGCATGCGGACAAGTATAGGACATGCTTCATATTTTTCAGCAGAGCAGCGGCACGGAGCCAGCTCCATGCGGCAGCTCCCCACTTCCATAGAGATGAATGGGGCCGCATCTATTCCGCAATATTGCGGAATAGATATGACCCAATTCATACGGTCGTGTGAATGGGGCCTAAGGGCTCATGCCCACGAACGTATGGCGGCCGGGCCAGTATTGGTGCCCGTAAACAGTGGGTCTACAAAATACGGGCCCCAGCCGTTTTGGCACCACATCACGGATCACGGACCCAACTGCAGTACCTTCTACATTTTGATTGACAGGGTCAGGTGTGATGACGCTTACATGCCTGGACTTGTCAATCAAAGTTGAGAGGACGCAGCAGTTGCAGAGAGAGTTGAGCCACTGGGTGTAATGGAAACGTCCTCATTTCTCCTAGAGGCTCATTTACATATATTAAAACAGCGTCTTTCTCAGCAATGCAGGCACATATGAACATGGGACCAACACAGATGCCTTCAACTGCCAAATATACTTGTAACAGGTTAGCCAGTGTAATATCTACAAATCTGCTGACAGAGATGCCCTTTAAGTAAGACTGCTGTTTGATCAGCTCTCCAGAAATAAGTGAGGGTGTTACCCATTTCGACCAATCAGAATCAAGAGGCGGCCTTACTAGAGTAGATTCAAAGATAAAAGCAGCAATCTATCTGTCTCCGATGGGCAACCTTTCCTAGGTTTATCTGCACTCATTTTGATAAAGACTATGGGGGAGATTTATCAAACTGGTGTAAAGTAGAACTGGCTTAGTTGCACATAGCAACCAATCAAATTCCACCTTTTATTTTCCCAGGGAGCTGTGAAAAATGAAAGGTGGAATTTGATTGGTTGCTTTGGGCAACTAAGCCACTTCTGGAAGAGGAATTTCACAATGCTAAAACATACATTAAATAACATACTGAAATGACATCAGTGGCACATTAGATGTAGAGATGTAGAGTAGAGTAATGGTAAAATCAATGAACAATAGCAGAGAATCTAAAAAATTAAAAATAAATGTAAGGCGGCCTATGGATGTATGAAGTATCATGCTATACCCCGGGCATTGGGCCTTCACACAAACTGATGCGTTATGTGCAAGTAAAAGTCAGAATGTTAAATAGAAAATAAGGGTGAAATAAAGTTTTTTGCTGCCGCCTGTCAGCCGTGACCTTGTGATTTTTGAGCCATGCATCTCTACTCTAAGTGCTGTGCAATGAGCCCCCGCGAAAACCGCTTACAATCTGGAAGTTCAGAGACCCCGGCTGTGAATGTAATCTGTGTGGCTTAGAACCACGGAGGTTTGTCAACAATCTTTAGGCCTGGCCTCGGGGTTACCAATTTAACAGACTGAAATGCCTACAAACATTTTATCTGAAGTTTTAGAAATCAGCGTTAAAACCCTGGAGCCGGTCTCCCAACAGAACAAGCAATTAATGGAGCCATATCTGCACAGGGTCGAGCCGGCTCGTGCTGACTGCCACCTTTCAGTAATTTGCAGCCATTTAGATGCTCAGAAGTTGAAAGAAATATCTTCTATTATGAAGTAGGCGCTCAAATAAATGTCTGACTTAAATAACCCTCCCCCCTTCCCTGATTTCTCTCCCGCCCCTGTAGTCAGATCTGGTGGTACAGGTAAATAATGTGCATTCTCTGACACAGGGGCAGCTATTCACTTATCCTATGTAATGCCAATATCCTTTTCCAGAATTTCCATTAATTTATCATGTTCAAAACTCAATCCGTGAAACACAACCTGAGCGCGAGAATTACTGCAGATCGCTAAGAAAAGCACAACGTAATCCCCATGTCTTTAACCGCATTTCCAAATGTAATACACACAACTTCAATCACTTTAGAAAGCGATTAAAATACGACTGAAGATGTTAAAATGTAAATGAAGGATTTAACGAAGAAGAGCAACTTAACACCTTCGGCTCTGGAGCTTCCTGCACCAATGACACCAAAGAATGTTAGAAGGAAAAAAAAAAAAGCTACCATTAAGAGATACCACACAACTTTTTTTTTTTTTGAGAGCATTTTTTAACTTGTAAAAAAAAAGCAATGAAATTCCTTTATTTTTGCAACCTTTTCTTTGGGGGGGGAATTTTTTTTTCTTCCTCGAATACTGCGACTTGGAAAAAAAAGGACAACCCCCCCCCCAAAAAAAAACTAGGAAACTGTCATAAAGCTTCACAAAAAATAAAAAAAATAAAAGCCCAATTGGTAACATCTAGTCACAGCCTTAGCTAAAAGTAACAATTCTATCCCATTTCTGTGTCAAAATAGATAATCTGGGCTGCACTCACTGTCCAAGTGATGAGGTGCTTTGGTGGAGTGAATATAATCCAAACATAAATAATAAAGAGCGAACCACCGCACACTCAAGGGTTATATGAAAAATAAAGTTATTTTTAATTTTTGTCAAATCCTCCAAAAAGAGAAGCAAAAAAGGCACAATTCTCAATAATTAGATTGTGACTGTTTGTTTTTCTTTTGACGTTTCGGTCACAGACAGACCTTGGTCACAAGAGTCACAGTAGGTGGAAGAAGATTTAAATGAGGTGGTCTCCGTGGTACAGCGTATGAGCGCTGTGGGGAAGGCTGGAGGCGTGGTGTGGTGTGCCTTCTGCATCTCTTGCAGCCTCACTGAATTTAATGGGACTGAAAATACGGTTGTGTGCATGAGGCTTAGTACTCTTGCATCAAGAAGCCGGAATGCGTGGCAGCAGTCTAATTGTATCTGATTCAACATAATAATTGTTTTAGCTCCACTGGAAAAGTGTAAAAATGTGTTAGATCAGGAAACTGCAACAGAGTATAGACCATACCACAGTTATATAAATTGATAAAATTGCCATATTTTCAGAAATGTTTTTGAGTTGTTTTCACAAATATTCAGGTTCTCCCTGGGTTTACTGCATTATGCAAAATTACTTCCTATTATACATTTGAGAAACAGCAATCATGTTACTGAAAACTCCTGCAAGTCAATGAATGGAAAGGTAAGTTGTTCCGCGATAATCAGGGAGAGGTAAAGATATTTGTTTATATCAAGTTTTTTGCAGTCAATGGATTCATTGCATTTGGAAAATTGAACATTAACTATAATAACTGGAGAATAAAAATGGCCCTCAGGCAGCGCTGCCTAATCTGTCTCTGCAGCTTTACTTATTCCGCACAGTTGTGCAAAACAAACTTGAGAAGTCATTTCTTAATTCTAAGAGTCCGGTAGCGACAAAATATAAAGCCATCGTTTCATTAAAATCTAGAATTAAAGGGGAATCCAAATGATTGATTTTACACGTTATAACCTTAATGTTATCTAGCAGCGCCCTCGGTATTCATATTTCCAGACTAATTGTTACAGTATATTGGAGTACAGTCTGTAGTGCATAATCATAGGACCAACTTAGAACTTACTGTACATAACAGTGCCAGATGTAGTGCCTTTGATTTTGTTTTCTGCATTATCTAATATAAAATGTTGGGTTCAAAAGACATATTTTTGTGAGTTCCCTTTTCCACTGCTATAAGTAGACAGTTTAGCCCTCTGAATCACTAATTTTGTGGACTGTCAGGATGCGAGAAGATACCGTGTTTCCCCGAAAATAAGACAGTGTCTTATTATTTTTTTTCCTCCAAAAAAAGCGTTAGGGCTTATTTTTGGGATAGGTCTTATTTTCAGGGAAACACGGTTTAAAGCGTGCCCCCATCAGACCCCCGATCAGCCCGCTGTGCCCCCTTCAGACCTCAGATCAGCATGCCCCCATCAGACCCCCGATCAGCCCACTGTGCCCCCTTCAGACCTCAGATCAGCATGCCCCCATCAGACCCCCGATCAGCGTGCCCCCATCAGACCTCAGACCAGCCCCATAATAATAAAATAAAAAACTCTTACCTGTCCTGTGCCGCGGCTCTGCTCCGGGTGCTCCTCTGGCTTCTGAGGCCGGCGCTGCACTGTCACCTGACTGCGTGCAGCGTCAGGTCATAGTGTGCGCACTACGTCCTGACGCTGTACGCGGTCAGGACAGTGTAGCGCCGGCCCTGGAAGCCTGTGGAGCGTTGGACCCGGAGCAGAGTCAGCGGAACAGGACAGGTAAGAAGAGTTTTTTATTTTATTACTATGGGGCAGGGTGGGCTGATCTGAGGTCTGATAGGGTATTCACTTTATACAGTAACGTAGATAGGGCTTATTTTTGGAGTAGGGCTTATATTTAAGCCTACTCCAAAAAGCAAATAGCACTAGGGCTTATTTTAGGGATAGGTCTTATTTTCGGGGAAACACGGTAGTAACATTTGGTCATTTATTATCTTGAAATATTAGGCGTATTTCAGGTGCAGATTACGGCACATGGGTTAGTTGCGCCGTAATCTGCGACTTTTCCCCCTGCTCTCGTCATGTCTGAAAAAGTGGTCATGGCGAGGGCGGGGAAGTAGAGGGGCCGGCAGTCTATTTTAGGCATAGAAAATGGTCTTAATGTAAGCCAGCACCTCCTCTTAACTACGGCGGATCCACCGCCAGCTATAGGGGTTATTAAGACCTGTGTCTAAAATTTCGGTCTTAATAAATGACCCCCATAGTTTGTAAGTCTAAAAAAAGACATCTGTCCATCCAGTTCGGCCTGTTATCCTGTAAGATCCAGAGGAAGGCAAAAAACCCCTGTGAGGTAGAAGCCAATTTTCCCCACTTTAGGGGAAAAATTTCCTTCCGACTCCAATCAGGCAATCAGAATAACTCCCTGGATCAATGCCCCTTATCCAGATAAGATTATATTCTTTTGACCATTTCCAAAACATTTACCTGATCAAAGAGGTCCCACTGAGCTACGTATGAATTTTAATGGTGTTTAAAATCCTCCAGAAGCAAGGGCTGCCATTTGCAGCTGCTTTCAGAAATCCTCTCCTCATTTACATTGGTTGCAGAACAGTAAGGTGATGGTGGACAGGCGACAAACAGACTTTTTCCAACACTCTGCTGCCTGTAGTCTGTCCGGGTTCCACAACTCTGTAACTTCTTTCCCAACTCTGGTTCTCCTTTATAACTGTGCTGGTGTGAGGCCTCTGGTCCTGCCGAATCCACTGATCTGCACACAGGTATTCCCTGCCCACTTCCTCTCCTGGCTGAATATCCTGCCCTGTCCATCCTGACAAGGAACCTGGCGCTCTCTGCTGGCTTTAGAACATAGCTTGATTTCTTCACACTGACTTCATGCTATTTCTTGCAGCCTTTGTTCTATCATATTCAGGGGGTGCAGAGTCTGAGTCTGAGGGGGCCCAAAGACCCTTGTGCCACATAAGAAGACACAGAAAGCACTGAAGGAAGAAGGGCCCAGGCTGAACTCTTGCACCAGGGCCCATGAGCTTTTAGCTTCTCCCCTGATCATAATCTATATATCTACTGACTTTTATTGTATAAGATAGTTTTATTGGATAGGAAAGCCTTTCAGTAAACTATGATAATTTCATGATTTTTCGTCGTTTTATAAAGTGTGATTTTGAACCTTGGTCTTAAACCAATGGTCAAATCTTCACAGTTCTGCATTTCGACCCATTCTGCAGCGTAGCCTGAGAGACGGATTAAGAGACAGGACAAAACCTTGAAGCCTGTACCTGCTGATTACTTATACTGACTAATGCCCTCTATAGAAAAATACAGTCCCACGGAGAGCTGGTGTCAGACGGCCGCTCAGATGCTGTATGTCTTCCTTACAAAGAGCTGGCTGCATTGTGCATGATCTGCCAGTGCATATAATAATTCATTACGCTGTATATCTAGTAGTGTGACACTGAGAAAAACACATCCTTTGTCAAGCATATAACTTATTCTTCCAAGAAATACAATTTTTTCATAACAGGCTGGTATCACCTCTGAATCCTCCAGGTTTATATGCTCACATAAATTTTTGTTGAAGTTAGTTACACATCTTACAGTGCTCGACAAAAGCACCTCCTTGGCGTTTTTCCTGTTATGTTATATTCCGACTTGTCATTAAAATGGCTTTTAATATATATTTTATGTAAAGGACCTGACAATGTAGTCCGAACTGCTACAATGGAATGAAAAAAAAAATACCTTGTTAAAAAAAAAAGTAAAAAACTGAAGAACTGAGCCCATATGTATTCACCACCGTGACTAGGAAACCCCCAAATGAGGTCCGGTCCAACCAGTTCACTTCAGAAGTCACGTAATTAACTACTTCCTCCGAATGCATTTTGCACCTTAGTGACCAAGCAATTTTTTTCTTTTTTGATCATCACATTTCAAGCGCCATAATTTTTTTTAGATTTCTGTTCATGTAGCCGTATGGGTGCTTGTTTTTTTATAACCATTGATCAACTTTTATTAACTCTTTTTGGGGAGGAATGGAAAAAAAACAGCAATATCGCCATTAAGTTTTTACGTTGCAAACTTTGCTATGTTCACTTTGTGCCATAAATAACACCATAATTTTATTCAATGGGTCAGTATGATTACAGGAATACTAAATATATATACGCTAGTTTTACTACTTTTGTACAATAAAAATCCTAAAAAATTACACAGTGCAGTGTATTATACTGTCAGTACTATTAGGCCATGCCAGATTGCCTGTCAGTACTATACGGACAGGCAATCTGGCATGGCCTAATAGGGCATGTACACAGGGCAGACATGAATTCCTTCACTGGAACCCAGCTGCTGTGCCACCAGGTTGCATCTAACGGTTTAAATGTCCGGGGTTGGTGCTTCTGCCGATCAGGGCCATCAGAACAGGAGCATGGCTGTCATAGTATAGAAGTATAGATCAGGGATGAGTTATTAAAAATATCCCAAACTTTGAAGATCCAAAAGAGCTCCAGAATAATACAGAATACTACATTGGCTGTTGACCGCCTTGCAACACTCTGTCAGTTAATCTGTAAGGAGTCAGGGTGATTATTATTTTCTTCTTCCAAGTCTAGACTAGACTGAACTCAGACTGACTAAACACTTCCTGCAACCACTCCCTTGGTAGGAAGCAGACAAATTTATCAAACCTGAGATATTTATAAATGTGGTCTAAAATACGCCAACACAAAATCAAGCAAAACTGACTTCAGGTCAGCTGTGAGGTTGAGGGACTGGAAAAACTGGTCAGTATTGAAGAAAAGGTATGGCAATAAATACAGGACAACTCTTGAAAAAAACATGTTTCAGTCTGCCAGAAATTTGAGGCAGGGATGGACGAAGCTGTCCCATTGAAGTGAATGGAGATGGTGCAGTTGTAATTACACCTGCTTGCCATGGCAAAGATGAGAACACTGTGCTCATACAAGCACTGCGTTCTATTCGAACAGCTGATTGGCAGGGGTGATGGCAGTCTGCCCCTCACTAATCTGATATTGATGACCTACTTGGAGGATAGGTCATCAATATAACAAAAGCAGACACCCCCCTAATCACTTGGACTCACTCTAGGTTTCTATCCAGTGGTTATTCTGATATCACTCTGCTCCCCTCTTGCAATCCACTCTTCCGTTATAGGGCTGGCATATTGTGGTCTGGTTCTGTAATTTGACTACAACTTGCAGCCTTCTGCCCAGCTCTCATACTCTGCGCAGTTCTTTTCTCTGAATTGAGCATTGACACACTTGGTGGCTAGCTTTCACCGCCTAGGCCTGTAGGCAACTCTGTTTCTTCTATTTCCTTGTCCAGGACAAACAACAGATTATCTGTCTTCTGCAAGGGTAATGGCTTAATCCCATGCTTAGTAAGGACCTTCTGATGACACAGGGTTATGTGACATTGAAAGCCTCAACCCCACGGTCAACCATTAGGTCTAGTTACTATTTTTATATTATATTACTAATAATTTTTCCTAGAGCACATGGGATTTACTCACTACCCTGCTCTTATATCCAGAGTCTGCTTCAGAGCCATGTGATGTCACAAGACCCTTACAGTGCATGGGATTTAGCCACTAGACTTCTACAAGGTAGGACCTTTCACTGTGCTCAAAAACCTTCCCCAGCTGTCTCCTGATCTTTGGCTCCACATCCCCCTTCTGGACACTGCTAACACACAGCACAAAGACCCTGTAGCAGGCTATGCATGCTGTCTGAGTGCAGCTTCTCTGGGTGTTACAAGAGTGCAAGACTAAATAAGTCCATGGAAACAGGGGTGATATAGATGAAATATGCAGCTCATTCTCTGGGTATCTCAGATGCAGGTTCCTTACAACCATTTATTTTATTAAATAGTGACTACACGATGATAAAGGGCAATTCAGGATAAGCTAGATTCACTATGGTGCTATTCTAGCTCAGTTTATTTCAGCATACTGCAAGTTTTCTTTAAGTCCGGGATCATCAATCTCTGCTTAGAGTCTTAACATTATGCGTGTATTATGATATTATGTTCAATCTAGATGTGCAACTTAAGTGTATTTATAAGAAAGGGCAATGTGTACTGAAATGCTATCAGACTCATTTATCATGCCCCCTTTAGAAAATTATATTATTGAGGTTCTGCAGAACACTGCAGTTCTATAAATTATTTAGCGTTCACTTCCACATCAGGAAAAGTAGTCATTTCTTATGCCTAATTTGGTAAAGAAACATATTACTGTTTTCATATATTTTGAGCCAGCAGTACTGTGTTTCCAAATAATTACATCTCATGAATGAATTTTAAAATGCTGATGTATCAAAAGATATAGTAAAAAGAATTTTACTTTCAGGGATACAGCTCTACCTGTATTTAACGAAGGCTGGGATAGGGCTAGAATCAAATCTCTGATGCTTGGGTGTCAGGCCACAGTTTAGAATTTTTCTAGAGGAGATGTTATCTTTAACATTATTTAGTTTAAAGGGCATCTGTCTGTAGAATCAACTCTATTAAACCAGCCACAATGCCTGGTAGGGCAGGCTTTGCTGATTAAAAACATACACTATATGGACAAAACTATTGGGACACCTACACATTACACCTACAGGAGCTTCACTGACATCCTATTCTAACAGGGGCATTAATATGGAGTTGGTCCACCCTTTGCAGGTAGAACAGCATCTGCAAGATTTTGGAGACTCTCTGTGGGAACTTCTACCCACTCATCCAGAAGAGTACGGTATTTGTGAGGTCAGACGCTGATCTCCACATCTTACCTTTTTTTGTGGCTTATATATTATATTTTCACAAGCACTCTGTTAGGCTAATTATTTAAAGGGGTTATTCAAGACTCAACAACCTCCCTCCCCCCTCAATGCCCAGACCCGCAGTGCTGACCATACCTGTTCCCGCATGCAGATAACATCCATTGATTGGGGGTGGGTGGGGGTACATGAATGCTGCATCCAATAGCTACAGCGGTGACCTGTTACAGTCGCGCCATGGACCAGGAAAGTATGGTTAGCACCATGGGTCCAGGCACTGTGTGTGTGGTAAGGGGGGGGGGTTAAGTCTTGGATAACCCATTTAAGTTGCAAAATGTAAAGTTTCTTTAAATTCTTTATAACAATAATTTTTTGGTGCAAAGTTGCATGACAGTGGTTATGTGTACTAATGATTAAGTTGTATTGTGTGCTCGCAGAGTTTTGTTGCATAGCAGCTGTTTGCTATGTATAACATATGCATTCATTGACAAAAAATAAAGCACCCAGATACAAATGTTGGGTTGCTGCAAAACCCAGCATGCAGATATGTCTCAGGCAGATATGTAAATGAGTACAGGTGTGGTCTGATTAGACACTGGATCTTACCACAAGGGGGCACAAATGTATTTCTCCTACTGCCTTATAAAAAGGGTCTCAGAGGCTACTTTTGGATAGTGTACCTCTTGGTGAGAGATTGATGGATTGTGAAACTGATTTTTGAACTGAGAGGATAGTTGTTTTAACAAACTGCTTACCATTTATGCCATTCAGATTAGGAGGTGTTCGGAGCAGTTGTTACACATGCAAAACATGCTCCAGACGGCCCAGACAGATCACCAGTAAAGAAGTTCATTTGATTTGCTGACAAGCACTAGCAGATTCTATAGTTTCCTTTTCCACCACCCAGAAACAGGTGGCACCTTCATTACAAACACCTCTCTTCCCAGACCATCTCCAGGAATTTAGCAAAAGGAATTTGGTGTCACGGCACCCATTACCTGTCCTTACAATGCCAGCCAGTATCGCCTTCATTTTGATGTAAACCAAATACTTAGACTTGTACATATTAGAACCATATTGCCTTTAACAACTAATTCAGGTTCGGTTTGTAATCCCATGACGGTCAGGTTTGAGTATGAGGTCTTATGGTGAATGCTTCAATCCTGCCTTTGCTGTGGAAGACACACTGCCCCAACTGCTGGTGTGATGATCTGGAAAACCATTGCATACGACAGCCGGTCACCCCTAGTAGTGATACGAGGAACACTAACAGCTCAGTGATATGTGCAGGACATCCTGGGGTCACCTGTGTTGTCCCTCATGGCAGAGCTTCCAACTGGCATTTTTCAGCAGGATAATGCTCAACCATCTACAACAAGGGTTTCCCAGGAATGTCTCTGCCAGATTTCAACACTTGCTTAACATGCCCAGTCACCATATTTATCGCCAGTTGATCATGGGGACCAGCTGGGACGTCAGCTTTGGCAACCTACAAGTGTGCAGGATCTACAGGCCCATCTGCAACATCTGTGGGCAAATGTGCCACAGGATACCAACTGTAACCTGTATGCCTCCATGCCCAACCGTATATCATCTTGTATCCAGATTAGAGGAGGCCCAAAAGGGTCCTAGAGCCTCCTTTCAATTGTACAGTTTTCCTCAAAAATCATTTGATGATATCATTTACATGTATCATCATTTACATTCACAGATAGAAAGTTTCATTTCATTCCAACAACTCTTTCTTGGTTTGTAATTTTTTTAAATTTTTTTTTATAACATTCTCTGCCTTTACCTACATTTTTGGGTTCTCAGAAAGCCCATTTTAAGAGGAGTAACTTTAAGCCCTTGGGCTGCATAATGCTTACCAATGACTCTTCCCTACCCTGTGCCGTTTACAATACCGGTGTCATCTAATGTACCAGAGAGATCCATGGGCCTGGGTGCTACGACTACCTCTGCACCCTCTTTAGCTAGACCCTAGATTTGCATTCTAAAAATCAGATTGCTTGGTAATAGAAGACCTATATTGTTAGGTTAATATTATGGCTGTTAGCAGGAAGCAACCAACATGCAACTATCCTCCCAAATAATTTAGAAAACGGAAATATTTAAGAAATTAAAGACGGCCCAAGTTCAATCCTCTAAAACACAACATGTAATTTAATTTTCGTAATTTCAAGCGTATGTAAATATGAAATCTGTAGTCCATTAACCTTGACACTACATCGTGTTTTCATCAAAAAATAAATCTCTAAAAATCATCACATAATATATGGAAATTAGGATGAGTTAACAATTAATTAAACGTAATTAACTTTGTTTTGCTGAAATTTACATTGCAGTTATCAATGTGAGGGAAAAGAATTGGAAAATGACCAGAGCTGAACACGGCAGACAAGATGTCTGTACAAGGCTATGGAGGCGGGAGACATACTGTAATTTGTAAGTAAATGTTAAGCCAAATGGGAAACATTGTTCATACAAATGAGTCTCTGGCTCTCTTATTACGCACGCCACTGCACAGCAAGCTAAACCATAATGAATTACCCTCCACGTTCACATAAAATCAACAATCACCTTTTATTATAAGGGCATTGGAGGGGTGTGGCTTTTTTCTACATCTTCTGTGTGATCACAACTACTGTTCAATAAAGGATTTGGATCCCCTTGCCTACTGAACACATGTGACTTGAGGCTACTCATAAGGACATTATTCTGGAAACCCACTGGTCTTCATCCTTTATACCCTAACCAGGGATCTCAACTCCACTGTGTGAGGAGTGGGTCAGGGGGACACAAATGACACAGACAGTGAAGCCCTGACACTCCTCCCAAACCACTGTCCCTGCCTTTTGGGGAACCCGGCTCCTTAACAGGCCGGCCCCAACCGAAGACTGCAATTACACTAAAGAAAGTGGAACACGAGACAAACAACCAAAACAAAACACCAGCAGGAGCAACCCTAAACGGGTCAGGAACTGAAGGGGTAAAAAGTAACGGAACCAAGCAAGGAATAAACAGAGGATAACACAAAAGGTAGGTAAAGTAACAGAAACCAGGGAAAAAGGTACAGAGTCACAGGAATACCGGATAAACACAGAGTAGCTAGCTTAGGCTCAAGGCTCTATAGCAGGCACAGATGAATAGCGAGTGTGAAACTAAATACTGGCTAGAGTCCCAGCCCCAAGGCGTGATAGGAGCAGGGATCCCAGCCACACCCTGAATGGACCAAAATTACTGGTAGGGACGCCTGCCAGTAAAACTAGCAAAACTAGCCAAACCTTTAACCCTATAGGAACAGGAACATAAGGGCAGGTGCCTAATATACACTTAGGTAGCCAGCCATTGATTGGGGAAGATTAAGGTGCAGGGACACTTGTCCTTTAAGAGTCAGAGGAGGTTTGTGCATGCACCCTAAAGGTAGAGGGGTAGATAAAGAGAAGGCCTCGGCATGGAATCCACTGAGCTCCAATGCTCTTGTGGCTGAGCCCACTGGGAGGAAGCAAGGGGACACTGACAGGCACTGACTCCCCCAGAAAGATTACAGGAAGGAAGGTGAACTTTTTGACGTCCATGGCTGTCGGGAGTAGAGAGGGAGTGGTAGGCATGGACTGCTGGTCTAACAACTAAAGATAGATAGGTTACAAGATCTTGGTTAAGACAGGAAACCTTTGGTAACTTCTAGATACTTGGTGAAATGACTGTTGACCCAAACTGGTGTCATGGTGACATTGAAACTTACAAACAGCAAGTAAGGGTATGTTTACAACTGTGTAGAAGGGTCTGTTCAGGGTCTATGTTGCTACTTCTGTTTAAAATGCTAGAGAAAGAAAGTCCTGCATGAAGGAGTTATTTTTTTTCTTACATTCTGGACCTCCAAATGGAAACTGAACAGGAGCTATTGTGGTCAGTCGGTTCCGTTCAGGCACTGTTTGGTGCAGCATTGTGCCGAATCTGGCACTTTTGTTAGTTTTGTTGTCCTGCTTCTAGAATGGCACAGAACAAGAAACAAACAGTGGTGATGTGAACACCATCTTACATTGACAAGTGATTCAAATTATCTTAAATGCAGTGTCAAGCATAGCTGCTCATATGGACAAGATGGTCCCAGCGGTGATACCCATAAGATACAAACATAGAAAGCCTATGCTAACAATTGACTATCGTTGGTAAAATCACAGAAAACTTCCTCATTTAGTTGCTTAGTACATGTTCAACTTAGTAATATAGTAACATAGTTTATAAGGTTGAAAAAAAACATCTGTTCATCTTCTCCATGCCTTCTTTTTTAATTTGGGCTCTCTTGACACGTTTTCATTTAAACCAATCCCTATGGTTGGTTTTCATCCTGCATGTAGCACTTCCTGTTGTATCCAACCAAACCCATGATGCATTTCTACTTTCTCTGCCACAGCTCCAGTACCATTAGTCACAGCCTGGAAGAACGTTAAAATTAAAATAAATAATCTTTATTGAATACTTCACTATGAAACTGGGGCAGTAAAACCCAACATTTAATAATCAAGCAGGCTATAAGGGTGCCTGGAAGGTGCTATAGCAACCTACACCTTACAGCCCGGTGACCCCAATACACACTCAGTCACCATAGAGGGTGATGTGAGGTGACAGTAGCTCAATGAATTACCTAAGTACCAAACTGGAGGGCACTGGTATGTGTCACACCCCCTCAGTATGAACAGGACTGAAGCCGGCATGAAGGGCTGTGAGCTGGTACAATTAGAAGCAATGTAATATGCTCCAGCTAAAAATACAGCCCTTTAAATAACCAACGCATACAGCTCTAACTCGCCAGTCCACTGGAGCTAGTAGTAGGCTATCAGCTAAAATAGAAAATAATGGTGTGAATACACCCTAGCTGACAGCTCAACCTAAACTGGCTGGAGCTAATAGCGCTAGAAGGCTAAGCTACAGGCTCTGAGCAGCTAATAAAGAGGCTCAACGCATTTCATCGGGGCGATTATTAGCCCAAAATCATCAGGAGCACACTGGGTTATAAAACTGAACAGCAGTAGAGCGCGGTCCACTACTGATAGCGAGTGGACCGCATGTGCTCCAGTACTGCCCTAAACAACACCCAGCTAGTTTATAGCTCCTCCCACCCCGCTAGTTACATAGACACTCCCCTATCACTGCCCTTATATGGACATAACATCACAGGAAATAAGAAAGAGCTGCATGGACACGGTCATGTGACCACAGCCCAAAACGGAAGATAGGAGCAATAAAGGTTTACATCCCTGTTTAGTTTTAAGTTCTTCTAAAATAACAGATCTCAGGTGGAAATGTCTAAAACAGATGCAAAATGTGCATAAGGAGTGCTTAAAATAAAGAATCTTTTTTTTATTTTTCTGTTCCTATGACAGATCAGAAGAATGGAAAACTAAGCGGTGATTTGAACCTTGCCTAAAGAAAATACAGTAAAAAATAACAGTAAAAAATAACAGCTACCTTCTATTGTTCTTGACCCCCCTCATTACACATGCCCACTTAGTTTGGCCAAGCCCTCAATTCTTGCAGCAGCTTATCTTCCCTGAGAACAGAAGGGTTGGGCATATTGAAGTCTATCATACCCAACTCTTCATTTGTTATGAGGGAGAGTCGGAAGGTCGCTATACACATTAGATGGTCAACTGATCACAACAAAATCACTGGCTAACATTTATAGAATGTGCATGGTCAGCCTCAGGCAAATAGTCTCTCTATACACAAACAGCACCACTCTTAGGTCTGGTAATGCAGGCCATTCAAAGGGGTTATCCCATAAATAATGTATCTCACATGGATCCAAAACTTTCCCCATTCATTGCTCTGCTAGATTTATATCAAGCTGACAGCTCAAGGGGAGTGTCTTTTCTGCTACAGCTCAGGGGGCGTGTCTCAACTCTCCCTATCACAGCTCAGGAGGCAGGTGAAGGATGAAACTGAGCATGTGCGGCCATCTCAGTGAGCAGGACAAAGAAATAAGAAAAAAACAAACAGCAGGTGTCGCTATACAGATATATTTTATCAAATAACTCACTGGTTATGCTAAATTTTTTATTACATGTAATTACAAAAGTATTCAGATCCAGGTGCAGGCTTGAAACCTGTAGAATATTTTTCGTGGGACAACCCCTTTAAGCGATGCCATGTAAGACCAGACACAATATTGGTGAAAACATTGTAGCGCTTATCAACTTGCTAGGCCAGGAGGCTCTTTCTGAAATAATTATGATGCCATCGATATTACAATTCATAATAGATTACACAAGTACAAGCATCACAGGAGCAGTGAACGGGCAAACAAGCAGCAAATAACGACTGTGCCTCTTGTTCCGGCTGCTGTATACAGGAGATGTAATCAGGCCGCGGAGCTGCAATAGATAATGCAGGACAGACTAACAAGTTGCTGGTCCCTGAACTGTCTGATCCTTTTACATGAAGCCTGATCAATCAGCCGAGCCCGGAGCGACTTCTTCTCATTGTTTATTAACACCTCTCTCCTGGCTGTTTGCAGAAAGTGAAGATGTTATCTCGGGCAGGCAGCGCCATCACTCCGCACCTTCTGTCAGGTATACAGTAAAGCGCACTTTACAACAACTCAGCAATAGTTTAGGTGATAATTCCTTTGAAAAAAAGAGCATTTTTGCCAAGCTGTGCAATCAATTTATTGGAGCAGCACAAACCTTCAGCAACTTCTTGCCAAAGCTTGGAGAAGTTTCTTGATTTTCTGTCTGTTACTTTTCTTTACTATTAACTAATGTAATTAAGTGCCTTAAAGCTTCAGTCTATGAACAGCGTCCTGGTACATTAGTGTGGATCGGCAAATAATTTTTTCTATCCAAGAGATTCATTTGTGGTTGCAAAAGTATTTTTTTTTTAAAGGAGTAGCAAAAAAGGGAGATTCTCTGCTTAGGACACCCTTGGTAGCATCTCTCTGGAGGATGTGGTGCAATCATGCATTCAATGGGTACATTCCTAGGGCACCACTGCTTCAGGACAGATATGAACATGCTGGAAGCCTCCCCCAGTGATAATAACTGATCATCAGGGTTTCCTGCAGATGGACTCTAAGCGATCAGCACTCCATTAGGAAAACGGCAACATTGGATGGGCCTGTCATTACTAAATCCACAGTGGTAGGGAGTAGGTAGGCTTTACTTCACAAGATGAAAAGAATCATTTTGCTGCTCTAGCCATGTACGTAAATGCTGTGACCCAGAATGGGTAGGTTATTGGTGTTTCCCTTCACACATTTATTTATTTTATGAACTTATATAGCACTACTATATTCTGCAGCGCTCTATAGACATTGGCTTCCAACTGTCCTCAATAGGGCTCACAATCTAAGGTCCCTATCAGTATGTCTTTGGAGTGTGGGAGAAAACCATGTAAATATGAGGAGACCATACAAACTCCATGCAGATGTTCTCCTTGGTCAGATTCAAACCCAGGACCCCAGCGTTACAAGGCACCAGTGATAACCACTGAGCCACCGTGCACATCCATGTGAGCCCTCAACTTTTTGCTGAATCCTAAATAGAATAAACTATAATAAAATAGAATAAAATAGAATCTTTTGTTGTATAATAGGCACACTGCATATACAGTACAATCCATATCTCCCAGTATTGCAATTGCACTTCAGTGCTGACCACAGCTACTAAATGGTTCTCCCTGTCACCCCAGGGGTTTTCTGAGATTTTTATACTGATGACCTAGCCTCAGGATAGGTCATCAATATCTGATCGGTGGGGGTCTGACACCCGGGACCGCCGCTGATCAGCTGTTTGAGAAGGCACTGGAGACCCTATGAGCGCTGATGCCTTCTTGCAGCTTGCAAAGCACAGCACCATACATTGTATAGCAGCATTGCTTGGTATTGCGGAACTTCTTATCCACAGATATGCGTTTATGAGTTGTTTGGATTGCTGTAAAAGTGACAATAAAAGCTGGTTGTAACCAGTTTGCACCCAAATCTGCAGTGTTGGATTGGCTTCTTGAGGTGTGCCAACCGTCTAAGGCCTCATGCACACGACCGTATGAAAAAACGGATCCGCAAAAACGGATCTGCAAAAAATACGGATGACGTCCGTGTGCATTCTGTATTTTGCTGAACAGAATAGCTGGCATCTAATAGAACAGTCCTATCCTTGTCCGTAAAGCGGACAATAATAGGACATGTTCTAAATTTTCTTGCGGAGCCGCGGCTTGGCAAGATCGCGTGCCATCCATTGAAGTGAACGGGCCCGCACCTATTCCGTAATTTTGCGGGATAGGTGCGGACCAGTTCCCACGGTCGTGTGAACGGGCCTTAATACTGATGTCTTCTTATGTGGCACAACGGGCTTTGGGCCCCCTCAGGCTCCTGGGCCCGGTAGCGACTGCCATCTCTGCACCCCCTAGAGCTACGCCCCTGTTCTAGGGTACTGCTAGCCTCAAAAACCATAGGAATGGGAAACCACAGGCCATGATTGTAATGTAGTTATTGTTCTCATTGTGCAGGTTGAACAGTGAGAAACAGAAAATTAGGCGTATTGAATGCAGATTGGAGCAAACATCACAAGCTTAGAATCAAATGAAACAGTCTCCGCAGAGGATATTTAATTCCAAGTCTAACGTACTGTAAGGTATTATAAAAGTTCAGGAGTGCTATAATAAAAACTACAATGACCACATGAAATTTCATTCTTTGCATCATATAACACATCATATTACTGGTCATTATAGACGATAACTACATCATTACAAGGATGACTAAACCTTAAATGCAAGTTATCTTACATATAAACTGAACTTGGAAAATCTAAAGTATATCCATATTTATATCCGTACAGAATCAGGAACATATTACATGCTCTTATTAGATCTTGAGATGTTTGAGTATGGCCTGGCCTGGAAGATGACTCACATATACCTCTCTGCACCTGCTGCAAACCCAGGAGAAGCGGAATGGAGGATGGGAGTGGTAGTGGCTCGGGCTGTAACAGTCAATCACAGAGACAATCCCCTCAACGCTGCTCCCTAGGGCCAGGGCAGTGATAGGACAGTGCACCCTTTCTTCCCTCATGGCACACTCTGATGTTGGAGCTCCTGCCTGATGTTAGTTGGGGTGCCCTTGATGTTATAGGTTTAGTGCAGGTTCAAGGCAGGAAGTGTAGAGTGCAATGGCCGACATATGGTGCAGGAGTCAGTAACCAGGCCAGATGCAGAAAATAAATGTCTCTCTATATTAAAGTACAGAATAGGAGTTGTAGTATGATTCCCAAGGATTCCCAGATAGCAATGTATGGATTTATATCACTGTTCCCTCTATCTCTCCAAGTCTCTCTCTCTGCAGAATCTATGGAGGGCAATATTAGTCTT
This sequence comes from Rhinella marina, assembly GCA_900303285.1. Taxonomy (NCBI): domain Eukaryota; kingdom Metazoa; phylum Chordata; class Amphibia; order Anura; family Bufonidae; genus Rhinella; species Rhinella marina. The sequence goes on along the minus strand of ONZH01006893.1, from coordinate 207,358 downwards.
ACAATGGTGGCTGTAATTTCCAACTTAGGGATGAAGGGCCTATTTGTCTCAAATTTACCATCTACAAACTTGGTAAATATGTGAATGGTACACATGAGATCACCATTCAAATGATCACTTGGGTTCCAAGTGCTTTGACCTCTGCTGATCTAGCACTTATCTAGTGGATAGGAGATAACTTGTAATATTGCAGGCAATGAATTGTGTAGACACATGGCAGTAATTTCGTCCCTGGTGGAATCCAGGTATCTTACTGTGCACAGAGGTCCTAAAACAGCCGGTGGCTTTACTGACCATAGCAATATATAAAATGCTTTCACCATTCAAAGCCATAAAATGTATGTCATTGAATGTAGGGTAAGTATAAGAAGTGGGTAACATGTTTTCACTCCCTTTTCTCTGATCCTCTCGAGTTGTCAAATAAAGAATTAATAGAAGGCAAAACCATACATCAGCTTCACATTTTACAGATCTACAGTTCGGCAGAATGTGTACACTTGTGTTTTACATGCCCAGGGTGGAAAAGACATCAAACTTTCTAAACTCATTTATTATTAACAGGAAAGTATTAGTCTTCCACCTTCTCTTTAGAACACCTGGGGTGAATCTATAAACTGCAAATTGTCAGCATGGTTTGTGACCCAAACTCTCCTGCCAATGTGTCCAGAAAATCAATTTAATTTATATATAGGCTTAACTGAAATGTAACCATGATCAATAGCGCTTAGAGCCTATTGCTGCATTACATTGCCTTTTCACTGCTTATAGCTACTTGAAGGGGAAAATGGAATATCATTTCAAGGGGTATTCCGGTTATTGAAAGTTATCCCTTATCCACAAGATAGGGGGATAAATATTAGAATGGTGGGAGTCTTACTGCTGGGACCCCCACTGATCACTGGAACAGGGGCCCCGCACCCTGTGGAGCCCCCACATATGGATGAAGCAGCTGGTCGGAAAAGCGCACCACTGCTCCATTTATTTCTGTGGGTGTGCCGGAGATCGCCTAATACATTTCTAGTTGTGTTGCAAGGGTGTTTTTAAGTATGGATTTGTTTCTGTCCCCTTTAATTCTGTCTCTTTTATACTACCTTTAATATTCTGTGTAATAAAATTTTCCTTGTAATGCAATGAATTAGGTACATACACAAACCCCCAGTGTGCTGAGTGAGCCAAATTCCTAAATGGTTATCTCAGAGACATGAGTGATGCACACTGGATGAGGGGCTGATGGGCATAACTCTGTTGTGCACCGACAATTAGTTGGCACTACACTTGGAACTTCATTCTAGTTAGGATGAATTGATCTATCCCTATCTCTGGTACACCCCGGGGTGTGCCATGCATGGTAACTCGGAGTCCCACTCCATATTGTTTTGTTTAACTACTCTGTATGTGATTTGTCTGTTTTACCTTATATTTAATCACACTAAGTAAATACTTTTATTCACTTAGCCTGCATAAGATTATACATTCTCAAATCTGTTGAATTCAAAGTAAAACACTAGTAGTATATCTGTATGGCCAGAGAGCCTCCACCCCTCCCATTAAGCCCCACCCCCCTTTCTCTCCAAATTAAAAAAAGTGGTTAGAAGCTCATAGTCACAAATTATGGCACAAATATGGTTTGCCATTATTTGCAACTTTTTAATGCCACAAAAGTAACATTAAATAATTAATAAATCTCCCCCTAAGTGTGGAAGCATTCTTAAAGATTGGAAAAATCTGAATAAGAAAAGGTGTATTTAAGCCAAGTGTTCCCCTAAACTTCCTCAAAACCATGATCTCACACTGTGCTGCACCTGCCACTGGCTGATTTACCAACGTGTCCACTCCCCAGGCACATCCTCTTTTGTCCTTGAAAACATTAAAGGGGTTATCCAATACTGTATATCCGGAATATACTTAGCCTAACAAAAACCAACAGGAATGTCCTGTGTAAACTCCATATGGGGCTGTCCTAACATCTCCATGTGCACATGAACAGGCATTAATGAATAAATATTCCAAAGTAGTGTAAATTTAAATAGAAGTCTCTTTGTGAGACAAATACAATATTTTTCACCCTATTAGATGAACCTGCCCATAAGATGCACCTAGGTTTTAGAGGAAGAAAATAAAAAAAATATATTTTTCATCAGACCTCAGATCAGACCCTCAGTGTTAATCAGACCTCAGATCTGATCCCCAATGTTGATGAGACCCCAGTGATTCTCAGATCTCAGATCTCATCCCCAATGTTGATGAGACCCCAGTGATTCTCAGACCTCAGATCTCATCCCCAATGTTGATGAGACCCCAGTGATTCTCAGACCTTAGATTAGACCCCCAGTGTTGATGAGACCCCAGTGATTCCAAGACCCCAGATCAAACCCCTACTGTGTTTTAGACCTCAGTTCAGATTCCCAGTGTGCCTCAGATCTTATATCAGACAAAAAAGTAAAAATAAATCAATTCATCTTTCCTGCTCTGGACAACGCTGCCACCTGGGAGATCTTCTTCCTGCCATGCTGTGACCGGAGGTCGCACAACGTGAGGTGAAAAAGTGCGCCAACATCCTCTCTCCGTGAGAGAGTCACAGCACAGTGTTTGGCTCTGGTGGACAAAGACCACGGAACGGTGAGTACTGCCAGCACAAGGAGTGCTGTATACACCGCTCCCCAGTCATACTATACAAATATATTTTTTGGGGAAAAAAAATTGCATTTAAAGTGTAAAAAATATGGGTATATACAAATTAGAGTTCTAATAATATATTTACAATATACAGTAAGTTTGCTGATTGGAGAATGAGAAAAACTTTCTAAAAAAACAAAACTAATTGTATGTTTTTATGTGCTAAAACGTTAAAAGAGGACCTTTCACCACTCTTGACATTCCTGTTTTAATATCTGCATGCATCCCCCATGTAATAACAGTTCTGGAACATCTATTCTTATGGCTCTGTGTTGTGCCATTGCTTTATTATTTCTACTAGAAGTTATGAATGAATTGCTAGCAGTCTGCAGTAAGGGTACAGAGGGGTGTTACCAGTTGGGGGTGTACCTGCACTGTCTGACAATGGCAGCACTGATTGGATAGAGACTGTCTGTGCAGGTACACCCCCCCCCCCCAACTGGTTACCTCCCCTCTGTACCCTTACTGCAGACTGCTAGCAATTCACTCATAACTTCTAGTAGAAATAATAAAGGAATGACACAACATAGAGGCATAAGAATAGATGCTCCAGAATTGTTATTACATGGGGAATACATATAGCTGGTAAAACAGGAATGTCAGGAGTGGTGACAGCTCCACTTTAAGTGGAAGCAAAGAAACAAGATCTCACACAGAAAACAATGGCGTGGAATGCAATAAGGCATTAAAATAAATGTCTGTGTCTTACAGGTATTTAAGTGGCTAAGCAAGCTTTATTTCCTAACAAAAAACTATTCTGTGCATGAACCCCTTCCTTGCTGTATGTGGTGGATGCCATTTTGCATTGTGCTGTGGGTTATGGTATTCAGGTATTGACCGAGCATGTTTCCACTCCATTAGGAAGGCATTCTGGAGATATCACTGTGTTTTTCTTTCTTCTAATGAGTGATAAATATCAAAGTTCGTACCTTTCCATCTATATAGTTCTCCATAGGATCGCTAATCTCTAGTCTCGTTGGTCACCTTCTCATAGTCAGATTTTGATTAATGAGACTAATATATTAGATTTCTCTTTGAGGAAACATAAAATAGCATTTTCCAGAGTTGCATATTTTAATGACTGTAGGAACATGAGGGTGTTTGGTGGGGGATGGTTATATGCAATAATAAAACAATTCCCATAGGGGGCTTATTACTGTAACACTTTCATTCAGATATGACTTCTGAAAAACGGAAAACACATGGGCCATGCACTGTGTGTGAAATTCCAATATCAGAGAGAGAGAAATAATATCTAATATATGATTTATAATACTAAAGAAATTACTAAAATGTGGTTTTGTATGTGTCCATAATCTTGCTATAGACTGCACGTGGCTGCCTGGCTTCTATAGGTTTTGTAGGCATGATCTGTGACCTATGTAGAGGTTAATAAAATATAGACAGTACAGACCAAAAGTGTGGACACACTTTCTCATTCAAAGAGTTTTCTGTATTTTCATGACTATGACAATTGTAGATTCACACTGAAGGCATCAAAACTACGAATTAACACATGTGGAATTATATACTTAACAAAAAAGTGTGAAACAACTGAAAATATGTCTTATATTCTAGGTTCTTCAAAGTAGCCACCTTTTGCTTTGATTACTGCTTTGCACACTCTTGGCATTCTATTGATGAGCTTCAAGAGGTAGTCATCTGAAATGGTTTTCACTTCACAGGTGTGCCCTGTCAGGTTTAATAAGTGGGATTTCTTGCCTTATAAATGGCGTTGGGACCATGAGTTGTGTTGGGCAGAAGTCAGGTGGATACACAGCTGATAATCCTACTGAATAGACTGTTAGAATTTGTATTATGGCAAGAAAAAAGCAGCTAAGTAAAGAAAAACGAGTGGCCATCATTACTTTAAGAAATGAAGGTTAGTCAGTCCGAAAAATTGGGAAAACTTTGAAAGTGTCCCCAAGTGCAGTTGCAAAAACCATCAAGCGCTACAAAGAAACTGGCTCACATGAGGACCGCCCCAGGAAAGGAAGACCAAGAGTCACCTCCACTGAGGAGGATAAGTTCATCCGAGTCACCAGCCTCAGAAATCGCAGGTTAACAGCAGCTGAGATGCCATTACTTGGGGAATGCAAGTAGTTACTAAAAAATACTTGTCAGGAGAGGTGACAGTTCCTCTTTAAGGCAGTCAGCAGTTGCCTGAGCTCAAGTATTGGGCATTGAATATGAATGGTTTCCAGTCATTTTCAGTGTCTCATGAATATATATTTTCCCGAGAATCTATCTAAGGTAAGGCCCACATTGTTTTTGGGCACAACATTCAACTTATAGCCAGGAATTACTTAGGACATACAGTATCGGCCTAACAAGCCCACAGACTATCACTAGGCAAATAGTATTTTTTAGTATGTGTTTGGTTGGTTTCCCTTTGTTCCAACTGTATTAAAAAGCATAAAGTCCCAAAAGTCTGGGAAATTACTCTCAAATGCAAGGTATAGCGAACCCAGCCTGAAACCAGCCAGACACTGTAGACAGCTGTTGGGTGACTGCTCATTTGGCCGACAGATAACTCCAATATGCCTGATTCTTCCCTCCACCCACCCATCCAATCTAGAGTCAGGAGGAGGCCATCATACACATTACATGATCTGACAGTCCGACCAAAATTGCTGGCTTCAATTTTTCTATTTTGTGTGGGTATCTTAACTTTAAAAAAAAAAATAACTCAGATTATTCTAAACCATTGTACATATCCACACAAGAAACAGCCCAGTGATCTGAAGCCAAGGTTAGGATGACAAATGCTTCCAGAGGTTAACTCCTTTCATCAGGTCCAATTAATTAATCAATGAACGATGTATTGGACTGAAAAAGGATGAACTTGACCTGTGTCTTTTTTCTACCTGTGTTACCATATAATTGTAGATTTATTCACCCACATTCACAAGTCAATGTTTCAGCTCTAGCTTGAAAATGGCTTTATTGAGGAGCTTCTTGCAAACGAGGGTGAATAAATCTACAATTAAAGGCTATGTACACCTTTGGGGGCAATTTATTTTTTATTTTGAGCTAAAAATCATTTTTCAATTGGTCTTTATTAAAAATATAGAATCCTTTTTTGTGTACAGAGCGGAAACGCTCTATTAGCTGCCTGTGGATTTTTTGTCTTTTCCGTCATCTGAGGAGCAGACGGACTCCTTATCTCTGCTCTTTGACATTTTAAACACTCACTATAGCTCAATCCTTATCTTACTGATAAGAATGTGGCTCAAATATGTGTTTCTGACCTCTTAGTACCAGTCATGCAGGTAGAAAAACAGTTAAACCTTTGTGACAGAATAGCTCAATATTTTTAATAAAGGCCAATTGAAAATATGATTTTTAGCTAAAAATGAGTAAAAATGCAATAATAAACAAAAATTGCCTTAAAAGGTGTACATAGTCTTTAACCTTTGCATTGTTTTTTACATATTTTCATTTACATGGATACTGCTATGCTATGCAGTAAATATTCTTACATGCTACTCTTAGAACTGGGTCCTGGCAGGTATGTTTGCCCACATACATCTTGTAGTATCTCTCTACATGAGCTTGCACTGAAGAGCAGTAATCTATCTGAAAATAACAATGCATAGCATATTTCATTATTGTACGGTAAGTTATTTGGTAACCACTTCCATTTATTAGCAATATCATATCAACAATAGATTCCTTAGGGTAGGACCAAATAGTGTGGCTGTCCGCAAGCAGCAGGCCATTCCCGCCTGCAGCAGCCAATTGTACAGCTACTGGCTGCTGTGATAGACATGGCTGGCTGCACCACTTGGCCATACCTTAAAAAAAGGGATATTTGAAGCCCCACCAAGTTTCAGACCTAGAAACAAACACTCCTCATCAATTCACATTAGTATACCCCCCATCCCATTTGAGGTCTAGTCCACAGGATTGCCATGCAAAAATTGGGACTGTTAGTAAAGAATTATACAATAGAGTAAACTTATATAAATAAATAAATATATATAATAAAGAAAACCTAATATTGAAGAGTAGTCCCTGTTAGTCCTGATTTAACCTATAACCATTTATTTTGATCCATATGATTCCAACTGTGTTAAAAATATAGCGGTTTATTGCGAGCAGCGGAATCACTTGGAAATGTTATGTGAAGCTGCAGCATATCTCCGCACTTCTATCAGAAATGATATATTCAGTGCGAGCATCCACTAAACATAAAGTATGGCTTTAACAGGCACATTTACCAGTTTACGAAGAATACACGTCTTCACTATGAAGAATGTGGAGCAATAATAATTCAGCGCTGCCGGCAGACAGACTGTTACTGTAATTATATTGCCCTAGTTTTGTGTTGCTGAATTAGCCGACCTTTCCTCCAGAAATCCTGTAAAATTTGGGATAGCAGTAAAATATTTAAGCTCAATACGCAGTGACAATGTTATGAATAGAAATGCCTGTAAATGACTTCGGTATGCACTGGTAATAGCTTCCAGCTGATAAGTAATGGCGTCTATCGGAAAGAGATGTGATGAGACTGCTGTTACGGCTCTATTAATCAAACTTTTTTTTCTCCTAGTTACGACTTACTACATTCGCAGCTTCCTGATACCTATCAAATAAATAGCTGAGGCTCTTATCAGAGCAGTCGCTGCAGCGTTGCATCTTCTAGACTGCAGCATCAGAGAGAGCAGGAACTAGGTCTGGACCTAGGCATCAATTATATTCGATAACTAATATAAAAAAGACAACCCCCCTAGAAGGTAATCTCCATTACTCTTCTGGATGACGGCGGGATCATGACCTTGTGCGTATCTTGTTGGAAGGTCTTTTATTTTCTCCATTACTTGTAGTTGGCTTGTATGGTGCAAAGCACTCAAGACTTTAGAGATCTCAAAGGGTGGGGGGGTTTAACATGTAAAGAAAATCCAGAAGGGCTCCAGCATTCAAGTTTCCGAGCCTTTATTAGCAAATTGCTTAAAATACAGTATAGGAAATATGTACAGTTGACGCGTTTCGGCTATCACAGGCAGCCTTAGTCATAACATGTGATGATTAAGGCTACCTGTAATAGCTGAAATGCGTCAACTGTACAAGTTTCCTGTTCTGGATTTTAAGTGGTTTGCTAATAAAGACGCTGAAGCTCTTCTGCAATTCTTTACCTACAGTTTTCCCTGCACGTCTGTACATCCTCCGTGAACTAGTAAACTGGCTTTTACTCCTTTGAGTGTTAACAACAAGTACTGATAGGTTCTGACTGGTTATTTTTGTCCATATTTTGCTGTTTGGAGAATTGCGGTAAAGTTGTGTTGGATGACGGAGGCTACAGTTCATACATTATTTAATAGGTGAGGGATCTCAGGACTGAAAAAGATATGGTTCCACCAAAAGAGCGTGGACAAATATGGGCTTGAGAAACTTACTATTCATATTTGCCTGAAAAACTAGATTAAAGGGAACCTGTCACATTGAACATGCATTATACTCTGTAGGCAGCATGCTATAGAGCAGGAAGAGCTGAGCAGATAGATATATAGGGGGTGATTTATTAAGCTGAGATACACCTATATGTGAACAACTAGTTGCGACGCAATCTGCGACTTCTCACCGCTCACGCCAGGTCTAAAAATGTGGAAGCTGTCTTACATTTAGAAGTGGCCTGGCCTCTTCATAACTTTGGCAGAACCACTGCCAGCTTAGGGGTTTATAAATGTGGCCCATAGTTTTTGGGGAAAAGATTCAGTATAAATTGTATTTAAAGGGGTTATCCAAGGCTACAAATGCTCCCTCACAGGGAATATACTTACCTGTGTTTCCGCTCCCTGCGCCTCTCCTGGTCCCCGCACGGCTGTCGCTGCTTCTCCCCGTGTGTGGATGAAAACACCTGTTGGAGGGGAGGGGGGCGGACAGCCGATGGCAGGCGGTGACAGGGACGAGCCTCCCTAGCGCCACCCGCGATGCTAGGGAGGCTCGTCCCCGTCACCACCTGCTATTGGCTGCTCCCCCCTCATCCACGCACGGGAAGAAACACAATGAAACACAATGTAAGTCAATTGTGCGTTTATTTTAGACATGAAAGAAAATGGATCCAGCGTACATTGACTTACAATGGTTTTAGTGCCGGATCCATCTTGGTCATTTTAGAGATAATACAACTGCATGTATTATCATAACAGAAGTGTTTTGCTGATCCCTGCCGGATCCAGCAAAAATGCAGATGTGAAAGTAGCCTAATCGAGCACACACAGGAACCAGGTACAAAATACAATAACTGGCACTGAGCAATCAAATAGTACGATATAAAAAGGTTTTCTGGAATTTTCATATTGATGGTCTATCCTCAGGATAGGCCATCACTATGAGATGGGCACATGGCCTGACTCCCAGCACCCCTGCCAATCAGTTGTTCAAACAGTCCGTGACTCTCTATGAGCGCTTAGGCCTCTTTGTCATATTCATCGTTCACAAGGCCTAGGGGCAGCTCAATTCCATTCAAGTGAATGGGGTTGAGCTAGGATACTTGGCAAATGAACAGAATTGTGCTTGGTAAGCTTTGAGGAGGCCTCAGCACAGGAGTTCAGGTGCAGAGACAGACATACTGCCTGTGCATCATGTTCAGCTGCACAGGGGCCCAAAGAAGGAGGGGGCCCTTTCCAGTGGTAACAGAGGTGTGTATCTGATGCCATTTTGCCTTTACTCCGTAGCTGAAGGACCTGGGATGACATCATAGTCATGTGATCTTTTCAACATAGGAAGTGGTGGTAGGACATGTGATGAGGTCAAGATCATGCGACCAGTGCAGAAAGAGGCAGCACTGAGCAGTGGAGACCTGTGAAATGAATGTGAGTGCCATAGACATGCTGGGAGATGTGGTTCTCCCCATTATACCTCCTCCCTGCTGAGTGATAGGGAAATATGTTATTTACATGGAACTTTATGTTAGAGGGGCTTAAGGGAGGGGAGGGATGTGAGTTACATGGGACTGTATGTTACAGAAGATTGGGGAGAGATGACTGGTGTTATTTACATGGGACTGGATATTATAGAGGACTGGAGGGTAAGGAGTGATGTTATTTATATGGGACTATTGTTAGAGGGAGCCGAAGGAGGGGATTTAAGTTATTTACATGGGACTGTATCATATAGAAGATTGGTGGGAGAGGACTGGTGTTCTTTACATAGGACTGCATGGTTTAGAAGACTGGAGGGAGAGGAGTGATGTTATTTACATGGGACTGTATTGTACAGAAGACTGGTGGGAGAAGACTGCTTTTATTGACATGGGACTGCATGGTATAAAAGACTGGAGGGAGAGAAGTGATGTTATTTATATGGGACTGCATGGTATAGAAGACTGTAAGGAAGAGAGGTTATTTACATGGGACTGTATCATATAGAAAACTGGTGGTCGAGGACTGGTGTTATTTACTTGGGACTTCATGGTATAGAAGACTAGAGGGAGAGGACAAGCATTAAAATTTATGGAGGTACTACAGAGAGTATTATAACTGTAGGGGGTATAGCAGGAGGCATTATATTTACAGGGAGCACTGCATGGAACATTGTGAATACTGTGGTCAGTGGTGGCAGGCATTACTACTACTGAGGGCTCCATAGAAGTGCCTTATAGATTGGCCTTGTATCTATTAGGGGTGCCCTATAGGGGGGCCTTATTAGTACTGAGGGCACTGTGGGGAGCCTTATTACCACTGGGGTACTATTGGAAGGGGCGACTTCCATCTAGTAGTTAGCCCGGTGACGTCACTGGCACTAATGGATAGGCTTTAGCGCCATCCTTGCCTTGCCGCCCATCAGTGCCAGTGACGTCTCCGCTTAGCAGTGTAAAAATGTAAACAAAACAGCCCAGAAGGATGAAATGTCAGAGGGGATGAGTGGGGGGAGAACGGGATATGTCCAAGGGAGGTCGGGGGGCCTACATTCCTTGCACAGGGGCCCTCTGCTGTCTGTGTCCGCCCCTGTTCAGATGAACACCGCAGCTTCCTTAAACAGCTTATCAGCAGGGAGTCGGACCTCCACCGATCTCATATTGATGACCTATCCTAAGAATAGAAGAATAGACCATCAATATGAAAATCCTGGAAAAAAGTAGAGCACAGATCTCACTAATTGGTTCTCAAGCCACGCTTCCTCCTGCTCCTCTGCTCCAGAAGCCAGAACAAGTCAGCTTGTCATAACTCTCAGGTAACAGTCTACCTCTTTGCCTGGCTTTTGGAGCAGAGAATATTACACCTGGTCATTAAAGGGTTAATCGTAATTGTGTTTTGGTCCATCTCCCCCAAGTCAACAATCATGAAGTATAATGGTTAAAAAAAAACAAAAAACAAAAAAAAAAAAACAGTTTCTCAGAAATTCTTCACTATAAACTGTGTGGGTAGACTGAGAAATAAAGACATTATTACAATATAATGTAATGGAAAATAAATACAATATAAAAACATAAATTTGGTCTGTTCTAAAAGGGGTGATAACCCTGAGTGATCATGTGGTTGGAGACAATGTCTGCACTGATGGGAACGTGCATTGTGTATTACAGGACGCAGTCATAAAGCGGTCGGTGCGGCTTAAATATTAGATTTGATTTTATCATCACTTTTTATTATTTCTGTAGCACATAGCACACTTGTTAGAGTTTAAAATGCAAATAATTAAAAGAACTGAGGCATATTCATTCACATCAGATAGGAAAACGCCACTAAGTGATGATGGCTGATGTTTGCTGGAATTGCAATTAGCTGGAGTCTATTGTTTTAGTATCTTCTACAAACTTATAAAGAGTTTTCATGTACAAGCAAATTAAATCCTGGTACAATGAATTAAAATGAAGACGTTTTATCTGAAAACCCTATTAACTATTTCTATGTGTTTATCGAATAGAGGTAAAATCCATTGTTTCCATAGAGGCATGTTTTCTATTCTTAGTGCAATCTACACTATGAAACAGGTGTAAATCCTAAGCCTGTGACATAGAATACATTACATTGGAAGTCTAATATAACAGATACATAAAAGCATAAAAACTATGCTAAATAAAAAACTAAGAAAGCAATACGATTAGTAAATGTGGTTATGTGACTGGTATAGGCAAAGTCCAGACCTCAACCCAACTGAAATGCTGTGGTGGGACCTTCAAAAGATTTTCTCAGATTTTCATATTGATGGACTATCCTCAAGTTTGGTAATCAATATGAAATTCAGAGGTTTGACTCCCGGCACCCCTGCTGATGAGTTGTATGAAGAGTCCTCAGCACTCCGTGAGCACTTAGGCCTCTTCCTAGGCCATGTGACATCATATTCATTGGTTACATGGCTTAGATGCAGCTCAGTCCCATTCAACTGAATGGAGTTGAGATGTGATACCAAGCTCATCTGCTGTACAAACCTCTGATTTGCAGGTGTGCCAGGAGTTGGACTTCCGCCGATTGATGACTAATGTTGAGCGAATAGAAGTCCAGTTAATCTGAATTTCAGGATAAATTTGATTCGCCATGAAGCCGAAATTTCCTTGTGCTTTGTGGTAGAGAATCGATTTAACCTGAAAGTAGTGCAAAAAAAAAAAAAATCATACTTACCTCATCTATTTGCTGGCGACTAGGGATGAGCGAACTTCAGTTCTTGAAGTTCGGGTTCAGGTTTAGGCTGAATTGCGTTATGGATTCTGTTACTACGGAACATAACGCAATTCAATGGCGGAATGCATAACAGAATGCCTTAAGAGGTCATAATAGTCTATGGTCAGCATAACGGATCCGTCTGGTTTCTATTTAGCAGGAGTCATTGAATTGCATTATATTCCGTGGTAACGGAATCCATGTGCTGGCCATAGACTTCATCCTGGGCCCTGCAAGATTTTGAGCCAGATTTTCAAGCAAGATGGTGGCAGCTGGCCCATCACGAGCAAATGGATCCAGTAAGTATGACTTTTTTTTTTTTTTCTTTAAATTTTACACTGGATTATTGCTATCAGATGCCGTGATCATTTATGAACGTGGCATCTGAGGGGTACAATTATGGGGAGAAGTGCAATTGCCGCTCCCTGTCATTGCACCCACTACTTACAAAGAAATGTGCTTAGTCACAAAGCAAATTTTTTTTGTAAAATTCGACAAAAGGAATTTTACAAAACTTTGCTTATCTCTATTGATGACCTATCCTGAGGATAGGCTATTAATATGAAAATCCCAGAAAACCCCTGTACATAAACAAATGGTCAAAAGCCTCAATGAACTGAAGTAATATTGTACAGTAGAGTGGGCCAAAATTCCTCCAGATGTGAGAGATTGATAAAGTCATACAGAAAGCAACTACTTCAAGCTGTTGCTGCTAAAGGCTACTGATTCATGGGATGGACTTAGTTTTCTACACATAACTTTTCTATTCCGGCTTCATTTTTGTAGAATAAATAATGACACGGTGAAATCTATTGTGGGCTGTATTTACCTCATTTTAAGACTTTCTAAGGACCAGATGTTTTTATTATGTTCTGATATGTAAAATCATTGAATTCAAAAAGGGTGTTTTTTGTTTTTCCTATGACTGTATATCCCCAAAACATGACCCTTTCTCCATGCAATGTATCTTCTATCTCATGCATTCACAAGTGTTAATACATCTCATATTGATAGAGTGGAGCGATGTTATTACCAGTAACAGGAGGTAGATGAGGGAAAGTTATATCTTGCAAGAGCTTGCTTAGGGATCCTGTAAATAGAATCTAATAAAATGCTTCCATGTGTCTATTAAATATCAATAAAGAAGCCATCATCTTTGGTCAAATAACTGAAGGAAAATGAATATATATAGCGTGGCATGTGCAGAAAGCCGTAGTTACATTTCAACACCTCAAATTCCTATTACATGGTGTTAAAATTGATCTAGTAGCAGCATACTTTATAGATAACATTCATATCTACAAAGGACAATGTGTACTAGTAGCAGCGCTGCTTCTAGCCTTAGAAGGAATAACTGAAATCCTACACTACCCGAATTCGAGGTTAGGAAAAGTGCATTGTATACCTGCCAAAATGCTAACCCCTGAGAACTATCTGAAATACACAAAATCTGATTAATATTGCAGTCTGAAAAGGGGACTCACTAAATGTTGGTCAAGTCATTCAATTGCTGCAACGGGATGTTACGTCAATATTGAATATACACCACCACTGAAGCCAAGTGCTGTGTGCCAGCAGCCAACTGCATAAGGCGTTAATTATGTGTGCTGTATGTTACTTCTACAGGATGAAAATAGGTTAACTGGCCTTAGAAGGTGTTGCTAATCAGGCTTCTCTACTCTCCTCATGGGGAGTGGCTTATACTTTGTAATAGTTAGCTGGAGTTAAAGGGGATGTCCCACGGAAAATATTCTACAGTTTTCAAACCAGCACCTGGATCAGAATTATTTTGTAATTGCATGTAATGAAAAATTTAGCATAGTCACTGAGTTATTCCATAAAATGTATACCAGCACCTGCTGTTTGTATTTTTCTTATTTCTTTGTCCTGCTCACTGAGATGGTCGCACATACTCAGTTTCATCCTTCAACTGTCTCCTGAGCTGATAGGGAGAGCTGAGACACACCTCCTGAGCTGCAGCAGAAAAGACCCTCCCCTTGAGCTGCCAGATTGATATAAATCTAGCAAAGCAATAAATGTGGAGATCTCTGACTCCATGTGAGGTACAGGGCTGGTTCTGACTTTGTTAGGAAGAGATTGTCATGTACTATATGATGTCTGATTTTCATTTTTTACATTAGTTATGGGATAACTTTAAGATAGGGTGAGAGAAGAGGAAGCAAGCTGAAGGAGCCCTGGGTAATCACCAGCCAACAAAGAAGTTTGAGAGAGCCCTGTATCAGCCTCTGAGGAAGCAGCTGAGGTCAGCCATTGAGAGGAGGTGCATGCAAAAAGTTGTCTGGGAGAAGGGTGCCCAGACATACTTTGAATACTTTGGGTATTCATAGTGCAGCATTTTGAGAAGAAAGGAGAGACTGAAAAAAAGGGAAAATGAGAGAGAGATAGTGCACCCTTGAGGCACCCATGGACCAACAACTGCAAAGCCACAGAATTGCACTGCATTGCTTGTATGTCATGGGGACCCTATACACCCCAACACCCACCAATATCAAGGGCACCCTGAACTACCACCAGGCAGGAGACCCCCCAATAACTGGGTATGTCAATACTCAATATCTAAACACTTAAAATCCAATCTGACCCAAATTTTGTAAAACATTTGAGTTGCATCTAAATTCTTGCTATTTCGATTCAGGCGAATTTTGGAGAGAAAGAGACGGAAATAAAAGTACAAAAAATGTTTGTGTTTTTTTTAAGTGAGAGGCAAGATGGAAAATATGAGTCCTAGTAGTCCTTGCAGAGTCATACACAAATTTTCAGGCCAACTGGAGCATTTTTGATTTGGGTAGAATCAATTTGGTCTTGAATCAAATTGGCCAACCAATTCAGCCAAATTGAACTCAAATAAGATTTTAAGCGATTTGCTCATCTCTACTTAAAGGGAATCTGTCACCAGGGAGTCTGTGACCTCCCTATCAAACTATTTTTATAGACTCATGACTGTGGTTCAACTGATTAAAACATTATTTTGCTTTTGTTCATCTGAGACTCCATTTCCGAGTTATGATACTTTTTCTTAATGAGCTAATAAGGCCTTTGGTTCAATGAGGGCATCACTATTGATCTTGTTGCACCCAACCTCCACTCAACCCCTCCTTTATTGGTTTCATTGACAGAGCCAAACAGTGGCAAAGCAGCCGGGAAGTGACAGAAAGAAATGGAACCTGGGTGCAACAGGACCAAAGGTGATGCCCTCGTTGCACCAAAGACCTAATTAGTGTGGAAACGGAGCTTAGGATCAACAAAACAAAAACAGCATTTTACTCAGGTAAACCACAGCTATTTGTCTATGTAAACAGTTGGATGGGGAGGTCACTGGAGACAGATTACCTTTAAAATAGTTTTTCATATCAACTGCTGCACAAAAAGCATAGAAAACCCGCTAAAGAGTAGGCAGGACAATTGCAGAGATTGCCTCATTATTTTAGGGTCCGCACAGTGAAGTTTTATAGACACATTTTATAAACTTTTTGTTGTTTTTTACGTAATGTCTTGTTGATCCAAAATCCATCCGCGATATGGAGTTGCCTTTGATTAGTATGAGCAATAGACGCTGCCATTGTGATGTAAAATCTGCCGCCACCTCACATACATAATTAAGATCTCCTCATTAGTTTAGGTATGCTTCACAGTGTATTTTTGGCTAATTAAAATAAACATCGCTCTGAGAGGGGATTGGTTCAGTCACACTTCTGTGTCATTAGAATTTGATGTAGAAATAATTAATACGTTTAACTGTACCGAAACATTACAGAGCCGTCTAACGGGGACCAAATATTTATTGCGATTGAGCTATTGCTGTAGCTACTTTACATCCTTTAGATATGGAAAAACCACCTTGGGTTATGTTCAGGAATTTAATTAGTGCTCATGTTATTTAAAGACGTAGATTCTCCAGCAAATGAGAGACAATGGGGAGATTCAGCAGGGGGTATAAACTTAAAATTTAGCAATTACAAGACCTCCATACAAAACTCTGAAAAATCACTAAGGAAACATTTTGGTCAGCCGCTGACGGGCAGTAAAACGTGTTCTAGACAATTTATTAATTAAGATATGTATCCAAAATACTGTGCAGATGCAGCAGAGCAGAATGTGTTACTTCTACTGTATGGGTGGGGGAGAAATCCCTGTTTTCCAGGATAATCATGTATTTATGACCATGGAGGGGGCAGAATCATTTTTTTCAACTTTTATGTGTCAAGGAAAGCTCAATTTACAGTAAATTAAGATTAATTAAATCCAATTTAACACATTCTGCTTAAGGGCTCATGCACATGACCATATATATTTTGTGGTCTGCAAAACACGGATCCAAAAAAAATACAGATGACGTCCGTCTGCATTCTGTATTTTCAGGGAACGGAACAGCTGGCCCCTAATAGAACAGTACTACAATAATAGGATATGTTCTATTTTTTTGCGGAACGGACGTGCGGACATATGTAAATGGGATACACTTGGAGTAACTTTTTTTTTTGCGGAACCATTGAAATGACTGGTTCAGCATATGGTCCGCAAAAAAACGGAACAGACATGGAAAGAAAATACATTAGTGTACATGAGCCCTAAAGGGGTTCTCCAGGACTAAGATATTGATGGTCTATTCTCAGGATAGGTAATCAGTATCAGATGGGTGGGGGTCTGACACCTGGAAACCCTACCAAACAGCTGTTCCAGGCAGTCGGTGGGAGCGGAAGCTGTACAATGCACAGAAGGCTCCATCCACGGTGTAGTTTCTGGCATCAGCGTACTGCAGCTGAACTCCTATTCATTTGAATGGTACCCCGGCACCAGAAACTACACAGTGGCTATAACATTGTGCTTCTGACTGCTGGGTTTCAGACCCTCAATATCTAAGTCTCTGAAAACCCTTTTAAGACTTTTAAAATGGATTTTTAATGTTGTGTATGGCAGATGAAGCAACAGAAATCTCATGTGCTGTCCATGGTCCTGAACACAATTGTCCCTACATTGTGTACTTCTGGTGATGATTGTGGCTGTAACGTCCACCAGAGGTTTTGAAGTGACTATGTGTACTAAAGTCAGGAGAGCGAGCAGACAGACAGAAAAGATAGATAGATAGATATGAGATAGATAATAAATAGATAGATCGATAGATATTAGATATGAGATAGATCGATAGATAGATAGATAGATAGATAGATAGATAGATAGATATGAGATAGATAGATAGATATGAGATAGATAGATGGATAGATAGATAGATAGATAGATAGATATGAGATAGATAATAAATAGATAGATCGATAGATATTAGATATGAGATAGATCGATAGATAGATAGATAGATAGATAGATAGAGATATGAGATAGATAGATAGATAGATAGATAGATAGATAGAATAGATAGATAGATAGATAGATAGATAGATAGATAGATAGATATAGATAGATAGATAGATAGATAGATAGATATGAGATAGATAGATAGATAGATAGATATGAGATAGATAGATTAGATAGATAGATAGATAGATAGATAGATAGATATGAGATAGATAGATATGAGATAGATAGATGGATAGATAGATAGATATGAGATAGATAGATAAATAGATAGATAGACGTTTTGCATCTTATGAAGTAAATACTAATGAGTGCTTCCATTATGAAACCGTTCACTAGTACACAGTAGGACCGGGAAGCTGTGAATAGAGCGCTCCCCACTCCCTGGTCTTCTGCCGGCACTACACGATGTGACCTGATGCTGTCTGGTGTCAGGTCACAATTCAGGGCGGCACTGGCGGTAGACCAGGGTGCACTGACCGCATGAAGAATGTTCTGGATCTGTGAGTGGTCGCATCATCTGGAGCAGGAGAGGAGTTCTCTTACTTAGTTCATTTCTGATGAGAAATGGGGGTCTGATTTGGAGGTCTGATCTGAGGTCTGATGACGAATTCTCCATTAAAACTATCAGCAATAGCCAGCAGAACATTGTTCAAGCATTCTAGCTTACCTATAAATTGCTCCTCCCGTAAGCTTTGCCTGGCATCCTCCCCCTCTACCCTGACAATAGGGAGCTGCCTCAGCAAATCTTGCGCTGGGCATCGAGCTTGGGTGCTTTGAAAACTAAAGGCCGCCCATCCAGGCACTTTAGAGACGTTTTCCATTCAATTAAAACTTCTTTTCCAGGACATCCACTGCTGATAGTTTAATGGGTGAACATTTGAGGACAGTCTCTCTTTCATAAAAAAAGATTGTAGATTTGTCTGAAATTCTGGACACTGATGCATGCATACTGGGAAATTGGTGGTGCAGGGCTGGGGTGATACTAAGTTTTGGTATGGAGCTCTATGAGATCTATGTATGACCCTGAATGACCTTTGATTCGGTGATGGGATGTCACTGGTACACTGGTTTTTATTTGAATTTATCATTAAGAAGATTATTGCACCGTTCAAATGATATGCAATCTGCATGGTGTGACTTCGGCTGCACAGCCGCCTTCCGATACATAGCTGATAACTAGGGGCGACACCAATCACGTCTAATTATGAGAAGCCAGCGTTAGTCCGGCGATACCGTTCATCAGCAGCAGACTGCCCCGAAGTAATGCTCATGGTGACAGAAGCCTGACACAGCACGCAGTGACACGGTCGGCTGCAGCCTGGCCTCGAATAATCAGCAGGACTTGAATACCGATGGAATTATCTTGAATAATAAATCTTTTTAAAGTGCATTCACATTGTGGAACCCATACGGCTACTTCTAAGACTCTGCAAAAGCGACAGATGACTCCATCTGTACTCATTGTAAGCAACGTGACATGTGCATTCATCACCTGAGTATTAATTGTGTCGTAAACCGTAAGCCATTTATTGCTTCATGATACGGCTTCAGCTCCTTCTATAAAACATTATTTTTTCTATTTTTTTCTAAATATTTTATATGAATGTAATTGATGAGTGTAATTTTTCTTCCTTGCTCCTGTCTCATTTATCATTTGGAGCTTAACACCTGTAGTCATATATCAGTTTTTCAATCATGGAAATCATGTAAGCAAAATGATATTTTATCAGAAGTCGATCATATTTAAAGGCTCATGACCGTCGCCACTGCACGACTTAAAGGGGAATGTGCCACCTATAATGTTTTTACTACTACATATTTTTTTAAACCTGCCTTTATTTTCTAGCCACATTGACCACAGGAACCTGTAATCTGGAGATGTCCATTCATCTCTATGGGAGAGTATTGTGGGCATGCTCTGTGACCTGTGTTCTGCAGAGAGACCGCTGATCCCTTCATTGGATGTTTTAAGGGATCAATTTGCTGCCATCAAAGGACGGCACAATGGTAAAGAAGAAGAACATTGGGTATAGAAAAATTGTCTGAGACCTCATTTCAAATATTTCTTTACTTTTATGTATGTAAAATGTTACAGATAAAAAACATGAAAATTAATTACTTAAGCCTTTACTGACCGGACACTTTTTGGTGATTTAGTGAGTGTGATGGTTTAACGGTCTTAACTTTTTTATTTTTTGGATTGTCAAAATAATGTGACATTGTTTACATAACACCTTTTTGATTAACCCTTTCAGCCCGGTGCGAGTTTCCAGTTTCGTTTTTAACATCCTGCCATTCATTTTTAACATCCTGCCTTCCTGAAGCCATAACATTTTTATTTTTTTGTCTCATAGCTGTATGAGGGCTCGTTTTTGGGAAGCAAGTTGTACTTTCTAATGGCACCATTCACTATTGCATACAATGTAGTGGCAAGCTGGAAAAAAAACTTCAAATGGAATGGAAAAACGCAATTCCGACACAGTTTTATGGGTTTGTTTTTACAACATTCCCTGTGCAGTAAAACCTGTTCCCTTCATTCCCCAGGTCAGTACTACAGCAAAACCACATTCATATTGTTTTTCTTGTGCTTTAATGCTGAAAAAAGATAAAAACTTTGGAAAACATTTAATTTTTCTTTGCATCACCATATTCTGACACCTATAATGTTGGAGCTGTGTGAGGTCTCCATTTTTGCGGCGCAATCTTCACTTTTTGTTGATACCAGTTTGGGGTTTGTTTGACTTTTTGATCACTTTTTGTTCAATTTTTTTGGAAGGAAAACCTACAAAAAATTGTGAATCGGCCATTTATAGTAGATTCTCTTTTCTGTTACGGTGTTCACCATATGGGATAAATTTATTCATATTTTAATAGGTCATGCATTTTAGGACATGGCAATGGCAATGATGTTTTTTTGTTTTTATTATGGAGAAAGGGGTGATTTGAATGTTTAATTTTTTTATTTTTGTATATTTTTCAAACTTTTTTTTTTTTTACACTTACAGTATATTAACATCCCTTAGGGTCTTTTAATATACAATCTTTAAATTACTTCTCCCATACCTGCCACCTGCAGGGCCAATAGGAATTACTGCTCTATTAGCCTGCAGAGAAATTCAGGCTATTAGAAAGAAAGAACGACTTCCAAGACTTCCACGGAGGGAAGCCCTTGTGGCCCTGGGAGGGCAGCTCTCCCAGGGAAAGCCACCTCAGATTCTATATTCAGAATTGACTGGGACATCTGAAGGGTTAAATATCTGTGATTGGCGTTTTTGACGATGGCAGACATTTTCCATGGATGTCTGCTATTTAAAATAGAAGAAACCCAGTGGCTATGGTGCCCCCTGCACTCACAAGAGGGTGCCATCTTTACATAGTTACATAGTTAATACGGTTGAAAAAAGACCAAGACCCAACTTCCACTGCACATTCCGGCAGCAATCAGGAAGGGGTTAATGTGTTTCTTAAAGTTTTATTTTTTTTTTTGGTATTTTAGTTTTATTTTGGGAAAAATAATTTTGTTTTCAAACTGTATCTTTTTATTATTTTTTTTAATATGAAAATTGACACCAAAAATGTTCACACGGACAGTCCTTTGCCGGAGCTCCTGCTCGTCTAAAGCAATAAGGTAATTGGTATCATTAAGGTTTTGTAGAACTCTGTAGGGACCTTCCCAGGTGGTCTGCAGCTTATTTTGTGGGTGGGGAACAATCATTAAGACTTGTTGTCCTTCTGTGAACTCCCGATAGTGTGCTTTATGATCATACCATGTCTTTTGTCGGGTCTTAGCCATCCGAACATGGTCTTGGGCAAAACGGGCTAGTCGGGCCAGAGTCTCCCGAAGCTTCAGCACATATGGGACAACAGGAGCACCTGTGTCTTCAACTTACCCCTCCCAATATTCCTTTAGAAGGGTCAAAGGCCCTCGAACCTTTCTTCCGTAGAATAGTTCAAAGGGGGAGAATCCTGTGGACTCCTGGGGAACTTCCCGATATGCAAAGAGGAGATGGGGTAGGTATTTCTCCCAGTCAGGGTCAGTCTCAGTAAAGGCCTTAAGCATGTTCTTTAGCGTGCCGTTGAAGCGCTCACATAATCCATTCATTTGGGGGTGATACGCAGTAGTCCGGATTGCCCATACCCCACAGGTGCACCACATACATTGAACCAGCTCAGACATAAATTGGGTACCTTGGTCAGAAAGAATCTCGCTGGGGAACCCCACTCTGGTGAAGATGTTAACCAGGGCCTTGGCTACCTTGGCGGCCATAATACTGGACAGGGCCACAACTTCTGGATAGCGGGTGGCGTAATCCACTACAGTGAGGATGTATTGCTTCCCCGATTTGCTAGGCTTAGCCAGGGGCCCAATAATGTCCACAGCCACTCTTTGAAAGGGTTCCTCTATGATAGGTAAAGGTTGCAAGGGTGCTTTTATGCGGTCCCCAGGTCGCCCTCTACGCTGGCATATGTCGCAGGTTCGGCAGAAATGTGCAACTGTTTGGGAAATCCCAGGCCAGTAAACAGCTGAGTCAGTCGTTTCTCGGTGCGTGTCTTCCCTTGATGGCCTGCCATGGGAATGTCATGGGCAAGGTGCAATAGGGAGAGCCTGTATTTCTGAGGGACAATAAGCTGCTTGCAATAAGTCCAGGGTTTATCTGGGGAGATAGCTTCAGTTATACGGTACAGGAGCCCACTTTCTTGGATAATCCGCTCCCCACTTATCCCTATCTGCCCAACCTCTGCCCTGGCTCTGAAGCTGGCTAGTGTAGGATCAGTCTCTACTTCTTTCTTGAACTGGGCCTTATCCCAAGTAATATCATCTCCAGTGGAAGAGTCACTCACCGGTGGTGGAGTTAATTCTTGGCTGCTTTCATCTGGCATAGAGCTCTTCAGGTTCTTCTCCCCTTGGGCTTGACTTCGGGTTACTGCACCTACAAAGTGGCATTGTAGATCTCCCACAACATTCCCTAGGAGAATATTCGCCGGCAGGCCGCTCATCACACCGATCGTGCATGACTTTGCTCCAAAACCATAGTCCAGCTCCACATGGGCTCTTGGGATATCCCTCTGTGTGCCTCCAGCTAATTCAATGACAATTCCGGGTTCCCGCTGTATAGTCTCTGGCTGAATTACCCGGGGGTAAGCTATGGTGAGAAATGCTCCGGAGTCCCTAAAGCCAACAACTCTTCATCCATTCAACACAACCTCCTGCAAGTGTTTACTATGAAGATCAGGGGAACGTGTGGATGTGGACCTGACCCCATACACACCTGGAGGTGAAACAGTGCAGTTAGAGTCATCTAGCAAGTCTGGGAGCGGGGTTATGTCTTCCCACACAGGAGATGTTTCCAGATAATGGACAGGTCGAGTTGGTGCAGGGCGATTCCAAAGCCGAATAGATGGGCAGCTGGCTTGTAGATGTCCGGGCTGCCCACATTCATAACATCTGCGCTCAGTCACTTTTCCTCCCAGCCACACTCTGGGGAAGAAGGCAGGAGTAGCCGGAGGCTGGTAGACCTGTGCAGGTAGATGAGGACGAACGGTGGGGGCTGAAGGATAGCGGACTTGTGGTTGTTGGGCACTGCCACTCCTCTGCCCATATCCAGAAAGCCTCCTCCACTGTGGTTTGATGTTGAGGACCTCATCAGCTAAACTAGCAGCTCTCTCTACAGTCGCGGGTTTCCTCTCTTGCACCCATTCCCAGATCTCAGGGGGACATTTAGAAAAGAACTGTTCTTTTAAGATGACTTGTATGACTTCATCCACAGTGGTTGCTCCCTCTCCCTCCAGCCACCGAAGACAGGCATGCTTGATCTTGTGTGCATACATTTTGAATGAACTTTCCCCATGACTGGATAAAGAGCGGAGCTGAGTTCTGTAGGTCTCTGGAGTGACGGCGTAATGCTTCAGTATAATTTGCTTTACAGTCTCGTACTCTCGGTTGCACCTGGGGTCGATGGTTCTATACGCTTCTGCAGCTACACCTTGTTGAAGCCCCACTAGGTGTTTGACCCAGTCTGTTTCTGGAACTTCCATTAGCTGACATTGATGTTCAAAGTCCTGAAAGAATCCCTCAATGTCCCCATCAGCTTCATGGAAAGGCTTAAAGTCTTTACGGGACACTCTTTGGGGCTCCCTCTTGGGGCTCCCTCCCCATGGGTGTCGGACTTGATGCTGGAGCATTGCTTTTAGCTGTATCCTGTTCATGAGCATGTTGTATTACTACTCTTCTACCCTCCAAGTCCACAGCCCCCTGACTCCTCTGGGTATTTACCTCTGGTCGCTCTGGGCAGCTTCCTTCAGTATCTCCTTGAAGACTGATTGCTTCCAGTGCCTCAATCAGCTGTGCCTTGGACAGTTCCTTGTAATTGATTCCTACTTCACGGGCCTTTTCTTGTAAACTCATTGCAGTCCAATTCCTGTATCCTGAGGATGAGGCCCCATCTGTCGCTGTGTTGTTCTCCGTTACTTGTGCTCTTATCCCGTCGCTGCCAACCAGTTTGTCACGGCGTGGGTATTACAGAGCACACAGGGACGGAGAATGGGACACGGATCCAGAGGACTTTATTACATCACAGGGAAATCACTTCACAGAACACGGACGAGCACCAACTCACATGGCTAACTCTGAGACAACAATGAATAAATCTGGGGGTGCCACCCGGTACTCCGACACCAGCAATTCAATCCCCAATCATCCTGGGTACTCTGCTACTTGAAGGACGGCTCTTCCTAGCCAAGAGTGGATGGCAGACGATCCCCAGTCTTTACTCCGTTCTTGTGGCACCAAGTCCTGGCCTCAGCATCAGGTCCTGGTCCATCCAAAGCTCCCAGCACACTACAACTACCCCCAACCTCCTCTCTCCTCTTCTCCTAGGGAGAAAACAGGCAAGGGGCGTGAATAATTACCAGCCCCCCAACCTCCACTCCACTGACCAGCACCTTATAGAAAATTCATAGGTGAGAGGTGAAGAGCCTTCTGCCTCCTCCGCATTCCAAAGTGTCCTGTCTCCGGACCGTCTGTCCAATGTTTATTTATTGAAGTCCCCAGTAACTCACCCAAAGGTTTACAGCCCCTTCCCCCTGAATGTCTGTAGAATACATGAGGCCATACCTTGTCACATCCCTTCCCCTGAATGTCTGTAGAATACAGGAGGCCATACCTTGTAACAGATTCCCTATTCTATGTTGGTCATTTTGAGATATAGATAGATACTGTATGTAATGGATAATTTGGCGTGAACAAGGCCACTACGGGAACTGTTTTGTTTGAAGTGGGCTTTTTCAAGATCTTTGAATTTTTCCTTTTATTTGTATCGTCTTATTTTTACTTATTTTTTAAATTCATTTTTGGCACATAATATGTCATCCAAGAGGCCATTTAAAGAACTCTGTGTCCAACGGAGACCCAGTTACAGGGGAAAACAGCACCCTGTGGGGAAAATGTTCAGGCAGATCTGATCATGTATGTCACTCCGTATTAAAGCCCAGCACCAAGAGCTATACATGTACGGTACTTGGTAGTAAGGGGGGGTCAAAGGGAAATTATCGCCAGAACAGAAGATCTGATAAAGGTGCCCATACACTGTGCAGCCTGGCCGTGGGATCCACATACTGATTACAGCTAATTGCCAGGCTTCACCATGACTTGCCATAGTTTTATATGGCAGGCAAAGGTGCATCCCAGCAATTACTGGTAAGCAGCATATGGAGCCCACGGCCAGGCTACGCTGTGAATGGGTACTCTTGGGATATACTGTATGCACACAGCAATGCAAATTTTCCATGCAGTTTTTTACTGAGTTTCTGCACCAAATCCACCTTCAAAATCTGAATGTGTTGCATATTTTGTTGCAGATTTACTCCGGATTTCACCCTTTGGATTGCACTGAAAACCCGCACAACTAATTCACATTTTGCAATCGAAATCGACCTGTTGTTGAAAATCTAAATACTTAGCTAGTACTGTATTACGTGGTTAATTATTTGCACAAAAATTCAGTGGGAAAATTCACACGTAATATGCACTGTTTGCATCTACCCTTACAAAGCATCATATGTCAGCAGATAGACGCCCCATATGTGAGTATAGGCTGGGCGAGGTAGTGAAAGGTAGCATTTGTTATATAAACTTCTCAGAAGCTCAGATATGGCTCTGTTGATTCACTTAGACATGATTAAAGGACTTAGGGGGACATTTATCATTTGAGATTGTTTTCATGTCACTCTTAAAGGGGTTGTCTCACTTCAATAAGTGGCATTTATTATGTAGTGTGCAAGCACGACCACCACTGCAATCCATCAGCCGTGGTCGTGCTTGCACACTATACGAAAAAGCATCAGCTTTAGTGGCCGGGATCATGTGAGCGCACATAGACATGTGCTTCTTCCTATATTGTGCATGCACGACCACCACTGATGGATTGCAGGGTGGTCTGTAACCATGGAAATGAGCAGTGTATAATGTGATAGGAAATTGAATCCAGCCAGCAAAGGAAGCAATATGGACAATCACAATACATTAGTAAGTGGCTTGTATCAACTTTCTCTACATGATAAATGCCACTTATTGAAGTGAGACAACCCCTTTAAAGGCTATGTACACCCTCGAGGGCAACTTTTATTTATGACTGCATTTTATTCATTTGGGGCTAAAATAATTTTTCAATTGGTCTTTATCAGGGGCAGACTGGGAACTTAAAGTGGCCCTAGAAAAAATACTAAAAGTGGCCCCGTTTTGTAGTTGGGTCCAAATTGATGGAAGTCAGGGCCAGAAATACCATATTGTAGCACATTATACCACCCCAACAGAGCCAAATACCACAGTCCATCACAAAATACTACCAGCAATACAATACATCCCCAAAAACTTCCACTGGCCGGCCGTGGGGAGGGCCTAGACGGCTCCCTGGGTATCGGTCCACCTGGAAATTTCCCTGTAAGATCTATGGCCAATCCAACCCTGGTCTTTATTAAAAATATTAGGCCGTTCTGTCACAAAAGGTTAACTGTTTTTCTAGTTGTGTGCATTCTATCTTCATTTTCACTTTGTGCCAGCCATCTAATAAATTCAGATACTGCTAGTAGAGCATCTCAGCTCTGTACAGTGAAAACGACTCCATATTTTTAATAAAGACCAATTTAAAAAAAGGATTTTTAGCTCAAAATGAGTACAATTCACTAATAAGAAAATAAAATGTCAATTTCTGGAATATCCTAAAAAGTATTAAATCCACATAAAAGTGATTTTCTTCTCTGTCAGCTTCACTTGTGGTTCTCACCAGTTAATTTTTTAAAAAAATGAACATATTTTATGAAAAGCACACGAAGAAGCAGCAACACAAGAGTCCCAGTCATATGTGGAATCCTGTTGAAGAAATCCACACTACACTGACATTCTTGGAGTATGGCTTCTAGATACTGAGATTTCCTTCAGAGATCTCAAACATTCCAGCTGAAAACATTGGGTAGCCTGTAGAACATGTGATGTTTGAATCCCGGCTGCCCTCCAATTTTGATTTGTTGTATACCAAGACTGAAATTTTCATTCACAAGGATTTTAAAGGGACATGTACCATATTGAAAAAACACATAAAGCACAATAACAAAATAGATAAAAACTATGGAAAAGTGGGGTAAGGTGACCAGCACTAAACATAAATATAGCAGGCATATAAATAAGGTTGCTTTTCATTTCCTGAGAGCTACATTAATTAGTGCCCCCCATATATAACATTATGCAGTACGTGTCTACAGAACTTCATCCATATTACGAGCGCATGTAAATTCTCAGGACGAGGCAATCATTGCTTTAAATGATCACAAAAGATAAATATCACATCAGCACGTTATAAGAGCTCATTTATTAATTGTTAAGGGAACTTAGCCAAAATTAAAGAGGAACAGTTCTGCTTTATTAAGTATCGTGTGAGTGTATATAATTTCATGCAACATGTAGAGATGTTAATATAGTGTTTAGCATTTATGGTGATTATCTGTAGTCTTGAAAATCCACCGTATGCCAATCAGCTATTAATGGAGTACAGGGCACAAACTATGTAGGTTCTCTTATAGATACAGTAGATCTAAAAAAGTTAAATTCTCAGCTGTCACCTGCTTGGGTAGGTACTGTCTGGGGTATACACAAATCTCATATGGCCCCATAACAAAACTTAGTATGGGCTCCCCCTGCCCCACTCAGATTCCCCAGATTTCACATGAATTTACAATTGTTTTTATTAATGGGAAGACATTTTTATTTAAAAAAAAAATTAAAAAATAGGTGTCCTCTACTTACCGATCCACTTACCGATTTCCGACTATCATACTTATATGTTGGAAATATTGGAACAAGTGCTCAATAAATATGGCACTTAGCTTGAACCTCATATTAAAAATGTATTTACAGCAGACAACTGGTATATTACAAAATTTTATGTGTCCCTTCAGATAATATATTTGAAATCTGGCTGTCTGCAGCCACCACTAGGGGGAGCTTATTGTATAGGTTTTAATAAAGTTACTTTTGAACTCAATGAAAGCTGTAGAATCTCTATGCACTCTGCTCTCTCTAGTGGCAGATCAGAGAAAATATATATTTGAGAAATAAAAGAAGCAACCAGCTGAGCTGCACTACCGAAGTGGCAGCTGATTTACTTTGTTATTTTATGTGTTTCCTCCATTTATCTAAGTTTTTCTCTGGTCTTGGAAAACTCTTTTAATCCATATGCAGTAAGCCAGCACTAGTGGTGAGTGCTTTGTAACCGTGACTTCCACTCATCTGCAGAATAAAGGGGCTCCAGTGCAGGCTTGGCACTTCAGTGGCTTCATTGCATAGCTTAATTCAAGTGATTGTACTGAGATCCCCTGCACAGACATGGCAAGGAGCACCACAGTGCAGGGGGCAACAAACCTCGCACCGCAGTCCCTTCTGTGAGGAGTTGGTCAAGGGGACACAAATGACACAGACAAAGTGAGGTCCTGACACTCCTCCCAACCACTGTCCCTGCCTTTTGGGGGAACCCGGCTCCTTAACAGGCCGGCCCCAACCGAAGACTGCAATTACACTGAAGAAAGTGGAACACGAGTCAAACAACCAAAACAAAACACAAGCAGGAAAAAACCTAAACAGGTCAGGAACTAAAGGGGTAAAAGATAAAGAAACCAAGCAAGGAATAAACAGAGGAGAACACCAAAGGTAGGTAACAGTAACAGAAACCAGGGAAAAAGGTACAGAGTCACTGGAATACCGGATAAACACAGAGTAGCTAGCTTAGGCACAAGGCTCTATAGCAGGCACAGATACATGGCGAGTGTGAAACTAAATAGTGGCTAGAGTCCCAGCCCCAAGGCGTGATAGGAGCAGGGATCCCAGCCACACCCTTGAATGGACCAAAATTACTGGCAGGGACGCCTGCCAGTAAAACTAGCAAAACTAGCCAAACCTTTAACCCTTAAGGAACCTAAGTGTTACAAGAGGATTTTCTGGCTTGCACTCGGGATGAGCGCCGCATAGCGTCAGGACACGGGAACGCCCGCACCCGCCCAACATCTGCTGGAGGGCCGCAGCACCCCCGAATCCTGACAGAACCCCCCCCTTCCTGAGGAGGGGCCTCCAGACCCTCAACAGGACCTCCAGGCTTGGAAGGGTAAAATTGGTGGAATTTTTTAACGAGTCTGGGAGTGTGAAGATCTCTGGCAGCTACCCAGACACGCTCCTCAGGACCATACCCTTTCCAATGTACAAGGTAATGGAGAGAATTCTGTACTTTGCGAGAGACAATAATTCGTTCAATTTCGAACTCCAACTCTCCCTGAACAACCACAGGTAGAGGGGGAGAACGAGCAACCACAGCGGGAATATATTTTTTCAACAAAGACTTGAAAAACCGGATGTACACGAAGAGAACCAGGAAGTCGCAATCTGAACGATACAGGATTTATGATTTCTGTGATGATGTAGGGACCAATAAAGCGTGGAGCAAACTTTGCTGATGGTACTCGAAGACGGAGATTTTTATTTGAGAGCCACACTTTGTCACCAACTACGTATTCAGGACCGGGACGGCGTTTCTTATTCGCATATTTGATCTGCTTGAGTTGGGCATTTTTTAGAGTCTCAAGACTCTTTGCCCAGACTGTGCACAGTCGATTAGCGACTGTCAGGGCTGGGATACACAGATAAGGGGTAAGTGATCCCTAAGCTTAATCCCAACCCCTTTCCCTGCCTATTGCCTACTCAGGCTAACCCCTGAGTCGACAACCTGAAGACTTGAAATACACTAGCAAAAGTGCAGGGGAAAGGGAAGACAAACAAGACAGACAAACAAGAACCAAATGGATAGTCAGGTAGCTGTGTCAAAACCAGGAGAGTACGTCAGGAACAAAATCAGCAAGCAAAGAGTAGTCAAAAAACACACCAAGGGTCAAAGAACAACTAGAATCAAAACTGCAGAGCACAAATGACAAACCAGATAGTAGCAAGGAGACTCCAAACACTGGCAGCAAGGTTAACATTAGAGGGCCTTAAATACCTAGCAGACCCCACCCAACCAGCTGACTGGGAGGAGAAAGCAAGGAACAAAACTTAACTCATGAGATACCAAATGAACAGAAAATAAACAGACTATATTGCTCGCGTTTTCCGGCGACCAGAAACAGGCCGCGAGCGAGTGTGCACACCAGCCACGTCCCTGGCACTTATGATCGTCGCGCGTCCCCTGCCTGGGATGCGCATCCACAGCCAGAGACCGTCGGCTGGAGGAGGAGCCTGACGAAATAGCGTAAGAAGCCTGGCCATGGGCAACCACATAGCCACCAGAGTCAGAGACAGGACCAGCAGAACGGGTGCAATGACTGCCGGTCCTGACAGCGACGTCCTTAACCAAGGAGACTCTAGATTCGTTACCAGTTACAGCGGAATATCTGGGGTGAAAACCATAGTTGCAGTAAAATGGGGACAGTCGTGTCGAGGAACTTTCATCATTATTTAGAGCGAACTCGGCCATGGGCAGGTACTCACTCCACTTTTCCTGACATTCAGAAACGAAACACCTAAGATATTGCTCAAGTGACTGATTAAGTCTTTCAGTCTGCCCATTCGTCTCGGGGTGAAAGGCGGAGAAGGACAGCGAGATACCCAACCTACTGCAAAACTCTCTCCAGAACCTCGACACGAACTGAACCCCCCTGTCAGACACTATGTTAGACGGAATTCCATGAAGGCATAAAATATGGCGGATAAACAACCCTGCAAGGACTCTAGCTGTAGGCAATTTTTTCAACGAGACCAGATGGCACATTTTAGAAAAACGATCCACCACAACCCAGATTACTGACCTACCTTTGGAGAGAGGAAGATCAGTAATAAAATCCATGGAAATGTGAGACCAGGGCCTGTTGGGCAAAGGGAGCGGATGTAATATCCCTTCTGGAAGTTGTCGAGGAACCTTTGCCCGAGCACAGGTCTCACAAGCCTTAACAAACGCCTTAACATCACTTTGCCAGGATGGCCACCAATAGGTACGGGACAACAAGTATCCAGTGCCTGCGATGCCCGGATGACCAGACAAAACTGAGGAATGGACCTCTTCCAACACCTTCAGCCGAAGATGACCTGGGACAAAGAGTTTACTTGGGGGTACAGCAGTAGGAGCAGAACTCTGAGTCTGCAATAGAAGACACAAGATCTGAAGTCAAAGTGGCAACGACTACCCCGGGAGAGAGGATATTTTCTGGTTCCTCATCCAGGACATCACTGGCACCAAAGCTTCTGGACAAGGCATCAGCCTTTACATTTTTTGAGCCTGGACGATAAGTTACCACAAAATTAAACCTGGTAAAAAACAAAGCCCATCGCGCTTGACGGGGGTTCAATCTCTTGGCAGTGTCCAGATACAGCAGGTTCTTATGGTCAGTTAACACTGTCACCTTATGTCTGGCACCCTCCAGAAAGTGTCTCCACTCTTCAAAGGCCCATTTAATAGCCAGTAACTCCCTGTTTCCTATATCATAATTAACTTCAGCAGTGGAAAACTTTCTGGAGAAAAAGGCTACAGGTTGGAGGTTGGTAAAGGGTTCAACTCCCTGAGACAGGACAGCCCCTACTCCTGTCTCAGAGGCGTCAACCTCCACGACAAAAGGCTGTCCAGGGTCAGGATGAACCAAGACTGGAGCAGTGGTAAAACACCTTTTTAAGTTAGAGAAGGCTAGTTCGGTTTCATGTGTCCAAGAAGTAGGATCAGCCCCCTTTTTAGTTAAATCAGTAAGGGGTTTAGCAACCATAGAAAAGTTTTTGATAAATTTTCTATAATAGTTAGCAAAACCCAGAAAACGTTGGACCTCTTTCAAGGTAATAGGTCTAACCCACTCAACCACGCAGAAACTTTTTGTGGATCCATACTTATAGAACCAGGGGTAAGTATGTATCCCAGAAATCCCATGTCCTGGACTCCAAACTGACACTTAGACAATTTAGCACACAGCCGATTAAGTCACAATCTGGAGAGGACCTCCCTCACATGCTCCCGATGGGACTCCAAATCTGGGGAGAATATGAGGATGTCGTCCAGATATATAACCAAAAAACGGCCCAAAAGATCTCTGAAGATATCGTTAACAAAACGCTGGAAGACAGCCGGGGCATTGCTGAGACCAAATGGCATGACTAGGTATTCAAAGTGCCCCTCTGGAGTATTAAAAGCTGTCTTCCACTCGTTGCCTTCCCTGATGCAGATTAGATTGTAAGCTCCACGGAGGTCAATTTTAGAGAACCACTGGGCCCCCACAACCTGATTGAATAAATCCGGGATCAGAGGGAGAGGATGCTGGTCCTTAATCGTGATCTTATTGAGCTCCCTGTAGTCAATACATGGACGGAGACCTCCATCTTTTTTCTCAACGAAGAAAAACCCTGCACCAATAGGGGAGACAGAAGGCCGTATGTGCCCTTTTTTCAGACTATCCTGAATATACTGACGCATAGACTCTCGCTCAGGAGCTGACAAATTAAAAATGCGACCCTTAGGAAGCTTGGCCCCAGGAACGAGGTCTATGGCACAATCGTAAGGCCGGTGCGGGGGTAGAGTTTCCGCAGCGGCCTCATCAAAGACGTCTTTGAAATCAAAAATAAACTCAGGAATATCCAAATCATTATTCACAGTACACATCATGGAAGGAACAGTTTTAAGATGTGAACCACATGAATTCCCCCATTTCACCAGGTCAGTGATTTTCCAATCAAATACAGGGTTATGGAGGCGGAGCCAAGGCAAACCGAGAATAAGATCTGCAGTTAGTTTTTCCGTCACAAAAAATGACATTTTTTCTGTATGTAAACACCCAACGTTCATCATAACCTCAGCAGTATGAAATTGTATTCTCCCCTCATTCAAGGGAGTAAAATCTGCACCAGAAACTGAAAAGGGGGAACACAAAGGAATTAACTCCAAACCCAAGGCCTGAGCAACAACCACATGGATGAAACTCACTGCAGACCCTGAATCCACCATGGCCTGACAAGAAAAAATTTTTAGAATCAGAAACCAAGGTTACAGGTAACAAAAACTTATTAACAGAATTAGGAGGTACCTGTACCTCCTGGAGATCACTCAGGCGCCGGCGTTTCCCTTTGGTGACTTCGGCTTGGATGGGCAATCCCTCAAGAAATGGCCAGGTTTTCCACAGTATAGACATAAGGCATTCTCCAATCGATGTCTCCTTCTAGCAGCAGCAGATGTAGAGCCTAACAACAAAGGTTCTTCTCCAGAAGACTGAGAGGGAGATGGTGATTGAAATTGGGAAGGCATATTCTTAGAGAAAGTAGAAGGAGGTTTGACAGAAAAGCCTGGCCTAAACTGTACAGTCGATCCCCCTTGCTTTTCCTTGTGTCTCTCTCTAAGTCTTCTGTCAATAGTCACAGCCAAAGCCATAAAGTCACTCAGGGATTCAGGGATAGGATGGCTGACCATAGCATCCTTAACAGCGTCTGACAGCCCTTGTCTGAAAAGGGTTTTCAAGGGTTGATCAGGCCATCCAATCGCCGAGCACCACTGGCGGAACTCAGAACAGTAGTCTTCCGCAGAACGGCGACCCTGCTGAATAGATAACAAATGAGTTTCCGCCAATGCAGCACGGTCAGGATCATCATAAACTTGGCCCAAGGCCAGAAAAAATCTATCCAGGGAACTCCACTCAGTAGCATCTGAGGGGAGGGCCAATCCCAATCCTGAGGGGGACCCTGGAGGAGGGACACCACGATAGCCACTTTTTCTGCCTCAGAGGGGAAAAAATGAAAGCGAAAATACAAACGACAGGACTCCCGGAAAGTACGGTATCTGTCCGGGTTCCCATCAAAGCGATCCGGCAGAAGCATTTTAGGTTTCTGCTGAACACTGTGCACAGGAAAAACAGGGGCTGGCAGCGACACAGGTGGGTTTGCAGCGCCAGGCGCAGGAATAGTCATGGCGTCCAGACGCTGCGACATTTGCGCAATTAACCCAGCCATGCCCTGAAACTGATTCGTCATCTCATCCAGGAGGTCGGTGACCGATAGATCGGTACTCATATTAAACCGCCAGGAGATTCGACTAGGGTATGGGCCTGCTATAATGTGAGGAGTTGGTCAGGGGGACACAAATGACACAGACAAAGTGAGGCCCTGACACTCCACCCAACCAATGTCCCTGCCTTTTGGGGGAACTCGGCTCCTTAACAGGCCGGCCCCAACCGAAGACTGCAATTACACTGAAGAAAGTGGAACACGAGACAAACAACCAAAACAAAACACAAGCAGGAAAAAACCTAAACAGGTCAGGAACTAAAGGGGTAAAAGGTAAAGAAACCAAGCAAGGAATAAACAGAGGAGAACACCAAAGATAGGTAACAGTAACAGAAACCAGGGAAAAAGGTAAGAGTCACTGGAATACCGGATAAACACAGAGTAGCTAGCTTAGGCACAAGGCTCTATAGCAGGCACAGATACATGGTGATTAAATAGTGGCTAGAGTCCCAGCCCCAAGGCGTGATAGGAGCAGGGATCCCAGCCACACCCTTGAATGGACCAAAATTACTGGCAGGGACGCCTGCCAGTAAAACTAGCAAAACTAGCCAAACCTTTAACCCTTAAGGAACCTAAGTGTTACAAGAGGATTTTCTGGCTTGCACTCGGGATGAGCGCCGCATAGCGTCAGGACATGGGAACGCCCTCACCCGCCCAACATCCGCTGGAGGGCCGCAGCGACCCCGAATCCTGACACCTTCATTCTTAGAATCAGCGAGAGATCAGATCTCCAATGTTAGTGCCTCCTGCTAGTGCCCAAGCCCATCCTCAAGCTGGGAGCAGGGAAAAGGGGGCAGAGTTATGGCTTTATTGTGATGTAGGAGGCGTGCCTGGGCGCCTTCCTGCAAGAGTGACGCCCCTCTGGGCACCTTACTGGCTCATTTGAATACCAAATAAACTGAATTTTCAGAAGATAGAAAACATCTATTGCTGAAACAAAGGCACATCTGACACATAGGTACTAAGTGCTATTAGGCCATGTCTTTATTTCAATAGCGATTATCCTGGTGACAGATTCCCTTTAAGTAAAGCTGCTTTTGGATTTCATTACCAGGTCTGGACTCATTTATTACTACATCCCTCAAATATTTATCCTATCACTGCAACAGGAGCCAAAACTTGGGGTCCAGCCGTTTCCAGGTGGGAGCACTGGGACACACCAGAGACATTTTAGGCCACATAATATACCACTTGGCATTCCTACACCTGGGAGGCTATATTCACCTTGTGGAGAATAGAGCCCTGGGGGATGGCCCACTGCAGGACCCCTATAGCAGATCCTCAGTGTAGGGAGCCTTTTGATCTCTGTAGTTTGTACTCCCGAGGCTATGACGAGGACAAGCAGGAGACTGGGATTATCTGCAGTAAAACTGAAATATATTGTAAATATACTGCATGTAATGGTGGCTGAGAGGCCCACAGCACTTTGTATCTGTTTGTTGGTAATAGACAACCAATTTAACAAAGCCGCATCCTGAGAAGTGAAGTTTGATGCCAAAAAAACACAACAATAGGAAAGGAAAACTTACTTTTTGTAACGACTCCTTCGAGCCGGATGATATTTGGATGATCAAACTGTCCCATGATACTGGCTTCTCGCAGAAAATCTCGCCGCTGCCTGTCCATGTAACCTCCTTTTAAAGTTTTAATGGCCACAGGGATTTCTTTCTTTGCAGGCGTCTTCAATCTTCCGCTACAAACCTCTCCAAACTCCCCTAAAATGATAACTTAGTATTAATCCAGATACCACTCATATTGCGCTGCGTGTACAGCATACATCATCTAAAGTGAAGCTAAAAGCAGCAACAATCCAGAAAGACATCCTTAATAGAAATATCCAAACCTTCTGACTGGTCTTAAAGTAAAATTAATCTTCTAGACTATTTATTCAGTTTTACAGCAGCTAATGATAGGTTTAGGATAACACAGGGAAGCGTTCTTGTACCCTGCTATTAATTGAATTAGCTGGTGGAAAGATATTCAATGATATAAAACACAATACAAAATCCAGAGAATTGTCTACAATTTACAATGAAACTCTTTAAATCGTCAAACAGGGGCATAGCTACCATTGAAGCAAGGAAATAGTCAGTTAAGGCGTCCGGGAGGAGGACAAATGGATTTATTTTAGGGCCCAGGGAGTGGTGAGTATATTGGCCCTAGTCCGAGCACTGGTATTTCTCACCGCTCCCTGGTTTTCTTCTCCAGACGTCTGCGCTTCACTAAGTAGTCACAGCAGACAGTTTCAGGACGGGACGTAGTAGGTGTAGGAGCATACTATGACCCGACGCTGTGTGACGAGTGCTGCATTGAGAGTGGAGGAACCCGCAAGAGGAGAAGAGAGGTATTATTGTTGGTCCGGTCTGCATTAAGGGGACCAAGGTGGGGGGTGGGCCCTTTCAAAAATTTGCTGTGAGGCCCAGTTAGTTCTAGTTATACCATTGATTGGCTAACGCAAATGTGTTGATGCAATAGTAAATCCTCGATTGTGGATAAAATTAAAGGTTCATGTTGAATCTACAATTTAGAGGTAGTAGGAAATGGCATAAATATTCCCTAAAAAAATAAGAATTCTAGAACATTTTGTTAGAAGTTTGTGTTGTATGAAAATCTTTTACCTTGTCAATCAGGTGTGTCCTACACAGTCTGGCATTAGGGTGTGTGGGGACACCCTTCATTGACAGGGGAAATAGTAATGCACAGTTATTTGTAAATAGAGGGATGGGGAAAATTGAATAAGCTACGTGCACCAGAATTCTGTCTAAATATGCATTAGGGTGCACACATACGTTGCAGAATTGTCCGCAACAAAATCTGCAGGTGTGGATAAGGTTGCGTTTTTTTTTTCAGATTATGCTGCGTATTTTGTAGCCGATTTTTTGCACTGAAATACGCTCACATAGGGGATTTCTTTATGTGGGGGCACCCTTACTATGTGTTTGAGGGCACCTGCAAACACAAATTTTCTCTGGTGTTTTTGTTTTTTGTTCCAAAAAAAGGCCATAGAATCCAAGTGTGTCTTTTTCCATTCTGCATGTGTTTTTATTCCTTTTTTAAAGAACATAATATAATGATTTGTAAATCTCATAGATACATTTTTTATTCATAATAGATCATAGAACACATATCAGATATTGACAGTGAGACACTTTACCATTTTGTGAAAAAATAACTCATTAAGGGGTTGTTCACATATCAGTTATTTGATCAGTTATTTCCATCAGTTAGGGTCCATTCACACGTCCGCAGAATGTGTCCGCATCCGTTCCACATTGTGCCGTCCGCACTTCCGTTCCGCGGCCCCGCAAAAATATAGAACATGTCCTATTCTTGTCCGGAGCCACGGACAAGAAAAGGCATCTCTATAATAGAGCCGGCCATGTGCGGTCCGCAAATGCGGAACGCACATGGCCGGTGTCCGTGTTTTGCGGATCCGCTATTTGCGGACCGCAAAGCACACACGGACGTGTGAATGGACTCTTATTGTGAGCCAAAACCAGGTGCAGGTCAAAAACACCAAACAGGTGCAGATCGTTTCATTATACCTGATCTCTGTTTAGTGTCCACTCCTGGTTTTGGCTCGCAATAACTGATGGAAATAACTGATCAAATAACTGATGAGTGAACAACCCCTTAGAACTTTATGGCAGCAAAGCATCTCAAAAAAGGTGGGACGGGGCAACACAAGGCTGGAGAAGTAAGTGGTACTAATAAAAACAGCTGGAGGAACAATTTGCAACTAACTCACTGGGTATAAAAAGAGCGCATTAGAGAAGCAGAGTCTCTCAGAAGCATAGATGAGCAGAGGCTCACCAAACTGCAAAAAACGTCATCTAAAAATTGTGGAACAATTCCAGAAAAATGTTCCTCAATGTAAAATTGCGAAGACTTTGAATATCCCACCATCTACAGTACATAATATTATTAAACTATTAAAACTAGTCATGATTCTGTACTGGAAATCACTGCTTGGGCTCAGGAACACTTCCATAAATCATTGTTTGTGAACACAGTTCGCTGTTAAAACTGCATCATGCAAAGAATCCAGACTAAGGCAAAATGGAAAACTGTTCTGTGGTCAGATGAATCAAAATTTGAAATTCTTTTTGGAAACTATGGATATTGTGTCTGAGGACTCAAGTTGAGAGGCACCATCCATCTTGTTATCAGTGCACAGATCAAATGCCTGTGTTTTTGAACAAATGCTAGAGACCCAAAAAGTGTACTATGTTTAATTTTTCACACAGATTTTCAGCTAACATCTGGAGCAGGTGTTTTTACCACAGAAATGCTTTTAAAACTGCAGAAGTGCATGCCAACACCACCAAAAAACTTACGTGTGAATCCACCCTTAGACACTTTTTGTTCCTCACTTGACAAGGGGCAGAGAATTCAGTAACATTTCCATCCTAACGGCAGAAATGAACCGTAAAGGGCAAGACATGGGCATTTTACCCATATTTAGGTTAAGTTCCTGAACTCAGGTAATACAAAGTAGAAAAAAAATTAGTATATACAGTAATGGTATATATATATATATATATATATATATACACAAATGCACTGTATATTATTTTTTTTTTTACTACTTCATATTACCTGCTGGGTAATAACCTGTTGGGATTTAGAAATTATTTTTTTCAGAGCTTTTTGCAAAATTATGACATGCTAAAAATTTCAGCAATTTCATAAAATTTTCGAAAGGCAGAATAATCTTCCGGACAGAAATATACCCAGGAATGTTTGTGCCGTACTGCATGTAATATTTCATAATGACAAACACATTTCCCTGGCACCAGTAATTCCAGTGTGATTTCCCTTCAGATCCACATTACTAGGTTTAAGTTAATGTTTCCCACCATGCTCATCTCATTTCCACAGTAGCCCAGCCTTTTCTTGAATATTACAGTCATATCTGAACTAATATCATAGCTGAGGACTAATAACTGTAGTGACCCTGTGCTTACGGAGAAAATTGTTAAGCTGTATTACAAAAACCCCTCAAAAACTAATAATGTAAATTTGATATGTCAACGTCTTTAAGGATCATCCATCACCTCTGTGAACAATCTTTTTTTATCTAAGGTAATGCGTAATCAAAGAATGACCTATTATTTCAATTGCATTTTTATGTTTAACACATTTTTACAGAATTTTTGATGATGTTATTTTTAATTTTCCATTTCAATATCTATATTTAAATGAAAACTATAAAATCCTACAGTTTTCGAACTGGCCGCTAAGTCTAATAATAAGCACCACTTCTTGGTCTGTACAGATCTCTTTACTGTAGTTACCTGCTTATCTATACACATAGGTGATATCATTACAGGCGGTTGGCTGCTCGTTTAGTGAAGGAGATTGCATCGATCTCCTTCACTGTATGAGGACGGGGGATCAATATAACGATTCCTCATCCTCATATAGAATCCTGGTTTCTGAGCAGCAGATTGTGTGGTCTAAACAGTGATCTGCTGCTCAGAAGCCATTATTGGTAGTGCCTGTATGAACGACAGCATCACCCAATGAATGAGCATTTCACTCTTTCATCCGGTGATCGCCGTACATTTATACGGCCGTTGATCGGAATTATCGTTTGCAGGCACGGTCGTTCCCAATAATCTGGACAATTATTGGTGTGTCTAAATCCACCTTAAAGGGAACCTGTCATCTCCAAAACACCCCCTGAACTAGAGTAAGTGTTGTATAGTGTAAGTGGTGCTGAATACGAATATGTAATTTTTATCTTCATACTCTCTTATATTCCGACGCTGTGCTCCCACAAACCTGCAGTAAAATGCACTCACTGGACTCCAGTGCTCACTCACATAATGGAGAGGACTCAAAGAAGAGTCCTCTCAATGCATTTTACTGCAGGTTTGTGGGAGCACAGCGTCAGAATAGAAGTGAGTATGAAGATAAAACTTACATATTCAGATTCAGCATCATTTACACTAGAGATGAGTGAATCTATTCGCCGCTTCGTAGATTCGTATCGAATCTTGGGATTTTTCAGCTGCGAAGCAAATCCGAATATTAGGTGATTCGCTTTGCTTTTGTACGCATTCGCTACGTAGTTTGTCCGCTAAATTATACGCTATTCTACGTATAATTTAGTTACTCTATACGCTGTCGCGTACGAATTCAATTCAGCGATGCAGACTTTTCCCTGGTAGTTACTCTATACGCTGTCGCGTACGAATTCAATTCAGCGATGCAGACTCCTCCCTGGTAGTTCCGCCCTTTCTCCAGCGCGGGAGAATGACGAGGCAACTCAGGAAATTAAGTTGCGCATTCGTGCGCCTCATCCCTTTTTCCCCCTTTTCAGGTTATTTGGGGAGCCCCTTGAAAGAGGGTTTTTTAAGGAACCTTTGCTGCTTTTTTTTACCCATTTGGATTACAATTTTACCTATTGCGACTGAGTTTGGGACTCTGCTCCAGTTCTATGACAAGCGTCAGAAGAAAAGAGACTTAAACGTGTCCGTGAGCATACTAGGTAGGTGATATTTAAAATTTTTATATTATACCTATAATAATGTATTTGCACTTTACCATATATATGTCTCGAATATTCGCTCTGCCTCTGAGGAGTGCACGCCGCGGCCTCTCCTCGTACGTGCCTGCGTATTACGTAATCGCTTAGACAATAGTACGCTGAGATTCGTAAGCTATTTGTACGCTCATGCGTACGTCTTCTAAGAAGTTGCGTACATTTTGTAAATGAACGTTCGTTATTGTTGAGCGAATGTTCACTAATAGCACATAATAACGTATATTTTGTACGCAAATACAACAAATCTATTCGTTGAATATACGAATTTTAGGAAAAGTTCGGCGAATGTTCGGCGAATAAGTTTTTGAATGATTCGCTCATCTCTAATTT
Source organism: Rhinella marina (assembly GCA_900303285.1). Lineage (NCBI taxonomy): Eukaryota > Metazoa > Chordata > Amphibia > Anura > Bufonidae > Rhinella > Rhinella marina. The sequence goes on along the minus strand of ONZH01006893.1, from coordinate 166,302 downwards.
ACACTATACAACGCTTTCTCTAGTTCAGGGGGTGTTTCGGAGATGACAGGTTCCCTTTAAGGATTCATTCACACGTCTGTAATTCTGGCCCCACATCTGTTCCGCAATTTTGTGGAACGTGTGCGGAGCTATTCCTTTCAATGGGGCCACAAAAGATGCAAACAGTACACCATATGCTGTCCACATCCGTAGTTCCGTTCTTCCCGCAAAGAGGATAGAGCATGTCTTATTCTTGTCCGCAATTGTGGACAAGAATAGGCATTTCTATCATAGAGCCAGCAAGGTGCGGTCCACATAATGCTGAATGCACACGGCCGGTAACCATGTTTTGCAGATCCACAATTTCAGGACCGCAAAACACTTACGGACATCTGAGTGGACCCTAAGAATGACAGATAAGACTGGATCCACCATTCACAATAAGTGATATCATATCTTATCTATTCTTCCCTTTACAATGACCTCTGCACAGATCACAAAGCATGCCTAGAAAACTCTCCCATAGAAGTAAATGAGGCCCCCTTTCAGACCATTGTGTTTATGGACCATGGGGCTGTAATTTTCTTAATGCTTATTAAATGCTATTAAGAACAGCTCAGGCAAGATGGCCGCCCCCATAATCATGTTCAGAAAAATAGAATTAAAAAAATCTAAAATCAGAAAATAAAAACAGATTTGAAAAAAAAGGATCTGGTTTTAACTGGTAGATAAAACTTTTGGTGACACATTTATTTTAATGCACATTATATGACAAGCCTCTTGTTGTGGACACTAAGCGAGACAAACGGTACAGGTATAGGCCAGGTCCTGCCCACATGTGCTCCATGCAGTATGAGCCCTGAGTTGTCTCCTTCATTCTTTTTCCAGTTATAATGGTATAGATATACGTGTATGTAGACTTTGGATTTGCACCAATCGGCAGTCAATTTAGATTCAGGTCTGAATATATTTTACCCAAATCTAAATTGCCCCAATTGCCCTGTAAAGTCATTGCATGACACTCTGAGGTCTCCTCGGACTGTATCCTGGCATGATGTTGTCATCAATGTTGGTGAAATACTGATGAGCTATCAGGTGAAGAATACTCATTCATAATTCAGGTGAGGACACAGGTCTATTATCGAGGCATGCTGTTAGTATTCAAGTCTTTCAGTTGGGAATGACCAGAATCAGAATTATCTTAATGCAGACAGGAATAAAACAATAACCTAATAACATTATTATACCGGATCCTCATATTTCTGTTCCGTAAGAAAGTTAGTATGTTACTGTATGTTAAAGGGGTTGTGCTGAGATTTCAGATTATCACCGATTGCTGGGGATATGACCGCTGGGACCTCTACCGATCCCTAAGAATTGGGGTTCCGCTCAAGCAATCAGATGGAGCAACAGGTTGAGCGTGCTCCTTGCTCCAGTCATTCTCTATGGGAATGCCAGTGATAGGTGAGCATTGTACAAGGCTGTCTCTGGCAGTCCCATATAGCAGGGTTCCTCAACTCCAGTCCTCAGGGCCACCTGCCAGTCATGTTTTCATGATTTTCTTAGTATTCAGCAGGTGATATAATTAGTGTCAGTGCATCAGGACTTACCCTTGGGATTCATTCTGTGGGATATTCTCAAATCATGACCAGTAGGTGGGCTCTGAGACTGGACTGGAGGAACACTGCCATATAGAATCAATGAAGTGGCAGGGTGAATGCTCAACCTGCCGCACCCTCAGACCGGCTCCCCCATTCTCAAGAAGTTAATTTGTTTCCTTTTTGCCTTCTTAAAAAAACGTAAAAATTTAGAAATGTTTTGTCTTGAAATTTCTAAGAAAGGAAAATATAATTTTTTTTCATGCTTTTTTTTCCTTTTTAAAAACTGTAAAATTTAGAAATGTTTTGTTTTGAAATTAATAAGAAAATATATTTTCTTCATCATTTTCACCATTTATATATATATATATATATATATATATATATATATATATATTATATATATATTTAAATTATTTGATTTAATTTGAATTAATTTGATTTTCACAATTTTTTCTTGGGAAAAAATTTACATATATATTTTATTTGTACTATATTTGTCATATAATGACACAACAGAAAGATAAAACGTGTCCCATGAAAAATAATACAATGTAGGATGGCTCAGGAATAAATTAGTTAGTTGCAGTTAGATAGGCCGCGGAGATCCCATTCATATCCCATTATGGGATCACCACTATTCAGCGATCCTGGCCACAAGACAAATTATCCTGGTAAACACTCTGGTAATAAAGCGGCTAAGGACCTTGTAGTTAATATGACAGCATGGAAATATGAGGCCTAATTCACATAATAACAATACGTCACATCACAAAAAATTAATTTACAAAATTGAATTTCTTCGCCACCATTACCTGCCATTTACGTATCCTTTTTATAGTCATGATGGATGCTTATTTTTATAGGTCCTGCTTCGTCATGTCCATTCATTCTGTGGTAAGAACGCTTAGGATACAGTATTTTAGCATTATATTTTGCTTTCTACTTACTCAAACAGATCAGATGCTTTATAGTTGTAGATAGTGTGCTGTGCTCGCATTGAGTTTACCTAAATTATCGCTGTGGATTATCATTAGTGCGGAAAATGGTCTGTGGTAAACATTTTTTATGTCAGCCAGGCACATTCTAATAATACAAGAGACTTCATCAGGGTCTCATGATGTAATGATGTAATAAGCTGACATCTCTCGAAATGTGCTACAGTGTGTGAGGGAGTTGCGCCCATTAACACCGCGCACAGCAGAAAACGGCATTAGTTAGATAATCAGTGTTTGATGTGGATGGGGCATTGTGAATAAAAATTAAGTAATGCTCATAAAATTATCCAGCGTCTAAAATACATTTTGCTTTAATAGATCCTGAGATGAGCTAACACATTAGCGTAGCCACTTCACCGCAGTGGTGATGCTGCTCCAGTTATTACAACATATTAATTCCAGTCGGAAGTCTTGCACGTAGCTGTGGTATCGAGCTGCAAGACATTAGTAGATGCTGATGTCTAACAGAAACACAGCAGTGGAGAAATGAGCTAATCTGCAATGGCCAACCTCACCAGATGGAGCCCCCTCATAGCAAATGTTCAAGTGTCTCTACTAGACATGAGCGAATTGATTTGTCTTGTTACGGAACCTGCGATAGGGTGTCCACAAAACATAGGATGCTCCTCATGCCACTTCATTGACAGGGATGGACATCTTGCCGGACGCTGACTATCTTGCGAGTAGTGGTGAAAGTACAGAGACTCTGCTTCTGCTACTGTAGGAGTAACTGTTCATGTGCCACTACCCAAAACTGTAACAGTGCATGAGCAGTTGCTGCTCCAGTAGTTCAAGCAGAGATTCTCAGGGCCATGCACCCTCAGCTTCAGGGACGCCCAGTTGCAAGGGCAGAACTCTGCTGACAAGATGAATTGATTCTTAGGAATCAATTTACTAACCTCTACCAATCTCATGTCCATAGACGTTTGTAAGGGGGTGCCTTAGAGTACTTGAATACTCCTTTTCTGCTCACTGTACCTTTGAACTGTCCTCCACCAGTTGTGTTATGTTCTGCCATGTTATACTATGTATATTGTGATATGTCATGCAATGTTATCTAGTGCTGGAATATATGTGATGATTAGGCACTTTATTGCTTGTATGGTACTTTATAAGCAAATTGCTGAGTTAATGGGGGACATTGCACCAGAATTATGGCATAAAATGCACCAAAAGGAATGGTGTTTTGATTTGCGCCAAATATATCAACTGTTTCTCTCGAATTTTTACCATAAAGAATGCATCGCGCCAGAAATGAATTATAAATGTCAATGTGGGTGCATATTTCGCCTCATTTATCATCCTCTTAGCAGAAGAAATGGCTGAATTTTTTTAGGACAATAAAAGGGGTTGTCCCACGAAAAATATTCTACAGTTTACTTTTGTAATTGCATGTAATGTTAAAAAAACAGTCCTGCTCACTGAGAAAGCCACACAAGCTCAGTTTCATCTTTAAACTGCCCCCTGAGCTGTGATAGGGAGAGCTGAGACACGCCCCTAAGCTGTGATAGGTAGAGCTGAGACATGCCCCCTGAACTTCAGCAAAAAAGACACTCCTCTTGAGCTGCCAGCTTGATATAAATCTAGCAGAGCCATGAATGTGGAGATCTCTTGATCCACGTGAGGTACAGGGCTGGTTCTTGGTTTGTTAGAAAGTTATTGTCATCTATTATATGATGTTTCATTTTCATTTTTTACACTATTCATGGGATAACCCCTATAAGCTTATGTGGTGGTATTTTGTGTAAAAAGTCGCATTTATGGCAAAAAGTTGCATTTATGAAAAGAAAACCAACTCATTGTGGGAACAAGTGATAGGTAAGTATTACAACAGAATGCATTTATTTTTTCTAATATAAATGAGCTAAACAGCAGCGTTTTGTCAGGAAATTGACATCCAACAAAAACAATAACAAAAAATCCCAAGTCTGAGACAAAAGGCAATTTACCACAGGAAATGTCGCAAATATGCTTCAAAAGTGACAAATATATTTCAAGAGTCTCAAGTGTGGTTTGGCAGTGGGTGGCTGAAATGGCGTATTATGGTTTAAAAAAGTCGAATTTTAGTGCCATTGTGGTTAAAATGTCTCAGAGAGAAACAGGCAGATAATTAGGTTTATATTTTAAAAAGTCACATTTTAAAAGTGGCATGCACCTTTTGATTTGTAATGTTAGTATTTTTTGGTGCAAATTATGCCATTATTGATTAATGTCCCCCAATCTGTTCCTTGGCATTAGGCTACCCTTACACAATGTAGTCCGGCAGCAGGATCTTCATATGGATTACACTATTTGCCATGAAACAAATGGCATGTACAGGTGTGGCTCAGCAATTGGTGGTGATCTGCATGCCCTTCCTACTGCTGAGTCACATTGCATACAGGGGCGGTCTTGGGCACCACGCATCCTATGCATTTGCGTAGGGCCCCCGACATCCAAGGGGGCCCCCACGCTCCGCTCTTGTGCCGGTGCCCAAGACCGCCCGCCCAGCTGTCACTTACTGCATTTGTCCGCCGCGGACCGCGGACCGGCCTCACTGCGGCTGCGCGCACCGCAACCGCTAACTCTCAAGTCCGGAAGTGTAGCAGGAAGCTACACGTCAGTGTCCCAGGCTCCAGCACGTGTCCCAGCCCAGCCTATAGAGAGCTGGGAGTCTGGGACACCCCATAGGCTGTGGGCAACCTTCATCCCCCCCCTCCAGTGAGTGATGGTCAGCAGCACGTGCCCCAGCTCAGCCAATGAAGAGCTGGGACGTGCTGCTGACGAAATTTTAGTAAAAAAGCGTGAGGAGGGCATTGTTTGACAGTATTTTATCGTTAAAAAAGTCTTTGATGTGTGGGGGGGGGCGTGTCATTGGGGGGGCGTGTCATCAGAGGGCGAGTCATCAGGGGCGTGACGCGTCATTGGGGGGGGGGGGGTGGACATAACTTCGCTTAGGGCCCCAGAAATGCCAAGACCGCCCCAATTTGCATAAGGTCAACCTTAAGATAATAATGCTGTGCAGTGGTGGTCATGCAGGTTGGTTGAGGTCAGGGGTTAGATGTTCAGAATAAGTTTACTTGCATCCTAGGTGGGACCACATTATAAACAGGAGGAGTTCAGAGGTTGTGATTAGTCATTTAGAAAGTCTATTGAAGAGTGCTGCGGAGTCAAGATGCATCTGCCGTGAGGAGGTCCATGTTTGAAGTTGGAAGTAGTGAGCCTGAGATCTGACGGAGCAATTAGGGACTGCTGCCTATGCTATGTACCTGCTCTGGATTGGTGTCGGTGATTGTCCCTGTTGTGTTAAGAACTCGCTCTGGGAGTACAGCTCGTCCTGGTTATAATATGTGGTTCTGGACCACTTCCAATATAGAAACCGTAGCATTTGTAGGCCCAAGCCATATACCCTGGGTTTAATTGGTGGTCAGAGACTGTGACCCAGCCAGCATGATAAGCCATGCAGCCGTCCATTATGTGTGTACTGAGGAGTGTGCATGGTGGTGCTGCTAATGTGTTATGTGACCTACACTGTGGCCTGTGACAAGAGACTGTCCTGTTGCTAGCAGCCACTGCCTGTTACGCCTGCTGTGAATATACTTAGTTATGGAAAGACACTGTCCTGTGACAACCTCTGGGGAGTTACGGTCCTGTTTCTGTTGGCAAGTATCCATGTGGTTACTTTGAAAACTATATATACAGACTGTTCAGTTGCTATTGATGCCAAGCTCTGTGGCTGGGATACTTGGAAACTGTTCTTGTAACTGTATGTACTGTTATGTCATGTTATTTAATGCATTCTACAACCCAGTATAGTTTTGTATGGATCTGTTGGGGTTAAATATCCTGACTTTACTCCTACAGGAAGCTAGGAGGGACCTAGATCTGCCTCTAGCTCACTTAGTAGTGTGTTACCTAAAGAAAGTGAAAGAAGCTTCATGTGCTCACTGCCCAGAAAACTAGGCTAGGCTTATCAAAGAATTATAATTTCCCAACTAGAGATATCATTGCTATCCAAAGGCACTTCAGAAAGAGAGATAGCAAAGAACTAGAAGGTCCACAATCTGCACAGCCTAGCTTTGGAGTCAGTCAGTAAAGTATTTACTGTTTAAGACTTTACTGCAGTGAGAGGAACATCGTTAAAACACTTTTCACATTTATACACAGTCCCGGGCAGTTGTATCTTAATCCTGTACCCCTCAGATGGGACTGCAATCCACCACTGCAATCCTTTGGTCCCACTCCTCCCAATCTGCTGCAACTGTGCCATCTTTAATTAAGGTATAATACAATGGCTACACCCTTACATTTCTGAGCTGAGCCTCTTACAAGTCAGCATGAATACTGCAGTCATACTTCCTGACATGCATTTTATAGTACATACTTGTATTCATCATAAAATATCAATTCTGGAGCAATTTATAATTCTGTAACACATTCTTACAACTCCGTATTGTGTGGTTTCTCTGTTACTCCTCCCGAAACTGGGTGTTACCAAACCTTATGTTAGTGTGGTATGTTTCTAAAGACCCTGTTAGCACTGATTGGAGAGTCATAGACAGTGTAGAAACACAACCTTTTGACCAGGGGAATGGTAACACCCAATTGTAAATTAATTCAATGATTCAGAATAGGGAGCACTGAGCAAGAAACTGAAGCTGCAACCCCTTCCTCATGTTCTCCCCTCCCCTGCTTATCTCTAGATACATTTTTTATCTTAAACCAAAGAGGTTTTCTAAGAGTAAGATGTTGATTACCTATCTTCAGGGTAGTTCATTAATATCTGATTGGATGCTTCAGACACCCATCACCGTAGCAGTCCTGGAGATCTCCCCCTGGGAGCAGCTTTAGAGGATGGGAGTGGTAGTGGGCCTGATGTTGTGTAGTTGTGTCATGGTGGCCAGTGCCTCCTCAGTTTCAGTGAAAGTTGTAGCACTGAAGAATGAGGCCAAAATTGAATATAACAAAGTAATTTTACTAAGTGTAATGTAGAACTTGAGAATACAAACAGTAGTAGCAGGATTTAGTGCAATTCTCTTCTGGCACCAGCAAGGATACTGGGGCAGGTTGGTTGGTGGTGGTTAGTAGTTCAGTAGTTAGATGATACTGGCCTAGTGGTAATTTGGTGATGAGGGTGTCTTTCACCGTTTTCCCTCACTTCACAGCAGTGTCTATAGAAGTTGAATATAGCAGGTCACTCTGCTGTCTCTTATCCTCTCAAGGCTTGACTTGAGGTGATTTGATAATGGTTCTCTCCGGAGTAATCTATAACAGGAGTAGGAGCAATGCAAACTGAGCTCTCTCTACACTGTAGCTATACAGGAACTCCCCATCTTGGCAGGAAGCAGGACCAGCCCACTCCTCCCAAGAGGGGAGGAACAGGGTTGTTTATCCTGTTCCCACTAACCTTTGTCATATCTTCCTCGCTGGTAGTTATAGTCAGGAAACAAACAGTGAAATGCAATGTATAACAATAAATAATTTGGAGAACCTCTGGTCTGGGGTACTACACTTACAGCAAACTAAGCACAGTGCTGTTCATTGCTTAGTGGTTGTGCTTGGTATTGCAGCCAAGGCCCATTTACTTGAATGGGACTGAGCCTCACACAGGCCATCTGATCAATGAACTGGCCTTGAAAGAATTTTCAGAGGTGTCAGGACTTTACCCATCCACAATTCTGTGCATGGCTGTGCTGGGAGGGATGCCATACTGACCAGTCAAGCTCCGTCTGGTTCCTGACTCAGTCATTGCTAGATGCTGGTGATTATTTTTGTGTCCTGGCTCAGTTTTCACTTCTGTGCTTTGTATCTTAACTCTACACCTGCTCACTTTCCTTCTGTGTACTGACCATGGCTAGTTTCTGGATTAACCTCTCGTCTGCTGAATTGGCTTATACCGATCCTCCTAGTATTCTGATCATGACGAGTTTCTGGATTTACATTTCTTATTCTTTTGGGGCTTTATCTGTTTCTCCTAGTTCTGGCCCTGCTTGGCTACTACTGTTTGCGCCCCAGAGTTTCTGATAGGTCTGCTTCTGGTGAGCTTGCAGCGGTTTTCTTCTACCTTACTCTGCAGACGTAACCTCACTCTTTAGCAGCCAAGTCCAACCGGCCTTATGTCAGGCTCTGGAGAAGAACCCAGGGCTAGCCTTAGCTTTCTACCCTCCAGAGTGATTAAAGAGGTTATTCGTTTTCTGAACCCCCCCATGTGCAGAGCCCCTCACAGGTAATATACTTTTCCCGCTCCTTGTGCCGCTCCGGGTCTCCGCACTGCCACTTCTGTTTCTCCCTGCACACGGATGAAAACATCCGGTGTCGAGGAGTGAGCAGCCAATGGCAGGCGGGGGCGGGGACAAGCCTCCCTAGCGTCACCCGCAATGCTAGGAAGGCTCGTCCCCGTCTCCGTCTGCCATTGGCTGCTCCCCCTGACACCGGATGTTTTCATCCGTGTGCAGGGAGTGGCAGCCGCGGCAGTGCAGGAGCAGGGTAAATATATTACCAGTGAGGGGCCCGGCACATGGGGGGGAGGCTGTTTCAGAAATTAGATAACCCCTTTAAGAAGATGGGTAACAGTTCCTGAATTTGCTAGTTGTGGTTCCGGACAGTGACCATAGTATTTCCTTACAGTGACCTTTCAAACAGCTCATTGGAGCCAAGAGCTGGCCTACCACTAACCAGATAATGATGACCTATCCTGAGGATAGGTCATATATATCTAACTCCTGGAAATCTCTTTAACAGGCTGCTGGAAAGTATCTTATTTTTTCTCTTGTGATATATTACAACCTAAGGTACATATATTAACTTACCACTGAAGATGCAAATAAATGAATATCAATAGGCATACTTAAAGGTTTAGAAATAAAACTAATTAATACTAAACTAATAATTGTATTATTTATTTCAATATGTGCATTACTTAAAATGAATACATTACACAGATGAGACGCAACAGAGATAAAGAGTTACAGCTACACAGAAACAGATGGCGTTATAATGTAGGTCTACTTGAAGTAACATTTCACAGTTTGCACATATATAGAGATACGTATAAACGCGGCATGAAAGTTGAGCAGTTTTGTAAGCACAACTAATTAGTTGCTATAGTTGAGACCTGTATTCACAATTCTGCTGGTTGCTATTAGAACTATGTTTCAACACAAAAACCTAATAATTTTTTCTGATCTCTGAGCTTTGTGCAGTACTGCAATCTGTCAGTGTTAGTATTTTCTTTTGTTTGTTTGTTTTTTTCATTATTGTACAGCACCTTTACAGAATTTATAACACTACTGAAAACTATGTGCAGACAAACAGCCAGCAGAGAGACTGGAACATTTGTACTCATAAGTTTGCTGTTGGATGGTTGGCAAGGCAAGAAAGCAGGTGTAAAGAGCCAGCGGATGATGGTGGTAGTCAATGACTAGGAGACAGTCCTGTAAGTGATTGACAGCTATCTGTGTATACATGGTCCACCACCTCTAGGACTTCAAAGCCCAGAGTGTGCAGGAATTTAAATGAATGACATACAAGTTATACTGAATCATAAACCCATAAAACTATATATTAACCCTGTATTCGGTGTCTGGAAAAAGTAATCATACCCTTTGAACTTTTCCACATTTTTTCATGTTACACCCTCAAACTGTCATTCTTTTTTTTTATTTTTGTATTGTACAGTGGGAAAAAAAAGTATTTAGTCAGCCACCAATTGTGCAAGTTCTCCCACTTAAAAAGATGAGAGAGGTCTGTAATTGACATCATAGGTAGACCTCAGCTGTGAGAGACAAAATGAGAAAACAAATCCAGAAAATCACATTGTCTGATTTTTAAAGAATTTATTTGCAAATTATAGTGTAAAATAAGTATTTGATCACCTACAAACAAGCAAGATTTCCGTCTCTCATAGACCTGTAACTTCTTCTTTAAGAGCCTCCTCTGTCCTCCACGGGGGGTAGTAACCAAATATTATGTGTGTTCATTGCTTGTTGTACTCTGTAATGAGGCCCCACCTTTTCTACTGTGTGTTTGCTTAAAGCCTGCCTTGCCTTTTTTGTTAACAATCACTGTGAATAAAAAACTGCCACTATGGTGAAGACCAAAGAGCTGTCAAAGGACATCAGAAACAAAATTGTAGACCTGCACCAGGCTGGGAAGACTGAATCTGCAATAGGCAAGCATCTTGGTGTGAAGAAATCAACGGTGGGAGCAATAATTAGAAAATGGAAGACATACAAGACCACTGATAAACTTTCTCGATCAGGGGCTCCACGCAAGATCTCACCCCGTGGGGTCAAAATGATCACAAGAACTGTGAGCAAAAATCCCAGAAGCACACGGGGGGACCTAGTGAATGAATTGTAGAAAACTGGGACCAACGTAACAAAGGCTAACGTCAGTAACACACTACGCCGCCAGGGACTCAGATCCTGCAGAATCCGCCTGCTTAAGCCAGTACATATCTGGGCCCGTCTGAAGTTTGCTAGAGAGCATTTGGATGTTCCAGAAGAGTATTGGGAGAATGTCATATGGTCAGATGAAACCAAAGTACAACTGTTTGGTAGAAACACAACTCGTCGTGTTTGGAGGAGAGTGAATGCTGAGTTGCATCCAAAGAACATCATACCTACTGTGAAGCATGGGGGTGGCAACATCATGCTTTGGGACTGTTTCTCTGCAAAGGGACCAGGACGACTGACCCGTGTACATCAAAGAATGAATGGGGACATGTATCGTGAGATTTTGAGTCCTTCCATCAGCAAGGGCATTGACGTTGAAACATGGCTGGGTCTTTCAGCATGACAATGATCCCAAGCACACCGCCAGGGCAACGAAGCAGTGGCTTTGTAAGAAGCATTTCAAGGTCCTGGAGTGGCCTAGCTAGTCTCCAGATCTCAACTCCATAGAAAACCTTTGGAGGGAGTTGAAAGTCCATGTTTCCCAGCGACAGCCCCAAAATATCACTGCTCTAGAGGAGATCTGCATGGAGGAATGGGCCAACATACCACCAACAGTGTGTGCCAACCTTGTGAAGACTTACAGAAAACACTTGACTGTCATTGCCAACAAAGGATATATAACAAAGTATTGAGGTGAACTTTTGTTATTGACCAAATACTTATTTTCCACCATAATTTGCAAATAAATTCTTTAAAAATCAGACAATGTGATTTTCTGGATTTGTTTTCTCATTTTGTCTCTCACAGCTGAGGTCTACCTATGATGTTAATTACAGGCCTCTCTCATCTTTTTAAGTGGGAGAACTTGTACAATTGGTGGCTGACTAAATACTTTACTAAATACTGTATAGAGGCAGTGATTCTGAGCATTTTTTGTAATATACTTTTTTAATTACCGAAATCGTACATTTCTATTACAAAAATAGTTCTAAATTGTCCCATTTTGAGCCTTAGCAACGCTCCTCTGTTTACCTAACACAGTCAAGGTTGAGCAAGTATCCACAGAAGACAGAGGAGCGTTTCTAAGGCTCAAAATGGGCCACTTTAGAGCTATTTTTGTAATAGAAATGTATGATTTCGGTAATTAAAGTATATTACAAAAATCGGCAGTATCACTGCCCCTATGCATTACAAAAATAAAAAAATGACATTTACACTTTAAATGTATTTTATAGGGATTTTATGTGATAGACAAACACAAAATAGCAAGTATTTGTTAAGTGCAAAGAAAATGATGCATGGTTTTAAAAAATTTTGAAAGTGTGATGTGCATTTGCATTCAGCCCCCTGTACTCTGATACCCCAAATAAAATCTAGTATGACCAATTGCTTTCAAAAGTCACCTAATTAGTACAGAGTCCACTTGTGTGTAATTTATTCTCAGAACAGCTGTTCTGTGAAGGCCTCAGAGGTTTGTTAGTGAACATTAGTTATCAAACAGCAACTACATATAACAGAGCTTAGCAAAGAAACTTTGCTTGGCTGCCTGAGAAGCCTTGGTTGGGGTAATATTTCTTCTTATCGAGGGCAACGAGTATGCTTGAGGAGTGATGTAATCCAGTCTATGTTACTCTGAGTTTGTAGTGAAAATATATAAAAAATTAGCATATCTTAGATCTGCTGGTATCAGATAGACAGGCTTAGGAAATGTAATTTGAATATCATACCCAGAAACCCAGAGGGGCATTGCCTGGTCTACAATACTCCACACACATACTACTACTCTCCATAATGAGAAAGAGCACTTCCCAGACAACGCATATACTGTATATTGCCAAGAAAACCAGAGTAGCATAATAGTTTATCTCTCTCCCCCTCCCTCCTGTATTTTTTGCTCTATAAGCAGCTCAGTGTGTCTTATGGAGTAAATACTAATGAGCGCTTCCATTATGCAAGCGCTCATTAGTATAGCAGGACAGGGAATTGGTGAATACAGTTCTCCTTGTGCTGGCAGCAGGAAGAGTGCTGGATCTCAGGAGTGGTGAGGTCTGGAACAAGAGTGAACTGATTTTTTTTTTTTTGCCTGATCTGAGGTCTGATAGGGAGTTTGAGCTGTGGTCTAATCAGCATTGGGGGTCTGATCTGAGGTCTGATTGAAGGTCTAATTAATATTGGGGGTCTGATCTGAGGTCTGATGAAAAATATGTTTTTCTTATTTTCTTTTAAAACCTAGTTGTGTCTTATAGGACAAAAAATAATCTATCTATCTATCTATCTATCTATCTATCCATCCATATATCTATCTATCTATCTATCTATCTATCTATCTATCTATCTATCTATCGTATGTACAAAAATACTGCTGCACTCTCCAAGATACGATACAATTAAAAAGTCACGCTACTATTGTTTCCTAATATCCCCATGTGGATTTAATCTGAAATTTACACAGTGCAACCCAACATTGATTTGCATCTATTTAAAATAGACATTTACAGGGAAATTTATCAAGCTTCTACACCATTTTCTGGCATTAAAAAAGTCGTTTTAGCTTTTTCTGACACCTTTGCCACTTTTCCAAAATGTGAGCAAGAGGAGGTGGGCGAGTGGAGTAAATTTCAGTTATGGTGCACGGGCAGCCTGACATGTGCCACAATTAGGGCTCATGCACATGGCCGTTGCCTGGCCATGGTCGTATTGCTGCGCACATACAGTGGGTCCACAATACATGGGCACCGGCCGTGTGCCGATTCACTTGAATGGGTTCGCAATCCCGGAGATGCGGTGCGGAATGGAGGCACGGATCGGAAGCCCACGGAAGCACTACAGAGCCCTTATTAAGAGGCATGCCTATCTTAGTAATGGCATTACAAGGCAACACAAAAAAGGGGGGGAGAGGCGCTCATTGGGTAATATGTAAAAATCAAGAGAATTTGAATTAGGTTGATACGCTCACCTTATAGAGTTGTTCAAAATTTAGGCACGACTCTAATGTGTGCAGAAATAGATTGCTTGGTCGGTGCAGCCGGCGCCAAGATGGCGTTCCTGGCCTCCCGCGCTGACAAGACTTGAAAAAGGAGCCCCTGTTGCTCCGAAACGCATTGTCCTTTGTCAAACAATAAATAGAACATTCATTTTGATCCTGTATGGTCGTTTTGTTGCGCCAAGTAAAAGTGTCCAAATCTAGTGCATGCATCCGCCTAGCACACCCTTCTATCTTAGTAATGGTGACGCATCTCACACTAGTGCAGGACACATTAAGACCAGCGTACATGATGCTGGTCTCACTAAATCTCCCCTGTAGTTTTGATCTGAGGACTAAATTTCTTTCTATTGTATCTGAGAGCCTGGTTTCAATTAATATCCTTTCCTGACAATTATACGGCTCCATTATCCAAGTACTTACATTAGAGTTATTAGACTATGGACATAATTAGCAGTTTTATACCGCTAACATTTTCAGTGTTACCCAGTGAAAGTTTCACAATGTTGAATTAGGTTATTTTGCCTTATTTCATGGCCCACTGACTATTTTACAGCATTAATTATGATAATTTGAATAAATGACTGGATTGAACTGATGAAATGAGAATAGGATTGGAAATACCACGGACTCTAATTCTGAGGTTAAACTAGTCTCTGACTGATTAATAAGCTAATATAGACATGTACTCAAAATTACCCTGCCACGTTACTGACAATAGAGAGAAGTTGTGACATGTAATAAATCTAAGCTTCATGCTTCAGCAACTCATTTATTAAATACCTCTACATACCATGTACAATTTATTTTTTTTTTACTAATAACCTTAACGTATATTATACATGAAGGTGCAAAAGGGATGACAGTAAAGAACAACTTGGAACACTGTGTGATTTATCCCTGTACTGTGACATCACTGTGTTAACCCTGTACTGTGACATCACTGTGTTAATCCTGTACTGTGACATCGTGTTAACCCTGTACTGTGACATCACTGTGTGCTTTATCCCTGTACTGTGACATCACTGTGTTAATCCTGTACTGTGACGTGTTAACCCTGTACTGTGACATCACTGTGTGCTTTATCCCTGTACTGTGACATCACTGTGTGCTTTATCTCTGTACTGTGACATCACTGTGTTAATCCTGTACTGTGACATCGTGTTAACCCTGTACTGTGACATCACTGCGTTATCCCTGTACTCTGAAGTCTCTGTAGGTTAACCCTGTACTGTGACATCTCTGTGTGTAAAACCTGTACTGTGACATCACTGTATGCTAACCCTATACTGTGACATCATTGTGTGTTAACCCTACACTGTGACATCACTGTGCTAACACTGTACTGTGACATCACTGTAGGTTAACCCTGTGCTGTGACATCACTGCGTGATAACCCTGTACTGTGACATCATTGTGTGTTAAACATGTACTATGACATCATTGTGTGTTAAACATGTACTGTGACATCACTGTCACAAGCCAACACACTGATGTGAAGAACAGTGTCAAATAATGGCAAAAATAATCTTTTTCACTGACACCTTGAAGATAGCGTCCCCTGCTTGGCCCCACAATCTGAGTGGGGTTAAAAAGGGGGTTAGGCAGAAACCAGGAAAGACTAGATGTGTGGCCATACCAATCATTTCTGAAGCTAGGTGGTGCTGGTGAAATAAAAATGAATTTGCGGTTGTTTTATATATGGTAGATATAGATTACTGTAACTGTGTTTTTGATTTATTTTTTGTTTTTGTGTCCATTACTGGACAGGTGTTGTAAAATAAAGAGCTAAAGAGGAGACATTTCAACATTTACAATTTGTCTTTTTGGCACCTGTAATTGTCTTTTAGACAATTCTGGTTCTCTTTTATCTTTTCATGGTATGTTTTATCTCGTATCTCCAGTCTTATTTTTTAGGGTACTTTCACACTAGCGGCAGCACGGATCCGGCTGGTGAAGGGGCCCGCCGGATCCGTGCTGCCGCAGGTGCACGTGTGGGGCCGGAACCGTGCTCCGGCCCTTTGAAGATTTTGTGGCCCGCAAACCCCCCCCCCCAGATAGCTGTTTACCTGGAGTCTGGTCCCTGGAGTCTGGCAGGAAGGGGAGCGGAACCCTGAAGTGAAGAGCAGCCTGCACAGCGACCCCTGCTGGACCTCCAGAGGAAAAGCGCAGGGTGACGGATCCGTCATGAACTCCATTGAAAGTCAATGGAGGACGGATCCGTTTACTATTGTGTCACGCCGAACGGATCCGTCCCCATTGACTTGCATTGGGGGTCATGATGGATCCGTTTTGGTGCAGATGCTCAAACCGGAGAGCAAACCGCAGCATGTTGCGGTTTGCTCTCCGGTCTGGAGACGGAACGGAATGGTTTTAGGAGCATTCCGTTCTCTTCAGTTCAGTTGAAGCGTTTTATTCCGGTATTGAGCCCCTATGACGGAGCTCAATACCGGAATATATAAACGCTAGTGTGAAACTAGCCTAAGTTTAATATAATGGCTGCAAATCAACAGGTTGAAAGCTGTCACCATGAAGAATAGAGAAACTTGACTTCATTAAAGTTTTGGACTTATCCCAATTTGTAAAGGCAATAACATTACTTCATGGCTCATAAACGCATGTGGTTGTTTTTTGAGCTGCTAAGCGATCACCATTGTTTACTTAGTAAATAAAATAGAGTAAGTCATACAATCATTGATGTTCCCCCATTTTTCATAGGTTATAATTATGTAAAAATAAGAACAGTGTTTCTCAACTCCAGTCCTCAGGGCCCACATGACAGTCATGTTTTCAGGATTTCCTTAGTATTGAGCAGGTGATATAATTAGTGTCAGTGCATCAGGACTTACCCCAGGTATTAAAGGGGTTGTCCGAGTTATTTTTTTGTTCTTTATATGTTTCTAACTTGTCAGGTATAACAACTTTCCCATATACTTTGTGTTTCTAAAGCTGCTGGTTTCTCAGAGTTGACTGAGGGTCACATGACCTGTGATGTCAGCTTATCTCCCTGGTCTGTGATGTTTCGTGTACAAGCCTCAGAGTTCAGATAACAGCCTGTACACAAGACGTCACTGGCCACGCCCCCTTTCTTTGCCGGGCTCCTGCTATCTGCTCTCTCCCTGGATTCCTTCAGATAAAACATTAACCCCTTCAGCCAGAACACACTGAGGGCTCAAGGCTTTACAACAAATAGTAGCTGCAGCAGTGAGAGGAGACAAATGCTGGGCAAGGAGCTATAGAGGAATTGTATTGTACAAGAACAGGTAGGGAGAATTTCCTGTGTGTATCAGCAGTGTCATTGTACAGCTGGGACTTGTAGTCCTACACAAACAACATGCTGCTGAGTATCCCAGCAGGCAGACATGTACTCACAGCACTTATATCCACTGCCTTTGCAGAGAAGGGGGGAGGAGGGAGGGGCAGAGATTGTTATTATTGCAGGGAAATTCCAGAAGAGAACCAGGGAAAAGAGGAAATATAGATTTTTTTTGCCTAAAACTTGCTAAACTTAGTTATATATTGCTGCCCATCAGATTTACAGTGTTATATTTTTTTTTTTCATAACTTGGACAACCCCTTTAATTCTGTGGGATATTCTCAAATCATGACCGGCAGGTGGGCCCTGAGGACTGGAGTTGAGAAACACTGGTTTAGCATAATAAATCATTTCCTCAATCAAAATTGAGCCTTTGATGATTTTTTTAATTAGAAAAAGTCAAACACATCCTAGAAAGACCCATTTTAATTTGGCACTGTAGTGTGTGATAGTCACCTTCTCCTTGTTGCTCCATTCTGGCAGTCTGGTTCTGTTCATCGATCTTCCGGTTCTCAATTTTTCTTTCAACCGGGGCACAAATGGGGTCACATGCCAATGACTGCTTCAGCGGTGATGTGCGCCCAAGCAGCATGTCACTGCTGGGTCATGTGCAGCTTGGGGACATGTTACCGATGAGGCCAGTCAATGGCTGTGGCCTTGTCTATCTGAACACTTACAGACTGGAACCAGAAGACCAGTAAAGGAAGCCAGTCAGTAAAAAAAAAAAGCTTGACAATCCCTTTAAAACTACAACGAAGCCTAAAAAAATATTGCTAGTTGAATACATATAATCACAAGGTGTCTGATTTTTTTGGAAGATGCGGGTTATTTGTTATTGTAGTCAGCATTTTACAGTGAGGGAGAGTTTACATCACTGTCATTTTTCCTTTCTTCTGATCCATCAAGAACAGAAAAATAAAGAAAAAACACGGACCGCGTGCACCAAGTGTGCATCCTGCATCATGGATGCGGACCCATTCACATGAACTCCGGGAGGTGCGGTGCGCAATGGAGGCATGGATCGGAAGCCCCACGGAAGCCCTCTGTAGTGCTTCTTTATTTTCTGTCCGTGCCTCTGCGCTACAAAAAAAAGTAGTGCATGCAGTGAATGGGTCCGCGATCCGCATGCGTCGGCCCCACAGTCGGTGCCTGTGCATTGCGAACCGCAAATTGCAGTCCGCAGCATGGGCCCGGCCAGCATGCAGTCGTGTGCATGAGCCCTTACTGACGCACAGGATCCTTTTTTTTTGCAGGATCAGTTTTCTTTATTTATTTTCTGTTTTCACAGATCAGAAGAATGGAAAAATAACGATAATATGAACTCTCCCTAACGGCTGCTAATGTATCTGAGCTACAGGCATATATCGTAAAATAATAAATGATTCATTATGGTTTTCCAATGTCTCCATAAAAAAAATAATGTGGCCCTCCATGGTTTTTGCCCCGAAAAAAGAAAAAGTCCAGTTGTTTGAAACTGTAGCAACCATCAGGGCTCTTGGTTACAACCATCATATGGCAATTCAGTAAAGTAGGTTGTCAGTTTCTAATGAGTATATATTACTGCCACCCGTTATGTTACAGATTCTAAATAACACAAGTCATGCCAAGTTTACAGCTGCAAAGCCCTCGGTGGGGTGTTTGTGCATACCTAGTGGAATTGGCCATAAACACGTAGGCTCTTCTAGGCTCTTCCAGGAAATGTTTCTTTTTATTTATTTATTTATTTTTCTTTTTAATTAAAATTTACCAATCAAGAGGTTATTTACACTGTATACCTCCCCTGAGTAAAACAGTAATAAACCCAGGATTTTTTCTCATAAGAGGAGATGTACGTGATACCATACTTTAAATGTAACAGAATGACAAAGAAATTGTATGTCTTTCCCCAGGTGTACGTACGATCTAAAAACACACACGAGGGGAAAATCACAACCATCATCAGAAAATATTAATTTACTGAAAGAGTGATAGATGCTTGGAACAAACCCCCAGCAGATGTAGTTGGGAAATCTACAGTAAGTGAATGTAATCCTTCCTGGGATTAACATATCTCAATCCTAACATAAAAATAAAAAAAAAAAAAGAAATAATATATGGACAGACTAGATGTACCAGGTAGGCTTTTTCTGCTGTCGATTTTCTATGTTTCTTCTATGTCTGGGTCAAGATTTAGAAGATTTATAACTAGTTAAAAATAATACATTTATTTCTGGCTGATGACCTGAAAATCCATACATGTGAGGTGGCAAATATTACAATGGGGCCCCATTCTGGCCCTGGCTGATTCCACCTTGGATAGGAGGACCATGTATGAATGGGGGGAGGGGGGATTTATTAAGCCTTTGTACTCCAGAATTCAGGCTTACAAAAAGTCTCAAAATTCGCCTGATGATAATTTTCATTGCAGACATGGGCATAACTACCAGGGTAGCAGGTATAGAACCTGCTAAGGGGCCCAATAACAAATGTGGTCCATCTCTACATATAGGGGGTCATTTATTAATCTGAAATATGCATAAATTCGGCATATTTCAGGCACAGTTAGTTACGTTGCCATCTGCGACTTGTCCCCGCTCACACCAGGTCTAAAATTGTGGGCATGGTGTGGGCAGGGAAGGGGACGGGTCAGGAGGCCCCTCTCATTTAACATTTTCTATTGCTGTTTTAGGCGTAGACAAAGGTCTAAATGAAAGACAGTTCAGAAGTTGCACTAAGGGGCCCCTGATTTTCCACAATTAGAAAACATGGCTGTGCTATTTTACCACTGTCTACAGGCAGTGTGTGGTATTACCACTGAGCCATATTTATTTCAGTGGGGTTGAGCTGCAATAACCAACAGAACTGATAACAGCCATGATTTTCTTATCCAGTACATCCTGTTTCAGGGATGTCCATATAGCATGTACAAAAAAGAGGACATTAAAGGGGTTGTCCCACGAAAAATATTCTACAGTTTTCAAACCGGCACCTGGATCTGAATACTTTTGTAATTGCATTTAATTAAAAATGTAGCATAGCCAGTGAGTTATTCAATAAGATCTATCTGTATAGCACCACCTGCTGTTTGTTCTTTTTTCTTATTTCTTTGACCTGCTCACTGAGATGGCTGCACATGCTCAGTTTCATCCTTCAACTGCCTCCTGAGCTGTGATAGGGAGAGCTAAGACACGCCCCCTTAGCTGCAGCAGAAAAGACACTCCCCTTGAGCTGTCAGCTTGATATAAATCTAGCAGAGCAATGAACGTGGAGATCTCTGGATCCATGTGAGGTACAGGGCTGGTTCCAGCTTTGTTAGAAAGGTATTGTCATGTTCTGTATAATGTCTGATTTTCATTTTTTAAAAGAATCATGGGATAACCCTTTTAAATTAAAAGAAAAAAAGATGAATGTGCCTTACCTGCGCCAATTACCCTTTCAATGCGGATTCTGGATGGGTCTATCTCTTTTGCAAACTCATGAACAGCCAAAGAAGGGTCTTCATACGTGTCTGGATCAATGTAGGTTTTAGTTCCGGGGAACCTCACTGTAGGAGAAAGATTATGAACTGTCATATTATGTCCAGCTAGAAATAAACTTATTCTTAGGGTACGGCCACATGGGACCATCATGATCCGGTTGGGGTGCAGCCACGCTGCGGTCATGAACCACATGGCCAATGAGCCCGCAGCTGCCTTCATATAGTCGGTCTTCATTGTTAATGGGCGGTATTGAAGTTTCCATGCGGCCATTAAAAATGAAGCCCAACTATACAACGCACCTCATTAGTAAAATGCAAGGCAGCTGTGGGCTAATTAGCCGTGATCAGTTCGTGACCGCAGCATGGCAGCAACCCAACCAGATCACAACCCTGCCGCGTGGTCGTACCCTTAGGCTCTGTTCACACTGCATAATTATGCAATGGATAACAAGCTGAAATTCAGGCGCATCCTGGTATATTTCTGCTGCATAATTGCCTGCAAAATACACATCACATAGCAAACAGGTGTATATGGAGGGTATTTTGGCAGATTATGACGCAAGGTCTAAAAAAGTGGGAGTAGTGAGGAAGGGGACGGGCCAGCAGCACCATTTTATAAGCCTGTTTTAGGTGTAGAAAAAGGTCTAAATGTAACACAGCAAGGAAGATGTCTTCGGTGGAGGATCCGCCGAAGTTATGAAGAGGCCGGTGCATCCTTCAACGCTGCCACCAGCTGCAGCAGAAAGGACAGGACTGGCTCTAAGTTTGTTAAAAACAGACTGTAAGTATGATGTCTGATTTTCATTTTTTACATTACTAATGGGATAACCCCTTTTAACAGACCAGCTGTGTATGGAGACGTATTGACAATGCCCTATGTGAAAAAAAAATGCAAAGAGGTATCTCCCTCGGAAACAGAACCATCTCACTAGCGCCACCTTCTGGAAGAGATTCCCTAAGAGTCAAAGTCTGACTTTTTAACAAGCCTTTGAACTTGACATGTGAATATCAGACTTTGACTCATAGGGAGCCACTTCCAGAAGGTGGCGCTAGAGAGATGGCCCTCTTTCTCTGAGAGATACTTCTTTGCATAACTATCTTTTTGTAAGTTTTGTTATTTTTAAATAATTTTCCATGTCTCTTAAAAAACACGTATTTTAAGATATGGAAACATAGTGAAGGCATTTAAAAAGTGACTATAACTGTCTATGGTGTGTGTTTTCATTGTAACGAGCTTCTTGCTCCACAGGTTTCAGCTCCAGTTCATGACCTCGCTCTCTTTGGTTCCAATAATTGTCAGCACACATATGGCTTGAAGACAGTTTTGCTTTACATTCCCCCAGCTTTCGGCCGCATCCAATAATTCTACACATTTACAATGCAGGAAAAAAAAGATAATATACACAACAAATAGTAAGAAAAAGAAGGGCATGTAGATAATAATATAGCAATGCGAGATGCTGCCCTAAGGAGTTTACACCCCAGCGCTATAATAGATGATTTCCAGGCATGACAGGATGAGAAGTGCATGTATTATTATGGATGGAGCAGGAGGTCAAGTGCTTCTGGAGTCAGCTGTGCATGTATGAATAACTTAAGCAGATGCTTCCTATACAAGGTGCATCCTTCAGTCTTTAAAATGCACAGAGAGTGTGAAGGTTGTCAGAAAATCTTCATTTGGAGACACAGGACAGAAAATCTCGCAGATGGCTTACTTGTAGTGTCACCATGCAAGAACTGGACTGGATGCTCTGTCTAAAGGGATCACGTCTTCTGCCACCAATATAACCCTGTACTGTAGTCAGTTGTCAGAAGAGAACATGGGTGATTTTTGAAAGTACCCTTTCAGTTAGATAAAAAAAGAACCTGCATCTGGATTTATGTCATAATATATGACAGGAGTCAGCAACCTTCCGCACACCAGCTGTTGTGAAACTACAATTCCCACCATGCTGCATTCATTTTTTTGAGAGTAGTAAATCTTGGAAGAGTCTTGGAAGAGTAGAGGAAGTATGCATGCTGGGAGTTGTAACTTGACAATAGCCGAAGTTGTGTCCTCGTCACAAATTTTAAGCTATTCTCACGCGGGTGATTGGCGGCTCTTTTCCTGTGCTGTCTATAGGAAGAAAGCTGCCAATCATTGGTGGTGAGTGGGAGAGGAGAGTCGGGAGCTCATGATTTGTGCACAGTATTGTATATGTCCACTTTTAATTCCATCATAAAAAATAGACCCTAATGGAAAATTATTGACTCTAGAGGAGCACTTTACTACTCATATACTGGATACGGCTTTGTTTGTCCTTCTGTTGCCCTTGCTCTGTAGCATATGTTGGACCAGTCTACCCTGAAAGATTCATTATAAGAGAACTGGTCTGTTAGCTCTGCTAGGATCCGTTACAAGTCAGACCTTAATGGATCTGCTTATTGCTGAAGAGAGCTGTTCTATATTACCTAAATCTGTTTTAAGCACCTTTAATACAATACACAGCAAAATACATACAATACAAGAGATGATTGATAGGATAGATAGATAAATAGATAGATAGATAGATACAAAGATAGATAGATAGATAGATAGATAGATAGATAGATAGATAGATACAAAGATAGATAGGATATAGATAGATACGATTTAGATAGATATATACAATATAGATAGATACGAGATAGATACATGATAGGTAGACACTAGATAGATAGAACAAGTTATAAAGAGATATAATAGACTATACAAATTCAATAACATTAGCAAATAGGATCCACAGACAGCTAAACGATGATGATCACGGGGCAACCTTATAAAAGTAAAGTTATTCAAGGGGAACTACTTTTTAATACAGGGGAACCTATAGAATAGGGATGCCCAACCTGCGGCCCTCCAGCTGTTGCAAAACTACAACTCCCAACATGCCCTGAAAGCTGTAAGCCATCCAGGCATGTTGGTAGTTTCAGTTTTGCAACAGCTGGAGGGCTGCAGGTTGGGTATCCCTGCTATAGACAGTCACTGAAAAAGGATGAAACCTTAAACCCATGTAATGTAACGTGAATTCAAAAGGTTTGAGAATGAATAAACTTACGCAGGCTAAGTAAATAAATATATTTACTAAGTGTGATTAAAAGGAGTGGAGACTCCATTAATCATTATATAGCACAAGGCCATGGCCACTTTATAACACATGACCAACACCCCATGGTGTACAAGAGATAGTGGTGAGTCCAAACTACCCTCTCTCTATGTATCACCCTAGGTGTCGGTCATGTGTTATAAAGTGGTAGACAGCCATGTATGTGTTATATCATGATCGATGGAGTCTCTACCCCATTTAAGCTATTGATGTATTTACTTTTTATTATTCAGTATGTGATTTGTTTGTGTTATCGTATATATTTAATCACACTTAGTAAATATATTTATTCACTTAGCCTGCATAAGCTTATTCATTCTCAAATCTTTTGAATTCATGTTACATTACACCCCATCAGATTCTTTCTCCCTGTAATGACTACAGGGCTGGTGGGGAAGGGTGCGTTACTGAAGTTAAATTGGATGTTGTGGACATAGAAGTCTGGAAATGTATTCCCATGTTAGGAGGTTCCTATTATATAAAGAACCCTCCGCCCACAAACCCCCCTCCCCCTCCCTTATCCATATCTGCAGTATACTGGCACCATGCTTGGAGAAGTAAAGCAGAATGAGGATGGAGGGTATAACTGAATTGTTGTGTATGCCACCAGTAATGAAGGAGTTAATGAAGACATGTTACGTGATGACTGCGATGCGATGTAATGCAGACAGCACAAAGAATATTCATTACACTTTTGTTCTTCTTTAATGCTTCACTTAGACTGAGTGAACAGATAAAATGATCGCTTCATAATCTTTTTCTTCTCATTTTTTTTTCACATCACTAAGTGAAAAAGAATAAAAAATGCTAAAAAGTCACAGAAGAAATTAGAAGCACAACAAATTACTCACAGTTTCCATTTTGCAGGTTTGCTCGCCTTTTCTCTTCAGATTTCATTTTCGCTTTAATATACCACTGGCACCTTGAGGGAAAATAAAGTGAACATTATGAGGAGATGATTTTTTTCTTTTTTACACGTTAACATTTGCAAAAGCACAAAGAAACAAAGCAGTTATAATGTTATAGCAGAAATCCTTATAATATATGACGCACATACATTTCCAGTAATATGGAGAATCAGTATGGGTTTACTTTATAGGACTATTTGCTGCACATTCTTCATTATACCACAGACTGAGATTTTCACATGGTGTGACTTCTAGATTTCACCCCAGGAGCATATTTAGGTGTAAATGGGGGCATAAATTACATTTCTGTGTGGACTAAGGGGACTGAGTTCAGAAATTTTGCTGTAAAAGGTGATCCATCAGTGACATCCCTATGTAACCAAGAGCAGGGTCAAATCCTTTTTTTCTCACCTGATTACAACGCTGGCTTTAGTTTGAAGATCCACATTTTCCCTGCAAAAACATACTGTTTTTAGCAACATACAAATGAGGCTTTAGTGCAGGGAGGGCGTCAACATTGCTCTTGTTGCACCGCACTGCTTCACCTTTGCCAGCCCCTCCCTTGGATCACTGATTGACAGAGCCAGGCAGTAGGGGCATAATATTGCTTAGCTCAGTCTGAGGGAGGGGCTGTCAAGAGAGAGGAGAGTAGCTTGTGTGCAACAAACATAATGGCAATGCCCTCATTGCACTAAAGCCTCATTTGCATGCTAAAAATGGAATTTAGTTGCAAAGAAACTGTGGAGCTATAAACCAAGTGCAGCATGAGTAAAACTGATTTGACACTGCCCTCAGTTACATAGGTCTCAAATGTCTCAAACTGCTCATGCCGCACTGTGGGACCCATATACGTAAAACATTAGACTTTTCTGTGTCTGTAAAGCTTGAAAAAAGAGTCCAGGGCTCCTTGCATTAAGCCTCATTCACACGTCCGTGTCCGTGCTCAAATCCGTGAGCAGGTGGTTAGTGATGCATCCGTGAAGCGTGTTGGGTCCGTGTGTCTGTTTTTTGCTGTCCGTGTTGCATCCG
Organism: Rhinella marina; assembly: GCA_900303285.1. NCBI lineage: Eukaryota > Metazoa > Chordata > Amphibia > Anura > Bufonidae > Rhinella > Rhinella marina. The sequence continues at coordinate 140,534 of ONZH01006893.1, read as the reverse complement.
TGTTTCACTGACACTGAACAGCTGAAAAATTATTTTCAAAGCTTTTCTTCTTAATGATCTGTGAAACACGGATGCAACACAGATGATGTGGTTTTCACGGACTCATTGACTATAATGGGTGTGAGTGATCAAAATAGGACATGCATCCGTGCTAAAAAAATGGAACCACATACTGTTATGAAACACTGATGTCTGAACGCACGCATTCAAATGAATGGGGACGCATCCTGTCCGTGGAGAACACGTACAGCACACGTCCGTGAAACACTGACATGTGAATGAGGCTTTACTCATCGATAACTCCTCCCCTGTTTAACTTTCAGCCAGCCCAGTATGACATCACCACCGGTCTGCGCATGCACCATACAATTCACACGGACTGCACTTGTGCCACTTAATGGTGCAAAAAGCACATCACCTCCCGTTGCAATCTCTAAGGCTGGCTTCACACTAGCACTAGAGATTCAGCAGGCTGTTCCAGCAAGAAAAAGCCTGTCAGATCTCTGTATTCTGGGATTGCCAGAAGCTTGACAGTCTCCATCTGTCCACATTAACTATAATGGGACATTGCTGGAAGCTTAAAAGAAGCAAATGAACATCAGTAATGTTCTCTTTCAGTCAGCGACAAGGCTATATGACATATGATGTGTTTTGGGTTCGTCACATGACACTTGATGGTCATGTGATCAGTGATGTTTTACTCAGGGCACAGTTATTGGTAACCATTTGCCACCGCACAGCGATACATCAGGGCTGTAGGCTGGATGTAACCTGCCTTATAAAAGCAGCATTACATTACGATTTGCTGGCGCCATGTGGCTCTGCAGATTGCTGTGAATGTGCTGTCATCAGACAGCTGTGGTCACAGTGTATGTAGATCCTGGAGACCAGCCAAAGTGGTCTCTGAGTATGTGAGTCATGACACACATCCCAACGATCCTCTGTGAGGAAAAGCCAGCAGGGGCGCGCTCAGTAAAGCTCCGTGAAGTGAGAGTGGCCCCTGTTGGCTGTAAAGTGAACTGTGATCCTATTCTGTGAGTTAACCCTTTCCTGCAGGAATTGATTAATTACCTTTTTTTTTTATAAAAAAATAAAATTTAAAAAATAGCTATAAATTTTAGTTTTAGTAACAGTATAGTAGAATATGTACACACACATACATTTTTCCCCTTTTTCTTTAATAAAAAATAATAGTCATTTTGAAGGAGTTTCTAATGTTTTACCACTGTACAACAGCTGTTCTATGCAATAGAAACATACGTGGCAAAATCTAAAATGCGTTACAGTTCTTTGAAGTTTTGTTCTCAGCCCAGCCAGTAGATTAATTACATGAGTTTTCATTTTCACAGTTCAAACATCTGGTAATAGTACAAAAATTGATAAACATATATTTTTCATAATTTTCAAACTTTTTCTTTGATATCTTTTAAAAGTTATTATATCTATTGTATAATTGCACAAAAGAAAGGTCTAAGGTGTCCTGTGGAAAGTAATATCAAATACATGTAGGCTAGCTAAGAAATTAAATAGTTATTAGCAGTTACTGTAGATAGGCCCATTGCTGAAACTGAAAAATTGGCCTGGTAAGGAAAGGGGTAAACACTCTGGTAAAGAGGTAGTTAATATATTACCCAAATGTAGTTATACAAGAAGAATTAAAGGGGTTAGTGGGTAAAAATACTTAGAAAAGGTACAGTATAGGTTGGTAAAAAAGTAGAAGCATTATTCATCCCAACAATCCCCAGGTGGTGCCGTTCCAATGCTAAGCGGGTCCCTGCTCGAAACATAGGGAATGTCTGGAAATGCCCATTCACTAGCCACAGCAGTGACCCACCTCATCTAGTGATTGGATGGTTGAATATTTCCCCTGTTTCGAGATGGGACCAGGAAGCGGAAACCTGTGGGGGCTCTGAAACTGTCACAATGGAATCAGTGAGTAATGGCTCTTTTATTTTTTAACCCATTTTTCCCCTTTCTAAAAAAAATAATTATCCCATTGGTTAACCCTTTTAATGGTGTTATCCAAGAGTTAAAAAAATATAGAAGCAGCAAATGGCCTAAAATAAAAAAAAAACAATATATATATATCCAATCACAATACTGTAATCCCTTTAGCAACAGGTAGCCACTGCAGCCAATCACTGGCCTCAGTGGTCCGGCACTGCATTGGCAGCACTGGAGAATACTGTTACTTTATGGAATTTGTACTTTTGTAGTTTTTGTGTCTTTTAGAACTGACCACCCCATAATGCCTCAATTTACAGATGCATAACATACAATGTAATAGTGAAATGCAAGGATGTATTTTGTGTCCTTCTACTCTGAAGCTCATTTGGTATTCTGGCATCTACTATGACCCTAATTCCTGCATGTAGATTAGATAGCAATCGGCATATGTAATTGCAGGCGGTGCATGCTGTCTCCATACAGCGGGGCTGTGATTGATGTATCTAGGCCTGCATGCTATAACACATTTTATGATCCCGTGCAGTGGGTCTGACCCCTTATACGTGGAGGCAACCATTAACATGCTCTCCGTTGCCTTCCTGTCAGAATTTAAGGCAGGAACGACACAACAGGGCGCACTTGCCAAGGAATTACTACAACCTATTTGGCGTATCTTTGGCATTACACCTTTCAACACGTTATTTGCAACGGTTTGGAAACGAATTCTGTTTGCTTCTGGTGGATAATCGCTCAGCGGATGAACCAGCAGGTGCTTATCTCAGCCTGCCTCTCCAGTACGAATAGACTCATCACAAAAGTTACCAAGCGACAGTTCATCAAATTGCTAATTCCAAAGAGTGCGGCAAAGCACATCTGTAAGGGGCCCGTCCTCTTCTTCAAAGTGAGATTTGTTTTAAATTCCTCCAGTAAATGGAGTATTTATTCACAATTTTCCTGCCTGATGTTCATTGAATGATTTCCTATGAAAGCCCCTTATCACTGCACTTAAATGATACTTCAGAATGAATTTTCGATCTCCTGAGCACATGAATGAGGAGTTTACATGCTCTGCATCTACATAAAACATTAGAGCTGATAATGTCTAATAGCGGTACGGAGAACGGGGGCAAACGCAGGGTCACAATCCATCATACTTATTATGTGTGCATTCACTGCATGTATTGATTGGTAAAGATAATGGGCAAATCGGACTTTTTATCATATAGAGAAAACGGACGTTTAATTCCTATTTATGTATTAAAGAGAACACTGGACCATCAGCTTAGTTCCAGGAAATGAAATCATATTATCATGAAGTATTCCAAAATTCCACTTGTCTGTTTTCCGGAATGTTACACAAAAATTTTCTTTGTGATGAATTACTTCGTCATGAAACGCATTTCTTTGAAAGTAGTGGGAGTAATGATAGGGAGCGGTGATTAAATGACGCTCCCCATTACTGTACCCCCTCAGATGCCGCGTTCATAGCTGATCGCGACATCTGATAACAGAGTGTTAAATAAAAATAAAAAAAGTTACCTCATCCATTTGCTCGTGATGGGCCAACCGCCGCCATCTTGATTGAAGATCTGATGTAAAATCTCAATCACGTCATGCATCACAGCGCACAGGATTTTGTGTGAGATCTTCAAGCAAGATGGTGGCGGTTGGCCTGTCCCGGGCAATTGGATGAGGTAAGTAAGATTTTTTAGTTTTTTATACTAGGCAGCACGAGGAAATTCAGCTTTGCGGCAAATCAAATTTATCCTGAAATTCTGATCGGACCCCCACTGATCTGATTGATGACCTATCCTGAGGACAAGACATCAATATACAGTAAATATAGTGGACAACTCCTTTAATAGTGGCACAACCCCTTTAATTAGAATATTTCATGATGACATCAAGATGTGTTTGTATTTTTTTTATAGAGCTGTTGGTAAGTATACACAGGGGTGCAACAGCAATGAGGCTAGGTGAGGCAATTGCCTCAGGCAGCACCAGGTAGGGGCAAGAGGGGGGCAGCAGGAGGGCCACGGGCAATGAACGCTTTAATTGTGGAAATGCTTATCTCTACATATTCAACTGCATCGCTGTACTCAGGACAGCAATACAGCTGAAAGCTGCAACGGGGCACAGGAGAGAGGTCTCCCTGGCCCACCGTTTCCTCGAATAGGCATTAGCCCTACTTCCTGTAGCCTATCAGAGGCTGGTGTCATCATTATCGAGCCGGGTGTTTCAGTTTTTGCCTCAGGCAGCAGAAAGGCTAGGTACAACCCTAAGTATATACCATTATCTTAAAGGGGTTGCCCATTGTAGGCAACCCTTTTCTTTTGACAGATCTCTTGACTACTAGCAGATCATGATGGCCCTGCTAAGTCCCTGCTAACTTTTCCAGTAGCCACATGACCATATAACCAGTGGTTCATTGGCTTCTGTGGGAGAGGTTTTGTAGACATGCTGTGTGATCTGTGCAGAGGTCATTGTGCAGGGAGGTGGAGTAAGTAAGCTCTGATTATTGTCTATAATGAATGAAGGAACTCGTGTTATCTACACAGTATATAGTTGTTATCTGTCATTGTAGTCTTGCCTGTGATGATAATAAGATGATAATGACAACTGAAAAGAGATCTCTACAGAGCAGGAAGTGTCAGCCTATTATAGTTGCCAGAGTAAAAACTAGAGTTTTTAGGTCTTTTTGTTTTAAATATACAAAGTGACATAGACAATTATAAATAACACTACAAAAATGTCTTAAAAAGGCTGACACATTCCCTTTAAATAAAAAATCAGCGGAAACGTGTTCACACTCACTCTATAGGATGATATATTACATGCCATCATCTATTTCTGTGGTTAAACGTTACATGAGAATACATTTACTTTGCTGATGTGCAATGAGCTGCAGCATTATCTCATGATAGATGTTTTCCATCCTCAAAGGAAAGCAAAGGCAGAATCACGAAGGTAAAATGCTTAATGTAGCCTCATCCCATGTGATGAGCTGCGACATGCTACAGGTCCTGCAGTCTGTGCTCTGAGGGGAATGAAGACATAAGATTTCTTCCCGGCTCCCTATAAATATTGAAGGAATTATAGCTAATTGGATTCTGAGGAAATGGTAATGAAACACTAGATGTTATCTGCACCATTAAAGGTGCATTGACTCTAACAAACATCTGCTGAAATCCACTACCTACCTCATAATTACTCATTCTCTCTGCTTCATGACTATTTATTCAGTGCACGGTATTAGGACGTGGATCATTTCATTCCTACAGTTAAAGTGCTCCATGCATCTAGTGGAAGCAGCAATGTCATGTGCTGAACCAGTGTATAGGAAAATGGAGGCTGCACATTGATGTGATACACCCCTATAGGACAACAGCAATCTGATACACAAAATGGACCCGATTCCTACGAACCAGAAGCAACGTGAATATTATTAACATATGAATGGTCTCAGGTAGGTGTTCTGTGGAATGGGAAAAATGCTTGTGAGCCATATACCCTCAGACAGGGTATCGATGGGTGATTCAAATACATGTGTGTGAAACTGGACGGTATATGTTCAAAGACTGCGCTGTGTATTGTTGGCGTTTGCCATGAAGTAGGGGGTTAACTGCCATGTGGGCTACAACACTGGGTCAGACGGTAGAGTAGGGTTCATTCGAAGTACATCACCATACTGTGTAGCACATTACTGTAGCGCATAGTCAGTGGACCTCATGGTAAAATTTAGAGCATGCAGCTGGTATAGAGAGGACCAGCCACATTGTGTGGAAGTTAGCTAGCAAGTGGCAGTTGTTTGTCATGTTTTATCATACAAAAATTCAATATTGGATTGTGGAAGGGTCCAACACCTCAAATGACTAGTGGAACAAAATGCACACTACAGCTCCATTCAGACAGTAGGCTCGGGACCTCTCATTCTCAGGATCGCAGAGGGTCCCAGCGATCAAACCCTCATTTATCACCTATTCTGTGACTAGTGGCAAGAGTGTCCGGTAGGCTGTTCACCCGCCGGATCCGTGCTGCCGCTAGTGCATGTGTGTGGCCGGAACTACGCTCCATCCCCATTCACTATAATGGGGTCGGGCAGGAGTTCCGGCCGCAGCACGGCAAGCATCCCGAGAGCAGGGGTGTACATTGAACTCACGGGGCCCCATAACAAAACTCTGTATTGGGCCCCTCCCTCCCCACGTAAATATAAAGTACAATTTATGTTAAATGTATATATATTTATGTTAAAGTAAATATATATATATATATATATATATATATATATATATATACAGTACAGACCAAAAGTTTGGACACACCTTCTCATTCAAAGAGTTTTATGTATTTTCATGACTATGAAAATTGTAGATTCACACTGAAGGCATCAAAACTATGAATTAACACATGTGGAATTATATACTTAACAAAAAAGTGTGAAACAACTGAAAATATGTCTTATATTCTAGGTTCTTCAAAGTAGCCACACTTTTTTGTTAAGTATATAATTCCACATGTGTTAATTCATAGTTTTGATGCCTTCAGTGTGAATCTACAATTTTCATAGTCATGAAAATACAGAAAACTCTAGTGTTTCTGAGCAAACATTCCGTATAATCATAAAAAAAACTAGAAGCAGAGACTCTGGATAAAGTGGTCCATATGTTGGAAAGTTATTGATGCATAAAATACTTAGATAATAAGAAATTAACTGGAATATTAAACATATACCAACAGCGGCTCCTGGACCGTGTTGCTTAGCGACCAGAGATGCCGCTTATTGTAGAGAGAAGAGGTTCGCTGAAGCGCTACTTCATTTGATTTAATTTATTTAATAAATGCACTTATATAGCGCTGACATATTTTTCAGCGCTTTACAGGCATTAGTGTCAACCTGTACCCAATGGGGCCCACAATCTAAGGTCCCTATCAGAATGTCTTAGGAGTGTGGGAGGAAAACGGAGAACCCACAGGAAACCCACACAGACCCGGGGAGAACATAAAAACTCCATGGAGATGTTGTCCTTGGTCGGATTCGAACCTAGGACCAGTGCTAATCACTGAGCCTCACTGCTACCCTATCATGTGACCGTACCCAGCAGTGTGATATTAAAGACATTGCTGACTGATCATATACTATGGAATTAAGGACAGGTGCAGTGCTGTACTAGCGCTGACAATCGCTGGATCATGTCCAAAAAAGTAAAAAGGTGCAAGCACATAGATCTCTTAGCGGTCGCACCGGCTCACAATGGGCTTGTTTTTTACAGAACGAATTGTAGTTTTTATTGGTACCATTTTTGTGGTATGACTTTTTGATCACTGTTATTCACCTTTTTTTTAGGGGGGGTAGTTGACTTTTAATAGTTCAGACATTTTTGGATGCTGCAATATCTGATATGTTTATTTTTATTGTTAATATATTTTTAAATGTAACCCTGGGAAAGGGGGGTGATTTAAACTATTAATATTATAATAGGTTTCTTTTTTTTAACTCTTAAAACAAAACTTTTAACCCCCTTAGGGGGCTAGAATCAGGGATCTTTTGATCCCTTGTCCTATGGCTGTGCTCCTGTGTATAATCATAACTTTGAAGGACCAGTTATGTTTGGGCTTCCCTAATGTTTTTTTACAACCATATTATTCCTGGTTTCAGCTGCACCACTGGATGCATTTCAATCAGAAGCAGGGGACATCTCTCTTTTGCCAGCATTGTAGTCCTGTGACATCCTTTCCCTTACTTCCCACTTTGTTTGTTTTCAGCTCCAGAGTTCACAGAACAGATAAGGAAGGAGAGATCACACTTACATACAGGCAGGAGGCTCTTGTAATGTTCAGAATCAGTGTAAAAGCAGGAGCTCAGCTACCTCTGACACATCCTCATTTCCTGTGAACTGTCTTCTGTGTTAGCAGGGACAGATCTTGCCTGACAACAGGCAGCGGACTGCAAATTAGATGGACCATGACCCCTAGTGGCCCTGACTTTCCAGCTTTTTTCAGGTGGATGCAGGCAATTTTTTTTTTAAATGAAGTGATTTAGAAATTTGCTAGTTACACCATTCTCTATTAAATTACAAGAAATTGTGTGAAAGTATAGTGACTCTTTAATAGCTTTCTAACATATAGACCACTTTATCCAGAGTCTCTACTTTTAGTTTTTTGGATTATTTGGAATGTTTGCTCAGAAACTTGCCCCCTTGTATGTATATAAATGTGGAGTGGTTGTATTCTGTATCTGAAGGAGTCTTTTCCCCGAAATGCATTATTATTGAATTATAAAGAATTAATTTTGGATTATCCCTGGCCAGTGCTTTTGCCTTTCTTTTTGCAACAAAAGTATTTATAGCCTCTAACAAGTGCATCAAAACCGATACTAAAAGGGATATTTTGGCCTCATCTGAAACCTTTTGAAATTGATTTTTTTATGTTTAACATAGAATACCATATCAATTAATCGAAAGCAGAATATCCAGTGTAATATTTTTTACCCCACTGATTAGAGATGAGCGAATCGATTCGATCTTGGGAATTTTTAGCTGTGAAGCGAATCCGAATATTAGGTGATTCGCTTCGGCTTTGTACGCATTCGCTACGTAGTTTGTCCTATAAATTATATGCTATTGGTACGTATAAGTTACTCTATACGTTGCTGCGTACGAATTCAATTCATTTGCGATGCAGACTCCTCCCTGGTAGCTCCGTCCCCTTCTCTAGCGTGCGAGGAAGATGAGGCAACTCAGGAAATTAAGATGGCGACACAGCGAGGCCCTGACTGGGGAGGCATGGTGTGGGTCACCAACCCCTATGAGGAGAAGGAACCGGAGGACATCTACGTCTCTCAATATGTCCGGCAGCCTAAGAAGTCGGTTGAGGTGCCCGCTGAGGTGTTCACTCCGCTGGCTGACACTGCGGAGGCGACAGGAGTTCCCGCTCTGCCGCGGAAGGACTACTCCCTTCGGCAAAATTCATTGGTCCCCGAGGCTGTCACCTGGAACGCCCTGACCCTCTGGGAATACAAAAAATTGTATAAAGGAGTGGGTTGTGCAGGTTTTGGAGCACCCACGGTCTGGTGACCCCAAGCTGGAGCGCCGAAGGGGTACCGTTATATGGTTCAGTGTTATCGGCGATGAGGAGACGGCGGAAGAATTATACGTAAACCGCTGTTCTGTAAAGCGGCCGCCACAATCTCCACGCAGGGGATTACGTGGAGTATACCCCCATGAAGAGCCTCCAAGGCCCCTTTGCTACTGGAGTGAAACTCCTTAAGCAACCAGCTACTCCTGCAGCGCCCCCGGAAGACTGGACTGAGGAGGCCCAGCACGCAGAAGAGGCTCGGTGTTCCCATGAGACCAATGATGGGACTCTGCAATCTGAGGAGAAATCACAAGCTCAGCTGGAACCCCTGATACCAGATTTGCCACCGCCGCTGATCCTTCATGTGGGACAGATGACCACCAACAGTTTTGTGTACCAGCCATCAGTGGTACAATACCAACTGCCATGGCAGGTGCAGGACGCACAGTCCGCCGTGCGCAGAAGACCGTTACCAGAGCCCTTACGGCCGAAGATTCTGTCACCTTGGATGCCGGCGGGAGGATCTGGCCACTACAAGGTAATGGGCAAGGCCCAAGTTGCCACGGCCTTTGCCAGTGTGACCGCCTGGTCACTACCAAGACCATCCCTGAGAGGTCGGTGGGGGTCTGCTGCTCAATTTCAGATCTGACCATTTACGCTGGATCTGGCCTGGGGTCCGCAAGGTGTCGAAACGATGGTGCAAGCCTCGGATCACCTGCTGGATCACCTCCTTTTTATGCTGGTTCGGGTGGCGGTGTGTGCCATCGTAAATCGTAATCCTGGCGGTCCATCAGCCGGACTATGTATTTCAGATGTGCAGCAGAGCTAAATGATGAGGATCGCCAGGATGCCATTTTCGAATATTCGCTCTGCCTCTGAGTGCACGCCGCGGCCTCTCATCATACGTGCCTGCGTATTACGTAATCGCGTAGACAATAGTACGCTGAGTATTCGTAAGCTATTTGTACGCTCATGCGTACGTCTTCTAAGAAGTTGCGTACATTTTTTAAATGAAGGTTCGTTATTAGTGCGCGAATGTTCGCTAATAGCACATAACGTATTTTTAGCACGCAAATACAACAAATCTATTCGTCGAATATACGAATCTTAGGAAAAGTTCAGCGAATGTTCGGCGAATAATTTTTTGAATGATTCGCTCATCTCTACCACTGATATATGCTGTGTTTTTGTGACTGGAAGTTTACATGAAACCACTGGAATTCGTCTTTAAAATTCATACCATGATTTCTAAAGGCCCAAAGTTATAATGTGTCCAAGAAGAACACCTCAAATCCCTTGGAATATATAAAGAATGTTCAATATTTCAAACTTATAGGATCAATATACATAAATGTATTCAGTCACTTTGCTGACAGAATTTGATACCTAGAGGTAAAGCCTGACAGCTCACTTACCTTTCTACATAGCAAATAGTAGGTGACTGGGTTATTAGTATGAGAAGATGATCAGAGGAACTGAAAACAATCAATCACAGGAAACATATGGCAATTATGATAGAGCATCACAGTCTATGCTGGCCACCAGCTGATAATCATGATGCTGGCTTCATAATCCCCAGCTGCACCCTATTCTGCAAACAACGTGCGTTTCCTTCCATATATTGTAACTGGTTATTCTCCGTAAATGAGCCTGTATCCCTAAGCTGGTCGCTAGCTATAGGACATGGGTGGACACCAAGGCCAAAGGTTGACGATACTTCATACCCAAATGCTGAAGGGGTTTTCCAGCAATTAATATTGATTACCTATCATCAGGGTAGGTCATCATTATCAGATCGTGGGGGTCCAACATCCGGCACCCCTGCCGATTAGCTGTTTGATGAGGAGGTGGCCCCCATGTGAGAGCAGCTTCTGGTCTTCACAATACACCTCGTATCCTGTGGAGCTGTGGTGTAGTGTAATTAAAAGTACTCACTCAATCCACTTGAATGGAGCGAGTGCCTCTATTACACTGCACTTCTGATTAAAACGCTGGTTTTCTTTTGTTGATCCGAGGCTCAGCTCCCAAGTTACTTTTTCTTAATTACAAATTAAGCCTTTGGTGCAATGAGGGCATCTCAAGCACACAAGCTTCCCCTCCTTTTTGTGGCCAGCCCCTCCTTGGCTGATTTGCCACTGCTTGGCCCTGTCAATCAAAGTAGTGAGAGAGGGACTGGCCACAGAAAGATGAAGCACTTGGGTGCAACAAGAGCAATGGCAGTGTCCTCACTGCACCAAAGGACTAATTTCCATATTACAAAAAAGTATCATAACTCATGAACGGAGCCTCGGATTTTAATCAGATGGACCACAGCTATGTGTCCATGCTAAAAGCTGGATAGGGAGGTCGCTGGTGACAGATTCCCTTTAAGGTGCAGTTAGTGATGATTATGAATGATGGAAGGGAAATCAAATGCAGCCTCATAATTTCTACTATGGAGCCTGATGGTTATCTCTGCTGTAGATGTCATTCCTATTCTACAGCATTTCTGTGACATCATAATACCTGCATGTGACTTCATTATGGTTTTCTTTACCATGCTATGATATGACATTGGACATGGCAACTTTTTATTTCTACTATTTCTGTGCCATGACATCATAGTGTGCATTATCCCTGTACTGTGACATCATTGTTTGTAAAATTCCCATACTGCAACATCACTGAGTAGAGTTTCTCTTTATTGTGACATCACTGTGCGCATTATCCAACTACTGTGCCATCACTCCATTCTGCCTGTGCATAACGGGGACTAAAATAGCTTTTCATGTTCTGAACATGCTGCTGAAGGTCATCCCGTTGGACTGGGACTCCATTACAAGTTTTGCTACGGGGCCCCAAGGTTACGTGTTAAAGAGGTGTTGTCCGCTTCTTAACAGTTTTTCATAACTGTATGCTGTAGCACACTAAAATGAAAATAGGCTTTTATGTCACCTCAGTGGCTGGTCAGTGGCCCGGCTGTTCATGGTTTATGTAAATAATGCAGAGCCATGGCCACCCCTAGGATACAAGATGGCCATGGTCTCATGATTTATGTACTCATATGACCACTTCCTTGGCTTTCCCTGCTTGGACCAGTTCATCTACTGTCTAGCACCATGCTCAGAAGATTCAACATGGTAAGCCGAGATATTAGTCACATATGGGCATTTCCAAAACGTTTTTAGAAAGTTCCCAACCCCTTTAGGCTCTTGGTTTGAAAGATAAGCTACAATGCAAGGTTAATTGATATTATTTTTAAGAAATGGTAAAAATCGGCAATATTCAGCATCTACAGTAGATTAAAGCAGACACAATCTACAGTATGACAGTATTATCACTTCACTTTGCTGTCTCCACCTGTCCCAATTGTGGAAGATTATCTGATACAGTGCAATAAAAAGCAAGAGCAAATGTGTCCAGAATTAGCCAACTTTCTTTGTGGTCTTGGCTTTCAATTCTTGGTTTTCTACCAATATATAAAATAGAAGGACCAATATCACCCAGTTAGGATGTTTTAAGATGTGCTATTTTGTATTTCCAACTGTAGATTACATTTCCGCATGCTCAATGCTTTTTTTCCCATGATTGAATTTACAATTAAAAGAGCTTCACTCAACACAACAGTAAAGTATCATCATTGAGAGAGATCTTCATTACAAAGAGAAAGAGATAATGCTTCTACACTGCCTCAGATGTAGACTGACTACCAAGAGTTCAAGAACATATGCTTGTCAGTATAAAATATCCATATATTAATGTCATGCATAATGTCTTATTCATGAGGAGTAAAAGCACTTCCATTAAAACTATATTTATCACATACAGTATTAACCTACATGTGACCATACTGTATAATAAATGTATAACTGTTTCTGATTATAAAAAAAAATCAGGATTTTCTAGATATAATATTTGGAGTGACTCAATGTATACTAGTTCAAGTAATCAGACTCAATTAGACACCACACCTTCCCTATGCCACCCCAGTAGTGTCGGCTGCTCAGGGCTTCTCACCTTATAATAATCAATGCTCTGCTCCCCTATGGGCATGTTTATCTAGGCCTAACAATAAAGGTGCCCAATGTCGGACTGGGGTTCCTTGGGCCCACCAGAAGAAATTAGTCTTGGAGCCAAACCCTATTATTATTAATAATGTCTAATAGATTCTGATTTGAAGAAATGTACCCTAGTGGCAAGTGATTTTCTCCAAAGGCTGCTAGATATGTCTTTTTTTCACTCCTGGACTTTAGGAACCCATTATGGTATTAGAGCATGGGCCTACTACAGAATCCTCTGGTGGGCAAGTAGGAGGCTGAAGCTCTCGTTCTGTAAGTTATTCCAGTCCTCCACCTACTATTCTAATGAGGATAACCTTTCAGATAAACCCTTCCCTGGGCATCAGGGTTATAAACTTTATCTTTCTGTGATAGCAATTGGTTTTATATGGTTTTCTATGAATATTAAGGTTTTTTTTTTTTTTTTAAATACCCCTTTCTATAAGCGTCCCTTTAAAGTCATGTTTTCAGTTTTCGGACCAAAGTTGAAGGACTAGATGTGCCAAATAAGTCTAATTAGAGGAGGATTGGTGCAACCAGGGACATAGCTACCTTGAAAGCAGGGGAATGGCTGCTACAGGGCCCAAACTCAGTAAGAGGACTGAGAGGAGGACAAATGGATTTATTTTTGGGGCCAAGGAGCGGTGAATATAGTACTCCTAGTCCTAGCTTTGGTATTACTCACTGCTCCTTCTGTTCTTCTTTTCCTGGTGCCTGCATTGCACTGGTGCTGGCAGTGCACAGCTGGAATGTGGGGATGTGTGTGTAGGTGTGCACTGTGTGCAGTGCTGCATGAAAAGTGGAGGAGAAGATAGGTGAGTATTTTTTCTCCTCTGGTCTGCCTTAAGGGGACCAAGTGAGGGAGCCCGTTCAAAAATGTCATGTGGATACCAGTCAGTTCTAGTTGCCACTGGGTGCAGAGCCTATAGAGTTTTATCAGACACAATAACCTCTTCGTTCTTACGACCAGTGAAGATCAAAACAGATGAACCTCAATCTAGGAATTTGTCAACCTAGAGACCTCCACTACTGTAACTGGTAATGAATCCCAAGAGGGATAATCCTGTACACCACTGATGTGAATTACATGACACAGAAGATGTTAGGAGTATGATATCCAGTATCTGTTATATGGTAACCAGGGCTGAAAAAATTTTTTTTATATTTTTTTTAATCATTTTTGATCTCACAAATCACCTGTTATGAAAGAGTTTAAACAATCTAGATAAATCTGACATCCATTCTAGAATGAAGTTTTTACACTAGGAGATGCTCCAATATCATTGGCGCCTGTAGGCAAAAAGCCTGTACTGTTCAAAGCACTGTCCTATATGCTAGCGTTTCTTTTTACTGGTAATGTCACAGGGCCGACTGTGGTGACCCTGTCACTTCATGAAATAAACCTTCTAAGAATTGATCCTTATTGAAATAAGGAGAACCTCTGAGCCTCTGCTTCCCTCAGGAACACGACCATGCCTGGTGCTCGGTTAGGATTTATCTAAATGTCCCAGCAGTCTTTACCCCAAAGCATGTAATTTATAGATGTGTGAATGCTGCATCACAGTCAATAATATCTGCTCCTTGTCTCCATCTATCCGATCACTTAGTATTCTATTCATGGAGAGCTTCCATTTTTAATTGCACTGACCAGAGACAATGTATCAGAGGACTAAAAGTGCTACTTTTCTAGTTTTAATGAGACTTCTGTATGTACCGTACGTTGCGACAAGATTAAAAAAAAATATATTAATTATTAAGAACCATTAGAAGTCATAGAACAAAATTCAGGTTAATTAGCAAGTTTAAAACAAAGACGTCATGCTTTTCAACCTTAAACTTGTTGAATGCCCTTTAGCTAGAGAAAGGAACACGGCTGTGGTTCTGCTTTGGTCCATTTACAGAGAATATGTTCCCTAATCAATGGCTGACATTTTATAAAAGAGAAATACTACTTCTTGTAAATGAGTTCCCTGCTAATCATTTCAGGCACTTATTTTGGTAATTAGTATGCTAAGCAAGAAATAACAGTCTGCTAATTAAATCATCATGCAGGCACTTCACCTTTGACAAAAGCAGAATGAATTTATGAATTTGAAGGCAGTCGATTGAAGGCAGAGGAAACAGAGAGGAAAGAAGTACAATATTTGACTTTGAAAAAGTCAAAAACATTACATTCTATATTACTTATAAATACATTCAGGGTCATACACAGATCTCAAAGGTCCCCATAACAATACTTAGTATGGGCCCCCTTGCCCAACCTAGTTTCCTAGTACTAGTTTCAAATTCAAAGCGTCACTCATTAGAATTTTGACAAATGAGTTTTTTTTAAATTAAGCTGAAGAAATTTGAATTAAAGGTAGTAAAAAGTCACCCTCTACCTCATCCGCTTTATCCTATTTCTTAGAAAAAGATGTATCATGGTTTGTATGGTTATCAGGTGGAACAAGAGTTTCATAAATATGGCATTCATTTTGAACACCATATTTCTGAATGCTTTTACACCTGATAACTGGTATAAAAACCATGATAAATCTCCCCATACAGATCTATATCTGCAGCTTCCCTCTTACAGGGTATTATAAAGCAGTCTGGCAAAGGCCACCACTAGGAAGATCTCAGTGTATAGGAATGTATAGTTACCACTGACTACAACAGAAGCTGTTTAAACTTCTGTGCACTGAGCTGTAGATGCATGAAAATACAGCGCTTTCATGTCAGGAACTGAAGAAGAGTTCAGGACCAAGCCCCCCTCCTCTCTGGACCGCATAGCAGTCATGTGGCCTGCTTCAATGGAAGGTATGCCAGAAAGCAGAGGGTTGGATTGGCTCAGAGTAACAGAGGTTCCTCAAGTGGGCCTAGGATCTGACACAATAAAGGTGCATCAGAAGACAGCCCTATTTGAAGGTGACTTTGGAGACACTTGCCACTAGGGTCTATTTTTTAGGCTGATTCTTAAATAAAATATTACACTCTGTTGATATCTCCTATATATAATATGAGGCACAGGCTCTGTAATGAAGAAGGATTGAATTTAAATTAATTTTTTTTTCTGAGAACACCAAACCTTCTTCCACCATTCGAATAGCACATTACAGCCTCACCCCCATTCTCCCGAGCAACTAGTCCCACTACAGCTATCCACAAGAAAAAACTTCCGCTGAAGGAGCAGAAGCCAACTTCTGCATGGCAGACTAGTGAGGTAGGCCTAACATTCAGTGTGTCCTACTCCGACATACTTCCCCATCAGCTAGCCCAGCTATGCAAAAAACATGCTGAGATACCACCTTGAACTTTTCTGCTACCTCTGATGAAATGCCGGCTCTGACTACCGGCAGTATAGAGGATGCTCTCACAGGAATACCTACAAAAGACCAAGCTGCCCCTCAAACCTTTCTGAAAAAGGCAATGCTGGCTCTGCAACGATCTATTGAAAAATCATATTCATCCCTCCACTCTTATAGATTAATTGGAGTCGGTTAAGCTAAAGATGGAGAACCTGAAAGAATTTCTGCAGTATGCCAGAATCAATCCCACTGTCAGAGATCTCCAGGTACCTTCAACAACTTTTATAAGACCTCCTTTCCTCACACCTCAGAGACATACTTGAACATTGATCGGGCTCATAGATTACCGAAGCCAAAATAACCTGACGGATAATGCAAGCTTTCAGGAAACTACCAATGCTTCCAGACCCTTATGATACCATCTCTTTGTTCGCCAATCTTTCTCAAGCAACAGTCCAAGCCAGGAAAAGACTCTCCCATATAACACAAACTCTTTATCATCACAGAATCCCATACAAATGGAGGTTCCCTACAAAAATGATCCTCAACAAAGGCGTCAACCCATCCCGTATCTAAAGTGAAAAAAGGCCTAGAAATCCTTCATCAATGGGACCTGCCAACTGTGGCATCAACCTCTCCAAAGCTAACCCAAAAGTAATCCAGAATTGCATGCAATTGGAATACCACATTCAGAACTACCTGAAGTACTTTTAACCTATTTCCAATATGCGGGGAGCTGACCACTTTCTTTTTCCTACAAACCTCCCCCACGGTTTGCTGAGTCTCACCCACTGCTCTGTTTCAGGATTTGTTTCTACACTTTAGTTCATACTTAATTGTATTAGGTTTTTCTGTTTGCCATGGTTTACTTGGCATACGTTCTATATAGGACTGGCTTGTTATTTAAATAATTGGTTTTGGCAAACCCCTCCAATTGGCCAGACCTGTAAAGGGAAGCTTACTTACCTGCTTCCCAGCGTTGGCTCCCCACTCCTTCTACTCTCGGCCTGTTGGGCTCCCTCACTGAAAACTGTTGCAGAGTATAGTTGCTGGGTGCAGCAGAGTCAGTTTAGATCAGACATTGTGGAGTAACAGGAACTGGGTTTATTGGAACATGCATGCAATAACTGAAGGTTTCCAGACAGGAAAAGAAATCAGTGAGTTCACATCAATGTACAGGAAATACAACACATATCATAGAAATGCATAGAGAGAGACTGCAGGTAAGCATTAGTAACAGCGACATCTAGTGTCACAACAATAAACTGCAGTCAATCTAGCAGAAGTCAATACAGCAACAGACTAAGCTGATTTGTGATCTCACAAATCACCTGTTATGAAAGAGTTTAAACAATCTAGATAAATCTGACATCCATTCTAGAATGAAGTTTTTACACTAGGAGATGCTCCAATATCATTGGCGCCTGTAGGCAAAAAGCCTGTACTGTTCAAAGCACTGTCCTATATGCTAGCGTTTCTTTTTACTGGTAATGTCACAGGGCCGACTGTGGTGACCCTGTCACTTCATGAAATAAACCTTCTAAGAATTGATCCTTATTGAAATAAGGAGAACCTCTGAGCCTCTGCTTCCCTCAAGCACACGACCATGCCTAGTGCTCGGTTAGGATTTATCTAAATGTCCCAGCAGTCTTTACCCCAAAGCATGTAATTTATAGATGTGTGAATGCTGCATCACAGTCAATAATATCTGCTCCTTGTCTCCATCTATCCGATCACTTAGTATTCTATTCATGGAGAGCTTCCATTTTTAATTGCACTGACCAGAGACAATGTATCAGAGGACTAAAAGTGCTACTTTTCTAGTTTTAATGAGACTTCTGTATGTACCGTACGTTGCGACAAGATTAAAAAAAAAATATTAATTATTAAGAACCATGCATAGAGAGAGACTGCAGGTAAGCAGTGAGTTCACATCAATGTACAGGAAATACAACACATATCATAGAAATGCATAGAGAGAGACTGCAGGTTAGCATTAGTAACAGCGACATCTAGTGTCACAACAATAAACTGCAGTCAATCTAGCAGAAGTCAATCCAGCAACAGACTAAGCTGCAGTTGTTGTATCTCTAACACCCCTTCTCAACAGCTAAGGCTTAGTCTGATAAACCCATCTTCTTTGTAAGCCTTGAGTGTTTTTCAGCGTTCAGGGGCTTTGTGAGGATATCTTGGTTCAGAAGAAAGCTGCCATCTTCCTCTCTCTCAATCTGGATGCCGAAGTATTTCTTTATGTTGCCAAGACCTTTGGTCTCTAACTGCTGATTTAGGGTTTGCAGTAGAGATGAGCGAATCGATTCGTTGATTTGTATCGAATCTTGGGAATTTTTAGCTTCAAAGTGAATCCAAATATTAGGTGATTCGCTTCGGCTTTGTACGCATTCCCTACGTAGTTTGTCCTATAAATTATACGCTATTGCTACGTATAAGTTACTCTATACGCTATTACGTACAAATTAAATTCATTGGCGATACAGACTCCTCCCCGCATAACCAAGTTGCGCATACGTGCGCCTCATCCCTTTTTTCCCCCTTTTCATGTTATTGGGGAGCCCCTTGAAAGAGGGTTTTTTAAGGACCCTTTGCTGCTATTTTTTTACCCATTTGGATTACAATTTTACCTATGTGGATTACAAATTGCAACTGAGTTTAGGACTCTGTTCCAGTTGTATGACAAGTGTCAGAAGAAAAGAGACTTAAACGTGTCCGTGAGCATACTAGGTAGGTGATATTTAAAATGTTTACATTATACCTATAATGTATTTGCACTATATTGTTTGCACTGGATTGTTTGCACTAATGTTTTTACCTTTCAGCAACGTTTTCAAGTATGTTACCCATTGTGTATATTTCTTTACAGGTACCGCAATGGGTCCTCATATTCACTTTACAGTATTGTGGATTATTGTACTATGCCCATAGCCTGATAGACAGCACCTTACTTGTTCTACCTCAAATATACATACTGCCTCTGAGGGCGGTTTCAGATCTGACCATTTACGCTGGATCTGGCCCAGGGTCCGCAAGGTGTCGAAACGATGGCGCAAGCCTCGGATCACCTGCTGGATCACCTCCTTTTTATGCTGGTTCGGGTGGCCGTGTGTGCCATCGTAAATCGTAATCCTGGCGGTCCATCAGCCGGACTTTGTATTTCAGCTGTGCAGCAGAGCTAAATGATGAGCATCGCCTGGATGCTATTTTTGAATATTCGCTCTGCCTCTGAGAAGTGCACGCCACGGCCTCTCGTCGTATGTGCCTGCGTATTACGCAATCGCATAGACAATAGTACGCTGAGGATACGTAAGCTATTTGTACGCTCATGCGTACGTCTTCTAAGAAGTTGTGTACATATTAGTGTGCGAATGTTCGCTAATAGCACATAATAACATATATTTTGTACGCAAATACAACAAATCTATTCGTCGAATATACGAATCTTAGGAAAAGTTCGGCGAATGTTCGACGAATAATTTTTTGAATGATTCGCTCATCTCTAGTTTGCAGTATTTCTGCTTCATCCCCTTCTTGCGCAAAACAAATCAGGATATCTTCCACGTAAATAAGCAGACAGATCCATCTGTTTGCCAATTTCTTTGTGTATTTGTGTATATGAGAGTGTTTATATTAAATGTGATTATAACCCCCATGCTTAAGAGTATAACCATGTACTGCATGAGTGGGGTTATAATCATTTAATGTCCAGGTCTGCTCCTGAGCTCCTCTTCATGTCCCCATTCATGTCCTAGCTTTCACTCACCCAGGAACTACGGAAGACAGTCCACTGAGGGCCAGTGTAATTTATACCCTGCCTTACTTCTGTTAGCATGCATGGCCAGGCAGGAGTAAGCTGATTGGTGGAGGCGGCGGAGCAGCAGTTCCCACCGGCGTTCACCACTAATCAGCACAACATGCAGGGCAGTAGAGGAAAAGGAGAATGGCTCACCTCTCTCCTGTTTCTGTCTCTCCTCGCAGTGGAACATGGAATCAAGACAGACCTATAGACTTCTATGGAGCCCGTCTTACACAGTGAGGAGAGAGTGTGCACTATGCACTTGCTTTTCACCGCTCATTCTAGGGATCGGTGGCATTCTCAGTGCACAGACCCCCACCAATCTAATCTTTTGATATGTAGACAGGGCCAAAAGCAATAGAACTGTAAGTGATGCAAAGAGGACAGCAGATCATGTGGGAACAAATCAGAAAAGCAGAATACAAAGCACATTTTTACATTCTGACAATTTTAAATTTTGCGACTTTCACTTTGCAACAGTGACATGATAAGGACAGTGTATATTAAAGGCAGTGCAGCAGGGCTAGTGTTATGTAGAGTTGCCACCTTTACCAACAAAAACTACTGGCCAGGTTTACACGGGTAAAAAGGTTTTGGCGTAACACGGGATGTTATTTTACACCAATGATTTGATCATATTTTGAGCTCTGCAACTTTTTTAAACCCTTCCTGATCCTATGATTTTCTAATTTTTGTTTTATTACTCTCTGCCATAATTTTTTTATTTTTCCGTTTACATAGCCAGAAAATGGTATGGAATTGAAAAAAAAATCCACCCTAGATGTAGCAGGGTTAACACACAAACTCTTCTCAAATTTCTTAACTCATCGCGTTATCTTGAGACAAAAGCCATTGAAAAGCAATTGAAGGTGTTTGCGTAACGCATTTAGTTTAGATAACACATCTCAGAAAGCATATGACCTGTTACCTTCATTCTACTTGTCAGTACGATTACAGCAATACTACATTTATATTGTTTTTCTTGTTTCTTGTCTAGTTTTAATACATAAAAAACTAAAAACTTTTGGAAAAAATGGTTTTTCATCACATATTTTGAACCACGTAACTTTTTACATCTATGGATTCAAGTAAAAAGCTGGAATCCCTGTAGTCTAGAGAGGAGAGGAGCATCTACTATAGAATTTTTTTTTTTCAGTGTAGTAATTTTAGAACATTTTGATTATTTTTCATATATTTCAAGATGATTTGTTTTAGGTGAAAGGTTCTAAAACAGATTTGAAAACGTTTTCCAGTTACTGAGAACATTTCAGCAGGCTTAGCAGGGTTTTATTTATTTATAATATGAAAAGTTTTTCAGCAATGTTAAAAAAAGATATAAAAGGTGTTGTAATAATAAGCAAACACATTTTTTTGGCTCAACAGACTTTTTTGTTGTTTTATATAAAAAGTTATATGAAAAGAAACTTGTCCATGCCAGGCTTTTATTTGATAAAGTTATACTTTTTTATAAGCATAAAGGGGCATTCCCATCTCACAAATGTAGTTTGTATAGTTCGATATAGCCAAACCTATATTTTTGCTAATAGAATGTATTTATATAATATGTACCGTTTAGAAGATTTGCCTATTTCTATAGGCATTGTCCCACACAGGCCGTTGCCCCTAGTTACGACCACCGCGGCCATGTGGTAGGGGTGGCCGGCTCATTCTTGTTCAAACCGGCTCTGAGGTAACTGCTGTATTGTGTACGCACATTGTATGAGCATGCGGAGACACATCTTAGTTTTGTAGCATTTTTGTCTGTACTTCCAGAACGCAGAGAAACGGATCCTGTTCTAAGATCAATTCATCTCTATGGAGCAGGATTCGTTTATAAAGTCTGCGTTTTGGACGGATCCTGACTATTGCTTTTTGGACTGGTAGCATCCAAAACGCAGATGTGAAAGTACCCTAAATTTGTCTCCACATGCTCATGCAATGTGCGTTCACAATATAGCAGTTACCTCAAAGCGGGTTTGAACAACAGCAAGCTGGCCACCATTACTACGTGGCCATAACTAGGGGCAACGTCCTGACTGATGTGTGTGGGACAACGGATATACAAATAGGTAAATCTTCTAAACGGTACATTTTATATAAATACATTCTATTAGTAATAATATTGGTATGGCTATATCTAACTATACAAACTACATTTGTAAGATGGGAATACCCCTTTAAGTTTTTAATCAATGTTAAAAAATAAAATAAAACACAAAAGGTGTGGAATTAAGCAAGTATATTATAGACTATGACCACATGGTGCAGTCATGTCATGGTTGTGGCGCGTCTGCGCTGCAGTTTAGTACCGTGGCGCCTTACTGCCTGCAGTGGGCTCCAATTAGAATAATGAAATCCACACTGTTTAGTTGGACAACATTGTTAATGGCCATGTGGCATCTTCCATGTCATGTGTGGCTGTTAATGTGGACCGACTAAACAGTGTAGTCTTCATTAGTTTAATTAGAGCCCACTGTAGCCCATAGGGCCGCACAATACCCAACTACCGGACGTCCGCCTCGCAACCATGACATGACCGTGCTGTTGTTGAACCTTAACAACAGGGAGGTTTTATTTTGGCCCAGTAAGCTTTTCTGCAGCCCACGGAAAATATTGTACATATCACATACCTCCCAACTTTTTGCATGTTCAAAGAGGAACATTTATGGTTCATTGTGTGAAAGTCCATTTTTCAGCATATTTATAGACTTTAATAGTTTTCTTAGCACCCAATAATGCAAAAATTATCTGAATATAGAAATGTCTAAAATCCATTTTGCATCCAATAATGAAATAATATACAAGGTGGGGTCAAGTATACAGAGGATCAATATTTTAAATGTAACAATGCAGATCTATACCTCAGATCAAAAAGAGGGACATTTGAGGAGAAAAGACAAAGAGGGATACTTGGGAGGTCTGCATATCACTCACACCATTTCCCCCATTGTCCTGTCACAACTCAGTACCATGTAGATCCTCTGAAGTCTCCATCTTGCCTAGTCCTAAATTTAGAGGATAGAAACCTCTACAGACCAAAGTCTTCGTTGACTACGACTTTATCGCGTGTTAAGGAAATTCTCTGTGAGCCAAACATCTGAAACGTCAGGCTGATTTTTTCCCCTGCACTGATACATTGCAACAAACTATTAGACAATGGCTGCTTTTAGACGAGCGAAGTGTACACTCCAGACTCGGAGCGTGAATATAAGGGCCCATTCACACGACCGTATGAATGGGGCCGTATCTATTCCGCAATATTGCGGAATAGATGCGGCCCCATTCACTTCTATGGGAGCAGACAGCATAAAAAGATAAAACGGTATAGGCATTTTGAATGGGAGCCCGGCCGTGTGTTCGCGGCGCTGCAGAACACACGGCCGGGCTCCCCATTCAAAATGCCTATACCGTTTTATCTTTTTATGCTGTCTGCTCCCATAGAAGTGAATGGGGCCGCATCTATTCCGCAATATAGATCTGCAGCGCCGCGGAACACACGCTGGGCGGCAGCCGTAGTATTGCGGCCGTCTGAATGGGCCCCAAGACAGCTCCCGTCTTAAAATTCCGGCACTGCTGGGGTCACATAGCTACAGTGCCTTGCGAAAGTATTTGGCCCCCTGGAACTTTTCAACTAGAGATGAGCTGGGTGGACTAGGGTGGAATTTGCGTGCGCTTTTTCAAATCTGCACGCTAATTCATACGCATATTTTAGTATGTACGCTAATGCGTACTAATTTAAAAAATGCGTACGCATTAGTGTACATACTAAAATATGCGTATGAATTAGCGTGCAGATTTGAAAAAGCGCACGCAAATTCCACACGAGCATGCTCGGCCGAGCATGCTCGCTCATCTCTATTTTCAACCTTTTGCCACATTTCAGGCTTCAAACAAAAAGATATAACATTTTAAATTTTTGGTGAAGAATCAACAACAAGTGGGTCACAATTGTGAAGTAGAACGAAATTTATTGGATCATTTAAACTTTTTTTTGTAATAATAATACAGAAAAGTGGGGCGTGCAAAATGATTCGGCCCATTTACTTTCAGTTCAGAAAACTCACTCCAGAAATTCATTGAGGATCTCTGAATGATCCAATGTTGTCCTAAATGACTGATGAAGATAAATAGACTCCACCTGTGTGTAATCAAGTAAAAAGTTTAAACATCCCAAGGAGCACTGTGCAAGCGATCATATTGAAATGGAAGGAGTATCAGACCACTGCAAATCTACCAAGACCCGGCCATCCCTCTAAACTTTAATCTCAAACAAGGAGAAGACTGATCAGAGATGCAGCCAAGAGGCCCATGATCACTCTGGATGAACTGCAGAGATCTACAGCTGAGGTGGGAGAGTCTGTCCATAGGACAACAATCAGTCGAACACTTCACAAATCTGGCCTTTATGGAAGAGTGGCAAGAAGAAAGCCATTTCTCAAAGATATCCATAAAAAGTCTTGTTTACAGTTTGCCACAAGCCACCTGGGAGACAAACCAAACATGTGGAAGAAGGTGCTCTGGTCAGATGAAACCAAAATCAAACTTTTTGAAAACAATGCAAAACAATGTTTGGCGTAAAAGCAACACAGTTCATCACCCTGAACACACCATCCCCACTGTCAAACATGGTGGTGGCAGCATCATGGTTTGCGCCTGCTTTTCATCAGCAGGGACAGGGAAGATGGTTAAAATTGATGGGAAGATGGATGGAGCCAAATACAGGACCATTCTGGATGAAAACCTGTTGGAGTCTGCAAAAGACCTGAGACTAGGACGGAGATTTATCTTCCAACAAGACAATGATCCCAAACATAAAGCAAAATCTAAAATGGAATGGTTCAAAAATAAAGGTATCCAGGTCTTAGAATGGCCAAGTCAAAGTCCAGACCTGAATCCAATTGAGAATATGTGGAAAGAGCTGAAAACTGCTGTTCACAAAAGCTCTCCATCCAACCTCAAAGAGCTAGAGCTGTTTTGCAAGGAAGAATGGGCAAGAATTTCAGTCTCTAGATGTGCAAAACTGATAGAGACATACCCCAAGCGACTTGCAGCTGTAATCGCAGCAAAAGGTGGAGCAACAAAGTATTAATGCAAGGGGGCCGAATAATTTTGCACGCCCCACTTTTCACTTTTATTATTACAAAAAAAGTTTAAATGATGCAATAAATTTCGTTCCACTTCACAATTGTGACCCACTTGTTGATGATTCTTCACCAAAAATTTAAAATGTTATATCTTTTTGTTTGAAGCCTGAAATGTGGCAAAAAGGTTGAAAAGTTCCAGGGGGCCGAATACTTTCGCAAGGCACTGTATATATTGATTTATGATGCTATGTATCCCTTAGAGCTTTGGAATGTATTGGATAACACTGGCAGCATTATGTCAGTATTATCCAATGCATTCTAGACCTCTAAGGCCCCATTCCCACGACCGTATGAATAGGGCCATATCTATCCGCAAAAATGTGGGAATAGATGCGGCCTCATTCACCTCTATGGGGCTAGGAGCCGCGGCACGGAGCTAGCTCCATGCCGCGGCTCTTTTGAAGCATGTCCTATACTTGTCCGTGTGCACGGACAAGTATAGGCATTTTCAATGGGGCCTCACGGCGTGTGTTCCGAGCGCTGCGGAACACACACCGGGCGGCCCCCGTATATTTGCGGGTCTGCAGTAATGCGGGCCAGCAAATATACGGTCGTGTGAATGGGGCCTAAGGGTTAGATAGCATCATAAATTACTATAATGTTATGTGACTCCAGCAGTGCCGGAAGTTCAGGACAGGAGCTGTCTTATACTCACGCTCTGAAGTGTACAACTCGCTCGTCTGAAAGCAGCCAATATAGGCTTGTGCTGATGATGGAGTTACCTCACCAAAGATAGTTTACACTAAATGCACTGTATCTACCTCTCAGCTGTGAGTATAAGTAAGTTTACATATAATCAGTTCTCAGTAACTCAGTTAATGTTAAGGAAAATGAGCGCAACTCATAAGACAATTTTACTTTTTGTTTAAAAATAAAACCCCTTTAAAGAGGACCCGTCACTTTTCCTAATATGTCACAGCGTCAGGTCATAGTGCGCGCCGGCCAGGGAAGACAGTGGAGCGCCGGACCGGAGGGCAGCGGCAGCGCAGGACAGGTAAGAAAGGTTTTGTATTTTAGTCTTATGTGGCTGGGTGGGCTGATCTGAGGTCTGATGGGGGTCCCTAAATACAAGTGAGCGCTTCCATAAGTGGATGGATGCTGAGCTGCAGTACTGAGAATGTCCACTACAGGGTGTACAAAGCGGTCTTCCTGGACTGCAGGTAACAGCCGATTGGTGACGGGTGGAGGGTGTCAGGTACTCGTAGGTCATCACTATCTTGGTCCTGGAAAACCCCTTTAAAACAGTGGTATTCTACAGATGTTAGTCTTACCGGCCAGTGATGAGGAAGAACAGAGTAAGTATGACCAAGAGAGTAAATCCTCCAACTGCAGCGGTGGCAATGACCAGAATTTGCCCTTGTTCTGCCGCCATATCAGAAGCTGAAAGAAATGAAACGTATGTCATACAAAATAATGAGGTCATACGTGACATCAAGGAGAGCTGAACATCAGCAGGACATAAACACAAAAAATAATGGTATTTAGAGGCAAGTAAATTACCAGGTCGTTTTCTTCCAGTGATGGATGGCGGCTGTTTAAGTACTCGACACAATGTGGATAATCATATACAATACAATCTAAGGGGTCATTTACAAACATTTATATACCCCACTTTTTGGTGTATATCTGTGGCAGATTGCTGAGCAATCTGCAACTTTTTCCCCTTTTTCCGCCGCTCATGCCAGGTCTAAAAAAGGGGTGTGGCACGGGTGGGGAAAAGGGTGGGCCGGCTGGCCTGAAACAGGCGTAGAAAGTGATCTAAGTCTGTGCCAGCAAAGAAGCTGGTGTAGATTTAGACAAGTGTAAAGTCTGCCTAAGTTATGTAGATGCTGGTACCTCTATATAACTTAGGCGGATGAACCACTAGCGCAGGAGGGATGAAGACCTGCGTCTAAATTGCTGGTCTTCCTAAATGTTCCCCTAAGTGTGAGAAAATATCATTCTAAACAGATTTTTACTTTCTGATGATAATTCAGTAGAGCCACGTTCGAGGCTCAGCCAATGGGTTTCGTTAATACTGGGCGATGTTATACTTACTGGACCTTTACATACAGTGGGGCAAGCTCTTCTGCACTTTTATCTCTGTAGCATATCTTACATATATCCAGCTGAGAGACTATAAAAGTGTTCTACACATAAGAAAGTCTGTGAAAGTTGATGATTTTGATGGGATCTACCGAGAAAGGAGATGTCTTGACTCTCCCCTAAAGGGAAAAACAGATCCAGGAGATAAGTCACTGCTAGAGGAGCCTATTGAAAGGAAATCTGTCACCAGGAAATCCACAGCTAGAAACAGGGGTGGACTGGGAACTTAAAGTGGCTCTGGAAAAAATACTAACAATGGTCCCATTTTGTAGTTGGGTCCAAATTGATGGAAGGCAGTGCCAGCAATACCATATTGTGGAACATTATACCACCCCAACAGAGCCAAAAACCACAGTCCATCACAACATACTGCCAGCAGCACAAAATATATCCCCAAAAACTTCCACTGGTCGGCCGTAAGGAGGGAAATTTCCCTGTAAGGTCTATGGCCAATCCGCGTTTGGCTAGAAAAAGTTTTTGTAATCCACATGCAAACTTGCACAAACCACTCTGTGCAACTTTGCTCCTCCTGCTTCCTCTGCCAGCCTGACCTTCTTCTTGATTGACAGGACCAGCTGAAATGACTATGCATGAACTTGGCCCTGTCACTCAAGAATGGGAGGGAGGGGCTGGAAGGAACAAGGGTGCACAGGGTTACAAGGTACTGTGCCTACTTTACCAGAGAATTTCCCGGTGACAGATTCCCTTTTATCCCCAGTACTGAAGTACCATTTTGATTTTATTTAAATTGCTGAACAAATCTACAGATACAATACTTGGAACTTATCCATTCAGTTTCTTGGTAATTGTTTACCAGGTGCAGTGTCCTGGAGATCAGTGCAAACCACTGAGAGTGCTAATGTGCTGAATTTCATGTATTGTATGCATGTACTACTACACCCATAAGATTGAATAGGGAGTGGCAGGTCCTAAGTGGCTAGGCAGGGCTGTCTCCGCTCTTCCTCTACCGGAGAAAGTAGAGGGAGTCTAGAGGTAACTGCAAGGAAGTGAACACCTAGAGCAGCAGGGAGCAGGGAGCAGATCCCGTAGGTGAGATCCAACTCCCCTACAGACTACAAGAGCAGCAAAGTGCCAGCCTGCCGAAGAGAGAAAATGTACTGAATGTTTAGTGGTCACAAAAAGGATTAAAGACTACTTTGTCAGAGAAGGTAACCATCTACACCCTGGCTATAGCCTCCTCTGCATGTGGCTGGAACAAGTTACTCTACAGGCTGCCCATCATAGCTAAAGCACAGAAAGATGCCTCTATTCAGAGATTGCATTTCACTAAGAGTACTGTGGATACACATACATATCCGGAGACAGAGAATGTGCATCTTTTTAGGCAGAGACAGAAAAGATTATAGAAACTAGCCTCCCATATATAACCTTGCGAATTGCATACATTCACTGTAAAGACTGTATCCAGAGTGCATAGTGTCTGTATGAGCTATTTACAAACTGTTTCCGTAAGAACAGGGAAGTTGTTGCAACTAAAGAACATTGCTTTCTGCTCTAGTTTTGCACAGAAAAGTGCTGGGATCACAACAACTGGGACTGTGCCTTGCATTGTAAAACCTTCAACACCAAGGGTGCCTCAACCACCATCGGGCAGGAGAAGTACCCCAAGTACCAGAGTGTGCCCTGAAGGGAAGAAAGGTGTGTACTTCCCATCACTGCACTCTGGCTTAGGGAGCTTCAGTGTACAACTACTTCACCCATCTGGACTGGTCGCTGCATAGGGCCTGAGTGTGACCACTTTCACTGCAACCCTTATTTTGTAACTTTAGTCATCCATGCTTGCTACCTTACAACTGTTTAAAGACTTACGGGGTAATTGATCAAACTGGTGTAAAGTAGAGCTGTCTTAGTTGCCCATAGCAACCAATCAGCTTCCACCTTTGATTTTCAAAAAGTGCAGTCAAAAATTAAAGGTGGAATCGGACTGATTACTGTGGGCAACTAAGCCAGTTCTACATTACACCAATTTGATAAATGACCCCATTACTTCTCATCTACTACAGTGAACCTTCTCAGCATGGCCAACTCTTTTGAGAAGGCTACCGCCTTTATTCTGACCAGATGTCTTGTGAAAGATTTTCAGTTCCCTAATATATTATGCATGCGGTTTTTCATCATACATAGGGCTACTGCCCTCTTTATCATGATTTTCCATACTCATCTCTAAAACTTTCCTTGTGCTCCATGTTTATTCTGCCATGCACTTACAAGCAAACCTTGAGCAATGATCTTGAACAGATGTTCTAAAGATGGCCATACACATTAGATAATGTGAACATCAGTTGAAGAAACTATCATCTGGTGAAGGTTCCTTTCACATACACTGCGAGGCACATTTTAGGCCATATTGGCTGTTACAGATGTTCAACCTGCCCATACAAGTTCAATGAAACTAGGTGATGGATGAAAGATCTTTCTGGGAATGTTCTTTCAAAAAAAGATCTTCCATCCAACTGTTGGATGAGAGTATTAAATATGGCCGACATCTTTTCAGATAAGACAATGGTCTGTCATTGGTCGGCTAAAACAGTTGTTCATTGTTAAATTTCACCCAATCAACAAATGTTTTTGTACTCGTCCATGTTGATCAACTTTAGACTTATGTGTATGGCCACCTTTACTACAAAACACTGGCACAATAGCCTCAATAAAAAGAACTTCATACCCTATGAAGGAATACTGACTGACCCAACCACAACTCCATTCGTACAGGATCCTATGGTGAGAGGCTGGGAGCATTACGCAGACTGCCAGGCAACTCATGATAACATTGGTCATGCAAATTTAGGCTAGTTTCACACTAGCTCTAGCAATCTGACAGGCTGTTCCAGCAGGATCAGATCATAATAGGCCTGGCAGAGATCGGGCCACATTCCGACAAATATGTTGAGAATGAGCTGAAAGAAAACTGCAGCTGAAAGAGCCTGCCGGATTGCTAGCGCTAGTGTGAAACTACCCTTGGTTGTGGACTAGCAGAGGAAGACTGCTGTCATACATTATTGAGGGGTACTAGTTATTGTTGTGTTTTTGCTGCATTTCTTTAGTAAAAAAAAAAAAGTAAAAAAAAAAATGCAAGCTCCATATCAGAAATATAGTTATTGGTGGTTTATTGAACTCACAGCGTCCTGTAGGTTTGGTATTTTATCTGTCACAGATGTTTTTTTTCTCATAGACCTTCAATGGTTTTGCCAAAATATACAAAGAGATACATATATAAATAGTTAAACACCACTGTTAAAAATAGTATAAAAAACTGATCTACAAAGTGAGAAAAGTGGAATACATTTTACAAAAATATTAATACCTCGACTCTTGCTGTAACATGTTTGCAATCTGGGAACCAGCGCTAGATTTTCTTGTAGAAATTGGGTTACATGAGATTATCCATTTATATGCTCAGCTAGAAATAGTAATAATCTGTGTACGTTTCAGGCAATGCAGTAAAGCTGTTATTTATGAGACCAGGGCGGGGCGGTTATTTTGCTCCTACAGAGCTATTAACAATCTTTAGCTTTATGAACTGCTTTATCTTGTTTAACATTTACAGTAATATATATATATATATATATATATATATATATACACACTATATATATACTGTATATGCATACAATGAGTGTGTGTATATATATTATATATATATATATATGTAACATTTGCAGTAATATACACTCACCGGCCACTTTATTAGGTACACCATGCTAGTAACGGGTTGGACCCCCTTTTGCCTTCAGAACTGCCTCAATTCTTCGTGGCATAGATTCAACAAGGTGCTGGAAGCATTCCTCAGAGATTTTGGTCCATATTGACATGATGGCATCACACAGTTGCCGCAGATTTTTCGGCTGCACATCCATGATGCGAATCTCCCGTTCCACCACATCCCAAAGATGCTCTATTGGATTGAGATCTGGTGACTGTGGAGGCCATTTGAGTACAGTGAACTCATTGTCATGTTCAAGAAACCAGTCTGAGATGATTCCAGCTTTATGATATGGCGCATTATCCTGCTGAAAGTAGCCATCAGATGTTGGGTACATTGTGGTCATAAAGGGATGGACATGGTCAGCAACAATACTCAGGTAGGCTGTGGCGTTGCAATGATGCTCAATTGGTACCAAGGGGCCCAAAGAGTGCCAAGAAAATATTCCCCACACCATGACACCACCACCACCAGCTTGAACCGTTGATACAAGGCAGGATGGATCCATGCTTTCATGTTGTTGACGCCAAATTCTGACCCTACCATCCGAATGTCGCAGCAGAAATCGAGACTCATCAGACCAGGCAACGTTTTTCCAATCTTCTACTGTCCAATTTCGATGAGCTTGTGCAAATTGTAGCCTCAGTTTCCTGTTCTTAGCTGAAAGGAGTGGCACCCGGTGTGGTCTTCTGCTGCTGTAGCCCATCTGCCTCAAAGTTCGACGTACTGTGCGTTCAGAGATGCTCTTCTGCCTACCTTGGTTGTAACGGGTGGCAATTTGAGTCACTGTTGCCTTTCTATCAGCTCGAACCAGTCTGCCCATTCTCCTCTGACCTCTGGCATCAACAAGGCATTTCCGCCCACAGAAACTGCCGCTCACTGGATGTTTTTTCTTTTTCGGACCATTCTCTGTAAACCCTAGAGATGGTTGTGCGTGAAAATCCCAGTAGATCAGCAGTTTCTGAAATACTCAGACCAGCCCTTCTGGCACCAACAACCATGCCACGTTCAAAGGCACTCAAATCACCTTTCTTCCCCATACTGATGCTCGGTTTGAACTGCAGGAGATTGTCTTGACCATGTCTACATGCCTAAATGCACTGAGTTGCCGCCATGTGATTGGCTGATTAGAAATTAAGTGTTAACGAGCAGTTGGACAGGTGTACCTAATAAAGTGGCCGGTGAGTGTATATACACTATATACTATATAAATATATATATAGATATAGATATATATATATATATATATATATACTGTACAGTGCCTTGCGAAAGTATTCGTCCCCCTGGAACTTTTCAACCTTTTGCCACATTTCAGGCTTCAAATAAAAAGATATAACATTTTAAATTTTTGGTGAACAATCAACAAGTGGGTGACAATTGTGAAGTAGAACGAAATTTATTGGATCATTTAAACTTTTTTTGTAATAATAAAACTGAAAAGTTGGGCGTGCAAAATTATTCAGCCCATTTACTTTCATTTCAGAAAACTCACTCCAGAAGTTCATTGAGGATCTCTGAATGATCCAATGTTGTCCTAAATGACTGATGAAGATAAATAGAATCCACCTGTGTGTAATCAAGTCTCCGTATAAATGCACCTGCTCTGTGATAGTCTCAGGGTTCTGCATCATAAAGACCAAGGAACACACCAGGCAGGTCCGTGATACTGTTGTGGAGAAGTTTAAAGCCGGATTTGGATACCAAAAGATTTCCCAAGCTTTAAACATCCCAAGGAGCACTGTGCAAGCGATCATATTGAAATGGAAGGAGTATCAGACCACTGCAAATCTACCAAGACCAGGCCGTCCCTCTAAACTTTCATCTCAAACAAGGAGAAGACTGATCAGAGATGCAGCCAAGAGGCCCATGATCACTCTGGATGAACTGCAGAGATCTACAGCTGAGGTGGGAGAGTCTGTCCATAGGACAACAATTAGTCCAAAACTTCACAAATCTGGCCTTTATGGAAGAGTGCCAAGAAGAAAGCCATTTCTCAAAGATATCCATAAAAAGTCTCGTTTACAGTTTGCCACAAGCCACCTGGGAGACACACCAAACATGTGGAAGAAGGTGCTCTGGTCAGAGGAAACCAAAATCCAACTTTTTGGAAACAATGCAAAACAATATATTTGGCGTAAAAGCAACACAGCTCATCACCCTGAACACACCATCCCCACTGTCAAACATGGTGGTGGCAGCATCATGGTTTGGGCCTGCTTTTCATCAGCAGGGACAGGGAAGATGGTTAAAATTGATGTGAAGATGGATGGAGCCAAATACAGGACCATTCTGGATGAAAACCTGTTGGAGTCTGCAAAAGACCTGAAACTAGGACGGAGATTTATCTTCCAACAAAACAATGATCCCAAACATAAAGCAAAATCTACAATGGAATGGTTAAAAAATAAACGTATCCAAGTCTTAGAATGGCCAAGTCAAAGTCCAGACCTGAATCCAACTGAGAATATGTGGAAAGAGCTGAAAACTGCTGTTCACAAAAGCTCTCCATCCAACCTCAAAGAGCTCGAGCTGTTTTGCAAGGAAGAATGGGCAAGAATTTCAGTCTCTAGATGTGCAAAACTGATCGAGACATACCCCAAGCGACTTGCAGCTGTAATCACAGCAAAAGGTGGCGCAACAAAGTATTAATGCAAGGGGGCCGAATAATTTTGCACGCCCCACTTTTCAGTTTTATTTTTACAAATAAAGTTTAAATGATCCAATAAATTTCGTTTCACTTCACAATTGTGACCCACTTGTTGTTGATTCTTCACCAAAAATTTAAAATGTTATATCTTTTTGTCTGAAGCCTGAAATGTGGCAAAAGGTTGAAAAGTTCCAGGGGGCCGAATACTTTCGCAAGGCACTGTATATATATAGGTATATCTATTGTGAGGCAGTGACAGGCCTCACGCTTCATAGAGGTCTGGAGGGGTGGATATTCCAGTCCACATCCCTATTCCACCACAGGTGAGGCCAGCTGGGTGTAATTACTGCTGTGATAAACCAGCCCTCAGTGTTAGTCTGGAGAGAGAGGGCCCCAGGGAACAGACCTGGAGAGGGCCCGTGTGGTCCCAGCCAGCAGGGCTAGGGGGCCACAAGGCGGAGGCAGCCTGAGAGAGGAGAGAAAGGCTGAGGAAGCCTGAGAGGTTAGAGCCTGCGGTGGCTCTGTGTGGTCTCAGCCAGGAGGGCTGAGGGGCCATAAGGCTCTGTGTAGCCTGGAAGTTTGGGGGACCCAGTGACCCTAGAAGAAGAGGGTCACACGGTCAGAGTCGGGAGGACTGTTGGACCATATCCCCCCAAAGGTACGGTTGGAGTCACAGCCAGGAGGCTGCTGGACTGAACGGCTGAGGAAGCCGCACTTAAAAGCTGTGTGTGAACAGCGTATGTATTTAGGTGAGTTAGCTGAACTATGTTTAGTCAGAGCCCAGCCAGGCAGGTGTTGTTTTTATGATTTGTTTTGGTGTGCTGGTGCCAATAAAACTGAGTTGGACCTGAAAATCCCTGTGTTGTGAAGATATTGTGTGATGTCGACCCCCTGAGAGGATATGATCCCTTACTATATATATATATATCTACAATACAGACCAAAAGTTTGGACACACCTTCTCATTCAAAGAGTTTTCTGTATTTTCATGACTATGAAAATTGTAGATTCACACTGAAGGCATCAAAACTATGAATTAACACATGTGGAATTATATACTTAACAAAAAAGTGTGAAACAACTGAAAATATGTCTTATATTCTAGGTTCTTCAAAGTAGCCACCTTTTGCTTTGATTACTGCTTTGCACACTCTTGGCATTCTCTTTGATGAGCTTCAAGAGGTAGTCACCTGAAATGGTATTCCAACAGTCTTGAAGGAGTTCCCAGAGATGCTTAGCACTTGTTGGCCCTTTTGCCTTCACTCTGCGGTCCAGCTCACCCCAAATCATCTCGATTGGGTTCAGATCTGGTGACTGTGGAGGCCAGGTCATCTGGCGTAGCACCCCATCACTCTCCTTCTTGGTCAAATAGCCCTTACACAGCCTGGAGGTGTGTTTGGGGTCATTGTCCTGTTGATAAATAAATGATGGTCCAACTAAACGCAAACTGGATGGAATAGCATGCTGCTGCAAGATGCTGTGGTAGCCATGCTGGTTCAGTATGCCTTCAATTTTGAATAAATCCCCAACAGTGTCACCAGCAAAGCACCCCCACACCATCACACCTCCTCCTCCATGCTTCACGGTGGGAACCAGGCATGTAGAGTCCATCCGTTCACCTTTTCTGCGTCGAACAAAGACATGGTGGTTGGAACCAAAGATCTCAAATTTGGCCTCATCAGACCAAAGCACAGATTTCCACTGGTCTAATGTCCATTCCTTGTGTTCTTTAGCCCAAACAAGTCTCTTCTGCTTGTTGCCTGTCCTTAGCAGTGGTTTCCTAGCAGCTATTTTACCATGAAGGCCTGCTGCACACAGTCTCCTCTTAACAGTTGTTGTAGAGATGTGTCTGCTGCTAGAACTCTGTGTGGCATTGACCTGGTCTCTAATCTAAGCTGCTGTTAACCTGCGATTTCTGAGGCTGGTGACTCGGATGAACTTATCCTCTGCAGCCGAGGTGACTCTTGGTCTTCCTTTCCTGGGGCGGTCCTCATGTGAGCCAGTTTCTTTGTAGCGCTTGATGGTTTTTGCGACTGCGACACTTTCAAAGTTTTCCCAATTTTTCGGACTGACTGACCTTCAGTTCTTAAAGTAATGATGGCCACTCCTTTTTCTTTACTTAGCTGCTTTTTTCTTGCCATAATACAATTTCTAACAGTCTATTCAGTAGGACTATCAGCTGTGTATCCACCTGACTTCTGTCCAACACAACTCATGGTCCCAACCCCATTTATAAGGCAAGAAATCACACTTATTTAACCTGACAGGGCACACCTGTGAAGTGAAAACCATTTCAGGTGACTACCTCTTGAAGCTCATCAAGAGAATGCCAAGAGTGTGCAAAGCAGTAATCAAAGCAAAAGGTGGCTACTTTGAAGAACCTAGAATATAAGACATATTTTCAGTTGTTTCACACTTTTTTGTTAAGTATATAATTCCACATGTGTTAATTCGTAGTT
Organism: Rhinella marina; assembly: GCA_900303285.1. Taxonomy (NCBI): domain Eukaryota; kingdom Metazoa; phylum Chordata; class Amphibia; order Anura; family Bufonidae; genus Rhinella; species Rhinella marina. The sequence goes on along the minus strand of ONZH01006893.1, from coordinate 104,319 downwards.
TTGATGCCTTCAGTGTGAATCTACAATTTTCATAGTCATGAAAATACAGAAAACTCTTTGAATGAGAAGGTGTGTCCAAACTTTTGGTCTGTACTGTGTATATATGTATATACGTATGTATGTAGCGTGATGGGGTTAAAATGACTCTGTTCATGCAGGGTCAGCCACTTCTGCCTCTGCATTGTAACTAACTATTAATAATCACTTAAGATGAAATGGTTTGCTATATATGGCTGCTTCTTGTAATGATGCATTTGATTCTATTGTGAATTATCGAGGCGGCACAAATTGTGTTCTAGAAAAAAAAATCCTTGAAGAAACCACTTTACACCATTTATTTCTCCTGTACTGATCTGCTTTTAATGAGACCTATATTGTCTATAGGAGGTGTGATCTACTACTCAGCAGCCATTAACTCCAATAAATATTAAAGGGACTTCATAGTACTTAGGTATTGATGACTGTCCTCAGGATAGGTCATCAATATCAGAATGGTGGGCGGTCCAACAGCCTGCATCTTCACAATCACCAATAACTATACAGTGACAGAAGGCAGTTTGAAGGTAGGTCATCAATGTATATAGTAAGTCCTGGAAAACATCTTTAATTCTTTAATGGGACATTTAGAAGGAGAAAAGGGGAGCATCTTAGTGTTTACGGCTGGGTTTACACCAGGAGTTTTTATTGCGTTTTATGAGCAATACAATTCAATTGGGAGACCTACATCAGAATAAAATGCATGCAGTTTTATTAGAGTCAATGGGGACCTGGCAGTGAATGGTTGAAATCTGGTAATCTTGGTTGAAGCTGGATCTGTAAACTTTGGCAGACTTAACTGTGTGAATGAAACAGTTTCAATGTCTGATATTAATGTTAATGTGAATCATGTTTCAAGGCTCTTTCACAAGTTGAAAACTGACTTACCTACAGATTGCAACCCGGGAGACTATTTTATTTCTTCTGATATATAGCTGCAAACCTTTCCCAAGAAGCAGTGTGTTTGAAGGGGATTATAACAAGCGCCCAAAGATTTGGTGCAGTGATCCCTTGCACAAACATGTGAAGGACCTACACAGGTGAGATCACATGACCACATGTGATTTCAGGTCCTGAAGGCAGTGGGAGCAGAGCAGTAAGAGCATAAGCTTAAGGGGTTTGAAGTAGTTTAGGGGATCTGTATTTAGGGGTCTAGTCTACACTCTGCATTTATTTAGTGGATATAATTTCTGTAATTGTTAGTCTTTGGACTGAGGTCTGTGTTTATTCTAGGGTCTGGTCTAGAATATCAGTTTATTCATGTTGCTACAGAGGCCGAGGATGGCACCTGAAGTGAGGGGCAATGGTACTTGTAATAATGGTCTGGGCTGGATGGAGAAGAAAAAGAGAACTTCTACAATCAGAGAAGATGTCACATGTGAGCCACTGAGTTTATAGAGGAGAAGTCAACTTGCCTGACATGTTTGATTACTAAATATTTGTATTTAATAAAAACTATACAGGGGGTCTCTGTCTAGCCCAGGCCTAATAGACAACTAGGCATTACCATTCCCCTTCTAAACATGATGAGTCCCTACATACTATGATACTGTGAGCTCTTTGATAAGGGGAATGGTAAATCCAAGATGTCCATGTTAGCATGGAATTGTTGTGGTGATCATAGACATGTTGTGGCAGGGCGCCAGTTGAAAGGCAGCCAAGGGCCCTAATCAGCCATTGACTAAGTTATTTTTTTTTTGTTATTTTTGGTGCAAAACTCTATGCTGATTAATTTATTAATGTATCTTTTCAGTGGCCACCACCGGGGGGTTATGCTTACTTAATACAGTCAATGCATTGAGCTCAGTAATAAATCAGTTCGCAGTAAGATCCCAAGCTCCCCCGACTGGGAGATGCAAGCAGCATGATTGTGTATTTTAACTTTATGGCCATGTACGATACGTAGTTAGAGCTGTCAGAAAAATTGAGCATTGACTTCCATAATAATAGATTAGGAAAGTAACCAGCACAGAATTTCTGACTGACTTAGATGAAAAACAATAAAATGGTGTTCAATGCTGAATATTCTCTTTGAAGTTTCTGCACCTTTTCTTGACTCTCTGCACTTTTTGTATCGAACATTTTAGCTGCTTAAAGTGGCTACTAAATGAACAGGCCTCCTAAAGTTGGGAAACAATGCAAATAAATCTCACTAATATCTCTGGACTAGAGTCCCATTCACATACATACTGTAATGTAACCCTGGTCCAGAATCTCATCAAAACTTCATGGACAATTTGGTAGATGCAAGAGATCTATTCAGTGACGGAGCCTCATTAAAGGGGTTCTCCAGGAATTAAGAAAGTTAAAATACTTAAATATTACTTTATTATAAATATATATACATTAGTTATAAATTATATAATATTTTTATATTTTATTATTATAAATATATATTCATTAGTTGTAAATGACTATATTTTTCTAGAGAGCAATCATTAGGAGAAATAAAATGGCCGCCGTCCTATTAGTACATACAAAACCTGTCCTTATCACACAGCAGGACAAGTTACTCCACAACACTGAGGTAAAGAGCTGCCTCATCCTCCTGTCCTATTATGATTCTGAATACAAATGATAAGATCTTCAGCTGAATCTCTGTAGGAATGGAGTTCATGAGGATATATGAAGGACACAGAGGATGGACAAGACAGACTGTGGTAATGTGGGGCTGTGGTGATGGAAACTGCATACAAGTGCTGCTGCTCACTATCCACATCCCCAACAACTTTATGTCTCCTCATGAACTCCATTCCCACAGAGATTCAGCTGAAGATCTTATCATCTGTATTCAGGAACATAATCCCTGACAAGTAGAGCAGAGAGGAGGATGAGGAAGCTCTTTAGCTCAGTGTTGTGAAGTAACTTGTCCTCCTGTGTGATTAGTACAGGTTTTGTATGTGTTAACAGGACGGCGGCCATTTTATTTCTCCTAATGATTGCTCCCCAGTCAAAATGAGGCATTATAACTAATGAAAGGTATTTGGGAATATATTTATAATAAAGTAATACTAACCTATTTTTCTTAATTCTCAGAGAACTCCTTTAATTAACAGAACAGTTTCTTTTTTAGTAACCTGGGACAATTAGAATGGAAAAAGTTACCTCTGTTAAAAGTGCTGAAAAGCAGATTCCAAGGACGGTGACTGATAAAATGACTTCTCCGTACTGCTCTGTGAAACTCAGCTTATATTAGACGTGCAGATAATTGTACACATCATCGCTAATGAGTGTTCATATGAGCGCTCGTTAGTGATGATCTGGCGATGTAATACTGCCGCCAATTAGTCATCTGCCGCCCAGCAAATAATGATTCAATATGGTGGCATTAGTGATTGCTCCTCTCCATACAGTGGATGAGATTGCTGCATGTAATAGCAGCGGCCTCCTCTACTGACGAGCAGGTGATTGCCGGGAGGAAAGCTTCCTTGCCGACAATCGCCTGATCTACTCATATAATATAAGCCTTAGGTTGTCTCTTATCTCTATGTATGCAGCTTATTTTCTGAGATGCATTTTTACATATAGACATGCCAGCAAACACAGCTGTATACAAAGCCATAGGACCTGGTTAACACGTTGTAAGAATCAGTGGGTGTGGTACCACTGTGTCAACCAACCTATTTGACTTTTGGGCTAAACCTAAGAGAGTTATCCTGGCAGTCCCCTGGTATTTATCTTTTAACCCCTACACCGGGGTCTGGACTTCAGAGATACCACCAGGCTGCTACCTCCTGAAGTGGTCCCTGTGTGGTTGACAGCTGTCCCCTGGGGTTAGGGAGACAGTGCAAGGCACCAAGAGATCAGCCAAAACTTGTATTCAGTAACAGGGCAGGGCAGGCAGAGTTCATACAAATCAATGAAAAAAGTTAGGTCAGGGCAGGCGTTTCAGGGTCATTGTGGTGATGAGGCATTTGTCAGGTTAGGCAGCAGTGAGTCAGAATCTGGGAATCAAGCAGAAGTCAGCTGTAATGTGGAGCTGGCTGCCGATCTCCCATATGCTTGCCGCAGCGAGGATGCGGCTGGCATCTTCGTCTTCATGGCAACCAAGGGGTGGGGAGGACCAGGCCGCACTCGCGTCCTCAGCGCGGCCGGCGCTCCTCACCCCCTAATCAACAAACAGGAGGAACTGAGCGCTGACAGCAATTAGCTGCGCTCAGTTACGTGAATTGTATAGATGTCACATGACGCTAGCCACGTCATGTGACCCATGTCCTGGGCCTGTGATTGGTCTTCATTACCTTTACCATCATTGTATTCTATTGCAACTTCTGTTGTGACTTCGGCTTGAACTTTACCCCGTTCTTGTATCTCCCATTGTACTACGTGACCTCTCGGCTCCTGACCCCGGCTAGTATTTGACCGCGTTTTCGTGTTACCCCCTTGTACTGACATTACCTCTCGGCTTCTGACCTCGGCTCGTATTTTGACCCTGCTGCAGTATTTTCCTTTGGTATTGATGTGACCTCCTGGCTTTGACCTTGGCTTGGTAATATTCTCTTGTCCGTGTGTTCTGTCTTTGTCTATTGTTTTCTCCCATTGTTTCCCTCCCTGTAAGCCCCAGCACATACATAGGCTAGGGACTGCTGTCCAGTTGTGCACCGTCTGTTAGGACGGACTGTGCAAGTAGGCAGGGACAGTGGTGGGGTTTGAGCTCAGGGCTGCACTATTCCTATACGTGACATCAGTACACGGCAGACAAGTCGATTGTAACTACCTTTGCAAGATCTAGCAAGCTAGTAAACCTATTGCTCAGGCAGTGAGACAAACAGCACAGCATATATAGCAGAGTTCATTAACACATTAGAAGCAGCTGCACACAGAATGAAAGGAGGGTTAACCCTTGCAATATTGCATAATAAGATGAGATTCAGTGAAGACTATCACAATACATTGTCCTGGGCAACAAACCAGCTACAGACACAGTGAGAATGGAGTGGTGCCTGTGCTCTCCCAAAGTAGCGGGTCAGCAGCTGGCATAGACTGCCAAGGTTAGACACTTAGCTGTCCAGTCTACTGAACCTTGGTTGTTTTCCAGCCTAAGATATTGATGGCTTATTGCAAGGGTATGCGAAGGATCCAACTGCTGGGACCTCACCTATCCTATGGATGAAGCGGCAACAGCCACTTTGCTTTATCTGACACAGCAGCTATCCCAAACAAGTGTTTGGTTTTGCCCACTAGCCTATTCTGCATTCTAGGAATTGGTACAAGTCTCAACGTTTGGACAATACTTATGCTGGGAATCTGTAATGTTGTAGGTGTACTGTATTGTCCAAATGATAAAATCGTTTGATCTGTTATGATGCAAGCCTTTTTCCTTTTTGTCCACAACTTTTACATATGTGTTAATGGCCAGATTAGACTGGTGTCCTGGTGAAAGATTATTGGAATACTGATCAGGTTACGGACAAATTCTGAACACGTCAACAGAGGAAGACGAACGTGTCCTTCAACAACCTTTCAATAGCCTTTATTACTGATTGGCTATTTTGGTTTAATCATGCTTATATGGTAGGAAATTACCACAGGTCATAGAAAAAGAATGGTCATAAGAGATGTTCTTCATGAAGAGAAGCAGCAGGTTGCAGAGCGTATGCCTACACATCACAACCTGGAATTTCAGCATTTGATTAGTTGCTTATTTTTGTCTGATGAGATTATGCATCTATGTAAGAAACACTTCATCTCCAATTACATAATTACCCTCTTCTCCTTTACTATAATAAATTACATTCCATTTGCTAAGTAGGTGGCAACTCCCCCTCATATCAAGTTGAAGGAACAGCACAGCCCACTCCACTGTGTACCAAATCTATGACCCCCACCAATGGAAAACATTAGCAAAGCATAACTTTATATGCAACTGTGCCAGTGAGAGAACTCATGATGAAAGTAAAGCTAAACACTGATTATGTAATGAACCGACCACGCTGTCACATATTTATGGAAAAAAGATCTATTTTTATGAAAATTATGTTTTTTTCTGCTCCTCTTAGGATCAGGGGTGCTTGTCTATAGTTGGTCCTACTGTACTTGGAGCATACACTGACCTAAACCCCATGAGCATAACTTCCAGGGTACCAGACATAGCAGCTGCTATAGGGGCTCCCGATTCAACCCAAGGAAGGTCCATTGCCGTATACAAGTAAGGTGCAGTTAGTGGTGTAATTACAGATGGTGGAATGGAGGAGAAGGAGACTGAATATGGCCTCATTATAAGTCTTATTATGAAGGTCCATGATAGGTGTTATTCCCTTGCCGTGTGCATTAGGGCTCATTCACATGACCATATGAATGGCTCCACATCTCAATGGGGTCCGTTGTTCCATTCTGAAGCCCCGGAAAAAAATACAGAGCATGTCCTATCTTGACCGCAATCGGGGACAAGAATAGGCATTTCTATAATGGGTCACCCACTTCATTCTGCAAATTGCAGAATGCACACAGGCGGCATCCGTGTTTTGCTCCCCTTTCACTGCATTATTCCAGTTTTGTGGCATCATAATTCTCATATCATTGTTTCTTTCCAGAAATTATACCTCACCATGTGCATGGTAACATTTTCATGTGCTCTGATATCGTGTACCATATGCTTGTACTGCGACTGCACTATGTGGATTAACTTTGTGCTGTCGCATCATTTAGTTAATTATTCTTGCACTGTGACATCACAGTGTGCATTACCGTTGTGCCGTGATAACACTGTGCGTGATACTCCTGTATTGGTATCAGTGTGCATTATTGCTGTACTACAACATCATTCTCTGCGGATGTTTGACCACTGGGGCCCCCACTTATCACTGGAATGGGGATCTGTGTTCCCACATTTGAATGGAGTGGCGGACAAGCATCCACACTGCCACTTCCTTCAACTCTATTGGGCTGCGAGTGACGGCCAAGTGCTTGTACTAATAGTTGAATGTAGCGGCAGTGCACATGCGTGTCGGCTGCCCAATACCAACTGGTAACATTGGGTTCTAGTGACCAGCAGAGGCCCCAGTGGTTGGACCCCTGCTGATCAGAAATCCTGTGGCTAGGGGATAATTTGTTGTAATAGGACAACCCCTTTAGCTATTTCTTAAAGGGATATTCCCATCTGAGACAATGGGGACATATCGCTAGGATATGCTCCCATTGTCTGATAGGTGCAGGTCCCAGAGGTGGGAGAATGGAGCGGGGAAGGCGGTGGCTGGAGGACCCCAGTTTTTCATTGGTCTGGCCACCACCAAGTGATCTCCCCGTAGCAGTGAATGGGAGCGCATTGCTCTTGCGTGGCCACTGCTCCCATTCATTTCTATGGGGCTGACAGAGATACCTGGGCCAGCGCTCGGCTATTTTATGGTCCCATAGAAATGAATGGAGGGCAGCTGTGCATGTGCAGTGCGCCCTCCATAACTTTTGGGGCTCCTTTCTCTGGGACCCGCACCTATCAGACAATGGGGGCATATCCAAGTGATATGCCCCCATTATCTGAGATGGGATAACCCTTTAACTGTTACATCACTGTGTGCCAAACATCTCTTTGTGCATTGTCTCTGAACTGTAGCATCATTGTGTGCCTTATTTCTGTTTTATGACATCACTGCAGTCCTGTGCTGAAATTTCATTACTATATTCTTCTTCTACTGTGACATCACTGTGCAAAATATCTGCAACGTCACTTTGTGAATTATCTGTGTAGTGAGATATGACTGTGTGCATTAGAGATGAGTGACTTGAATCCAATCAAGTGGAAATCGATCAGAAATTCAGGATAAATTTGATTAGACGCAAAGCTGAATTTCCTTGTGCTTTGTGGTAGCGAATCCGTTTAACCCCTTCGCGCCCGGAGCTTTTTTCGGTTCTGCATTTTCGTTTTGCGCTCCCTGCCTTCAAACAGCCATAACTCTTTTATTTTTCTGTTCACATAGCTGTATGAGGGCTTGTTTTTTGCGGGACAAGTTGTACTTTCCAACGCCACCATTTAATATTGCATACGGTGTAGTGGGAAGCGGGAAAAAAATTCCAAACCGGGTGAAATTGCAAAGAAAACTCTATTCCGCTACAGTTCTACGGGTTTCTTATTTACAGCGTTCGATGTGCATCCATTACTTTCATTCTACTGGTCAGTACGAATCCGGCAATACCTAATATGTATAGTTTTTCCTGCGTTTTCATAGTGATAAAATAATTAGAAAGTTGCCCTTTTTTTTTTTTTTTTTTTCCTTGTCAAATCTTGACCCCTATAACTTTTTGGTATTTATGTGTACAGAGCTGTATGGGGGCTCATTTTTTGCGGGACGATCTGAAGTTTTTATTGATACCATTCTGGGGTGTGTATGACTTTTTAATCACTTTTTATTTAATTTTTTTTAGAAAAAAAAAGCGACAAAAAACGGCAAATCGCCATTTGGACGCTTTTTTCCGCCACACAATTCGCCGTATTGGAATTTTTTTTTTTATATTTTAAAAGTACGGGCGTTTTCAGTCACGGTGATACCCATGATGTCTATATTTATTGTTATTTAGGTATTTATTTTTTACTTATACGGAAAGGGGGGTGATTTGAACTTTTACATCTTTTTTATTTTTTATATATTTTTTAACTTTTTTTTTAATTTTTTTTTTACTATTAGAAAGCTCAAATATGGGCTTACATATTGTGGCTTTTTTTTTTTTTCCTTTATGAGCAATTCTGGGTTTTATAGACTCAGAAATCCATGAATTGCTCATTTCTTATCCTGGCCTGCCATCTAGTGGCCAGAATAAGAATTGCACTTTGAAAACTGTAATCCTCACCAGCGAGGATTACAGTTTTCATATGGTGTACAGACACCCCGATTGGCCACACGGGGTGTCCGTACACCACCCGGAAGCGAACGCTTCCGGGTTTAGACGCAACTAGATGCCGTGATCACGTGTGATCACGGCATCTAGTCACCCCGGAAGACGCCGCCGACACAGTAGGTAGCGGCAAGTCTCTGCTGTTATAAACAGCAGAGACTTGCCGGCCATGACGCCCGCCGCACCCCGAGCGGGCGCCATGTGCCCGCATCGCCCCAGCGCGTACATGTACGGCGCTGGGCGCGAAGGGGTTAATATGAAATAGTGTAAGAAAAAACAAAAACATACTTACTTCCTCCATTTACTCGGGATGGGCCGGCCGCTGCCATTTTGGTTGCAGAACTCGGACGAAATTCTATCTGTGATGACGTATAACGCCACCACACTGGCTGGTGTGATGACGTCATCTCGGGCCACGTGAGATTTTGCGCAAGATCTTTTTTTTTTTATATATACTGTGAGGCAGTGACAGGCCTCACGCTTCATAGAGGTCTGGAGGGGGTGGATATTCCAGTCCACGTCCCTATTCCACCACAGGTGAGGCCACCTGGGTGTAATTACTGCTGTGATAAACCAGCCCTCAGTGTCAGTCTGGGGGAGGAGAAAGGCTGAGGAGGCCTGAGAGGTTAGAGCCTACGGAGGCTCTGTGTAGCCTGGAAGTTTGGGGGGGGCCCAGTGTCCCTAGGAGAAGAGGGTCACACGGTCATAGCCGGGAGGACTATTGGACCATCTCCCCCCCAAAGGATACGGTTGGAGTCACAGCCAGGAGGCTGCTGGACTGAACGGCTGAGGAAGCCGCACTTAAAACCTGTGTGTGAACAGCGTATGCATTTAGGTGAGTTTGCTGAACTATATTTAGTCAGAGCCCAGCCGGGCAGGTGTTGTTTTTATGATTTGTTTTGGTGTGCTGGTGCCAATAAAACTGAGTTGGACCTGAAAATCCCCGTGTTTTGAAGATATTGTGTGATGTCGACCCCCTGAGAGGATACGATCCCTTACATATGGTGGAGGATGCGGGCATGTCGATGCCAAAGCGGGCATGTTGATGCCACCAAGGCGTGTGTCTGTGCAAAGAAGGCACAATGTTGTTGCTTGGGGCAACAGAAAAGTGAAAAGAAAGTGTTGCTAGGAGCAACGGCGTGGAAAAGAGCAGGTGCTGCTAAATGTTGCTTTGTTCCTGTGTTAAAGGGCCGGAAGCCTGTTTGTTTGGAAAAAGCTGCAGCTGCTAATCCGAACACTTCTGCGGTGTGGCAAGTAAAGCTTGCTGAAATTTAAAGGGCCAGTAGCCCATGTGAGAGAGACTGTCGTGTTGGAAAAAATTTTTTGTGAAGGTCACTATGATGGCGGGTGTCGCTGTGCGAAGTTCATATAGTGCCCGTGAGCAGCTGATGAAGCAGCTGATGCAGGACTGTGCAATGAAGGATTCTTTAATCAGAAGAGCTGATAAAGAAAAGGAAAGGTCCTGTGAAATGGTGATTGGGGGGAATTCCGCTGGGGGTTACGCTAGATTCCCGCCAACGAGTGTCTCGGGTGATGCCCGATGTTCTGGACTTTGTGAAGAGGGGGCCAGAGACAGAGACTGCAGTGTCTCTAACCTTTGAAAAGGACTATAGTTCTGTGCAGTGGGAGCTGCTAAAATGTGAGACCCTGGAGGTGGAATTCGTGCTGGGCACAGACTTTCCGTGGTTTCGGCAGCTATGGAATGGAGAGAGTGCTTTGAATGGTGCGACTAGAGAGTCCGAAGGAAAAGTCGGCAACCAAGGCGTTTCCCATGGCAACCATGGGATTGAGGAGTCGATATGTGATCCGGTGACCAGGAAGCAGGGGCTGAAGGTTCCCAAGGAAGGAGGCGGACCTCCGTGGAGATGTCCCTGGAGAGACAGCGCCCTCATCTACTGGGTGTGTCGATACCGTGACGGCGTTTGGTAAGACCGTTCCTGTTTGTGCGTGTGACATAGAAGATGTGATTTGTGGTGAGAGCCGGTGGCAGTTGCTACCTGCCGAGCCGGTAAGTGTTATGACACTGGGACTAGAGACTGCGACAAAAATGTGTGATATTGTGGTAAATGGCAGTCCAAGCGTTGCTGGATGCAAGGAGCCAGGTGAGCCTGGTACATGGCTGCTGGGCTGCTGGGGACTATGTGCTGGACAAACACGTGAGAGTGATGAACATTCATGGGAATAGCAGAGACTATCCTGTGGCTATCGCGGAGTGCGAGACTCCAGTGGGAACTGGGACTTATGAATTTGGTGTTGCAAATAGGCTCATGCATGATGTAATGTTGGGCTGTGATTTTCCCTTGTTCTGGGAGTTGTGGGGAAATGGAGACACTTCTGCAGAAAGTGGTGAAACTCCTGCAGAACCTGTACCTGTCCCTTTAAATGAAGGTGTAAGGGAGATGCACATTGAACACAATGGTTTAGGTGAAATGACCATTGAAAGCAATGGTGCAGATGAGGTACAGAATGAATATGTGATATTATTTGAAATGCATAATGAAAATATGGGGTCATGTGAAATGTGTGATAATGTGACCCCTTTTCCTTTGCAGGTGGTGATTGGGGAAGAAGCTCCCCCTGTTGGTAAAAATGTATGTGACTTGGAAATGCTGATTAATAAGGTTGATAGCACAGAGCTGAGGGAACCCACTGTGGTAAATGTGCAGGAAAGTGTGGCAGAGCTAGAAGGGGTACCACATGAACCAGAACCAGGTGCAGTTAAGCACTTCCCACAGTGTTCTATGGTTAGTGAGCTCAGGTGCAGAGTTAACGAAAGTGTTGCAACATACAAGGTGAACCGTGCACCTGTAAGAGAGCCTGAGCGGGTTCAGGACATGAACCGGGCTAATGGGGGAGTTAGCTCATGTGTGCCCCAGGAGTGAGATTGACAAGAGTGCTTTAGGTGACATAGGTGCTGTGACTAAAAGCAGCTCAGAGAAAGAGACTGCCGGGTGATTTTCTTGGGAAACCAGGGTGGTTGCTAGTAGCAACCAGGGGTGAGTTGTCAGCAACTTGGAGAATAATACCCAAAGTGAAGTTCATGAGGGAGTAAAGACACAAAAGAGTAGAGGTAGAGAGTATAAGAGAAATGTGAAGCGGAAAAGAGTAAGAGTGGGTCTGGCCGTTAGATGGCCACCAGAGCCCCTTAGATTCTGTCTACAGGGTAGAGAGTTGGTCGTGATGGTAAACCGGGCTTTGCTGGCCTGTGTGTGGCAGAACAAAGGGAAAACTGTAGGTAATGTGGATGCTCTGTCACGTGCAACCTGTGTTGGTGCAAGTATTCACCCCCACGGGTTTGAACAGATGGGGGGGGGGGGGGTATGTGAGGCAGTGACAGGCCTCACGCTTCATAGAGGTCTGGAGGGGGTAGATAATCATGTCCACATCCCTATTCCACCACAGGTGAGGCCACCTGGGTGCAATTACTGGTGTGATAAACCAGCCCTCAGTGTCAGTCTGGGGGAGGAGAAAGGCTGAGGAGGCCTGAGAGGTTAGAGCCTACGGAGGCTCTGTGTCTGTGGTCTCAGCCACAAGGCTCTGTGTAGCCTGGAAGTTTGGGGGGGGCCCAGTGTCCCTAGGAGAAGAGGGTCACACGGTCATAGTCGGGAGGACTATTGGACCATCTCCCCCCAAAGGTACGGTTGGAGTCATAGCCAGGAGGCTGCTGGACTGAACGGCTGAGGAAGCAGCACTTAAAAGCTGTGTGTGAACAGCGTATGTATTTAGGTGAGTTAGTTGAACTATGTTAAGTCAGAGCCCAGCCGGGCAGGTGTTTTTATGATTTGTTTTGGTGTGCTGGTGCCAATAAAACTGAGTTGGACCTGAAAATCCCCGTGTTTTGAAGATATTGTGTGATGTCAACCCCCTGAGAGGATACGATCCCTTACAATACTTTTTATTGAAAATTTTCCAATAAGATACAATAATACTGACAATGCTAGTAACAAACATGTAATATTATGTACCAGGTATACATGACATAGCCAACATGGCTTAGATAACATTCCCCACACAAATAAAGAGTCAGAGAGTGTTTTTTGTTTGGTGTCCCTTATTCCCTGGTACAGGCCAGACATTGTTCTCTTAGTGGAACCTCTCCCTATAAGTTGGTCAAAGCTGTTAGAAATCATTTCCCTGCTCGGATTTAGGAGTCTTTTGCTGAGAAATCCTTTTAGTTGTAGATAAGCCAATGTCTGACCTACTCCCAGCGAATATTTCTGCTGAAGTTCTTCAAACGTGTAGTACCTCAGTCCCTTCTGGTCCCATAACTCCCCAACTGTTCTAATCCCTGCCCTCTTCCACTTCACGAAATGTGATTTTGCGCAAGATCCTCAAGCAAGATACTGGTGGGTGGTCTGTCACAGGAAAAGGGAAGCAGTATATATATATATATATATATATATATATATATATATATATATATTTTTTTTCTGTTAATTTTACACTGTTTTTCTCTCAGAAGCCGCGATCATGTATTTACAATGATGGGAAGTGGCGTTATTGAAACTCCCTGTGATTGCACCTGCTAATTACAAAAAAAAGTGCTTCGTGACGAAGTAATTCGTCATGAAGCAATTTTTTTGTAAAACTGGGCGAAGCAGCCGAATGGAATTTTCCAAAACTTCGGTTATCTCTAGTGTGCATGGTTCCTGAACCTTGATTCCTCCCTACTGTATTGTCATATGGGATTACTTAGGATACTCTAGTTCCTACTAACACTACATGCTAGGTCTTACGACATATATTTTACAACCACAGCAGAGAAGCTTCAAAAAGTCAAAACAGAAAATAGAAAATAGCCGTCTTTTTTATTATTTTCACTTTGCTTTATCCGGCTGAGGACCTCAAATCACCTGCCTCCAGATTGTATGTTCCTATCACTGATGAGATAAAGCTGCACAATTAAATAAAAAGGGATCGGATATTTGCATATTTAATTAGCACAAAGTTAAAAAAGATGAACATTTTCAGAATCTGATACTGTATGTTTTTGGTGTGCACTGCGGTTAATTAAACTTACTTTCATCTCCAGTTTCAAATTCAAACTTATGACTGTAACCCGTGTATCCTGCAGCGGTCCTGACTCGAATGTGAAATATATACTTGGTGGAGGGCTTGAGGCCTGTGATAATAACACTGGGAGCTTTGGATCTCGTGGAGGAATAACTGAGCTGTTCATGTTCCTGTACACAAAAGAAAACAATCATAATTAAGGAAAAAGATTACCGTAATTATATCATCTCATTGGTAATGCAGCTTAACCCCTCGTGAAATGCACAATGAGTTTATGTAACAGATGCGTCTCAAAGCGCTAGGTTTTTTTTTTCTTTTTTTTTTTTTCTCCACCATTTGTTATTCTTTGGGCTTTGAAAGCTGGGCCTTTGATTTGCTGCATGAAATGACAAGTTCTGTGGTGGCATTCAGCTTATCTTCATGATGAGCTCTGCATTTACAATGAACGCTGGCTTCGTAGTTTCAAGCAAAATGAAATAGAACGTTGCTTTTTTAATGGGGGTCTACACCAATGATAATAAGTCAGGCTTAAAGGGGAACTCCAATATTTTCTGCACTGATGCCACAGTGCTAGGGTTGTTGCTCCATGTGCCAGCTCAGTCTTTTTTTTTTTTTTTTTTTTTTTTTTTATATTTTTCATTTTCCAATAGGATAAGTGTAATATTTAAAGGGCATCTGTCAGCAGATTTGTGCCTATGAAACTGGCTGACCTGTTAAATGTGTATTTGGCAGCTGAAGGCATCTGTGTTGGTCCCATATTCATATGTGCCTGCATTGATGGGAAAAGTGACGTTTTAATATATGAAAATAAGCATCTACGGAGCAACGGGGGCATCACCGTTAGATCTAGAGGCTCTGCTCTTTCTGCAACTGCTGTGCCCTTTCCACTTTGACCGGACCAGGTGTAATCACATTTAGACTGCCTGGCCCTTTCAATCAATATGGAGAGGGTGCGGCAGTTGCAGAGAGAGCAGAGCATCTAGGCGTAATGACAACGCCCCCGTTGCTCCTAGAGGCTCATTTGCATATATTAAAACATAATTTTTCTCAGCAATGCGGGCACATATGTACATGGGACCAACACAGATGCCTTCAGCTGCCAAGTGCCCATGTAACAGGTCAGACAGTGTCATAGGTACACATCTGCTGACAGATGCACTTTAAGTAAAACCTCTATGATGTGGAGGAAATTAGGCTAATATTTAGGGAATTGCATTATATGACTCTTTTCTTAAAGGGAACTTGTCACATTGAACATGGTGTCTGAGCTGCAGGCTGCATGTTATGGAGCAGGAGGAGATGAGGAGATTGATATATAGTTTTACAGGGACAGATTCAGTAAAACCTGTAATTTATATTCCTGCTCATTCCAGGCTTTGAAGTCCAGGAGGCGGTCCTATCAGTGATTGACAGGCTTCCCTCTATGGCTGTGTATACACAGCTGTCAATCATTGATAGGACTGAGTCCTGGATGTCAAAGACCAGAATGAGCAGGAATTTAAATGTATAAAATACAGGTTTTACTGAATCTTTTCCAATACAACTATACAACTCCTGCTGATCTACATCCTGCCTGCAGATTATACTGCATTTTCATGGTGCCAGGTTCCCTTAAAGTACATACATGCACTGTTCCATTTTATTTAAAGGCTGTTGCTGCTTCAACCAACGAAAACCAAAAATTGCAATTAGTTGTTTTAAATGTCCGGTGTATACAGATTATATGGAAACGTATGTCTCCATGGTTGCAAACATAACACATACTGTATAAAAAAACCCTACATAGTCTGATTCTGCAGCCATGCCCCTCTCCTTGCTAATCTATATACAGGGGTAGTTCTAGGGTTTTTTGGAAGTTCAAAACTGATGGCTTTTTTTTTTTTTTTGAGTGCCTCTGGTATTTTTGATATTTCTTAGGGGAACATTACCCTACCAGTGAGCACTAAAGACATCAATAATATTTTGGAGTGCCAACCATTTCTTCTTTTCCTTATAATTAGGATAATTCATCAATATCTCATCATGGGTGTCCAAATCCTGGACACTCTCCGACGAGATGTTTCTGTGGCGCTCTAGTGGATGCTGCAACCTCTATCTAAGTGACGTTCATTGGTCCCAAGGCCTATCAAGTGAATGGGCCTGAGTTGCAATACCAAGCACAGCCACTATACAATGTGTGGCGCTGTGCTTGGTGAGCTGTGAGAAGGTTGGGGCACTCTGGCCTCATTAACCCGTTTTGCCAGAGTGGAGCTCCAGCAGTGGGAAAAGTAGCTAACTGGAGAAGGGAGGGCTGCCATATGCTGCTACCTCCTGAATGGTAGAAACTAGAAACATGCAACTGATCTTGTTTGAAAGCAGACATTCTAAGCTTTCAGACAATACCAAAATGACAGCAATACGTTGAGGACCGAGAAATATATCACTGATAGAAACTGGGATGCTGTGAATGCAGCTAAAAATGAAAGTAAAAACAGGTTTTACTCACGATTATTCCTGACTTGACTTCAGTGATTTATCCTCTGTTGCGTGGACTTTAGCTGTCATTTTTGTCTTGTATGAAAGCCTGGACTGTCAGCTTTCAGACAATTGCATGTTTCTAGCTGCTACCATTGAGGAGATATCACCATCTAAAGCAGCCCTCCCCCCTCCGGTTAGCTTCTTTTCACACTGCCCAAGCTGGACTCGGGCAAAACAGTTAATCAGCTGATTGGCACGAGTGCCAGGAGTTGGACCCCCCCACTGATCAGATATTGATGATCTATCCTTAGGATTGGCCATCAATATTGAACTCCTGAAAAACTTGTTTAACAGGATAAACATGGCTTAAAGGGGTTGTAAATCGCTACTTCCTCATTTATATTAAGATTATACTGCACATTGTCTCACTTGCAGCAGAGACGCAATGTACGTGAATGGAGCAAGCACTTGTAATTACACTGCTAGACTTCTGATATGACGCTCAGTATAATCATATCAGATCGCTATCTTCTCTTCAAACAGATGATCGGTGGAGTACCTGGAGTCAGACCCCCACAATCAGATACTGATGACTTATATTATGCTGGCTGCACTATCCCTGTAAGAATTTGACAATGTAGAGGGTTTGTGTGTCGTCTGCAACCATGACGATACATAGGTCTGCATGGAAGCTGCTGAAATTATATTTACAGCATTTTTATTTTAAATGCAATGTTAAAATGGTTGAAACAGTGCACATACCATATAAAATATTTTAAATCTACTGAATCATCTTGAATTAGCCATTGAACAGTCCTAATCTATTCACAGTGCACTTGGAAGGTCTTCAGACCCTTTTTTCACATTTGTTATGTTGTGGCCTTGTGCTAAAATAAAAAAAAATGTTTTCCCCCATGAATCTACACGCAATAACTCATAATGACAGTGAAACCAGAATCTTTACAAGTGTTTGCACATTTTAAAAGGAAAAACGAAAATATCGCCTGAAGTATTCAGATCCTTTGCTATGACACTTGAAATTTAGCTCTGGAGCCTCCCATTTCTCTTGATCATCTTTGAGATATTTTTACACCTTGATTGGATTCGACCTGTGGTAAATTCAGTTGTTTGGACATAATTTGGAGAGACACCCCCTGTCTATACCAGGTCTCACAACTGACAATGAATAGCAAAAACCATCAAATTAAGTAATCAGGGCCTTGGTAAGAGAGGTGACCAAGAACCCAATGGTCACTCTGACGGAGCTCCAAAGATCCAATGTGTCAATGGGAGAAACTTCCAGAAGGTCCACCATCACTGCAGACATTCAACAATTTTGGCTTTATTCAAGAGTGGCCAGAAAGAAGCCTCTCATCATCAAAAGACTTATGAATGTTTAAAAAAAAAAAAAAGCACCAAAAAGACTCAGACTGTGAGAAACAGGTGTCTTTGGTCTGATGAAGCCAAGATTGATATTTTTTTTATCTCAATTATAAGTGTCATGTTTGGAGGAAACCAGACACTGTCCAATATCATCCCTATAAAGAAGCATGGTGGTGGCAGCATCATGTTGTGGGGGTGTTTTTCAGCAGCTGGGACAGGGAGACTGGTCAGAGTTGAGGGAAAGCTAAGTGGTGCAAAGAACATAGATATTTTTAAAGGGGTTATCTAAGTTGAACTTTTTTTAACAGACCCATTTAGAGTGGCAAACTCTTAGTGGGGTTCATATTTGCCCGGTGCCAGCAGTTGGGTTTTGGCTCTATATCTTCATGGCCGCCACTGCAGGTCTTGGGTCTCTGGGAATCAACATTCTGTTGATGGGGAGGGGGGGGAAGTACCACATGAGTGATACCTCATCAATGCTGACAACGATTGGCTGCAGCAGTCACACGATCAACAAGATGTTAAATACTTATAGATCTAAATACTTATGGCAATGCAAGAGTTTAGTTTTTCCTTTTTTAATAAATTAGCAAAGATTTTGAACATTCTGTTTTCACTTTGTCATTATGGGTAGGGATGAGCGAACCCGTTGAAGTCCGGGTTCGGCCGAACTTCAGGTCAAAGTTCAGGTTCGGGACCTGAACTTGACCCGAACTTCATCCTGAACCCGGACCCCATTGAAGACAATGGGGACCTGAACTTCACTTTATTATTTTCCGTTACAACATGGTTATAATAGAAAATAATAGCATTCTTAAGACAGAATGCTAAATTAAATGGCCATTGAGGGGTTAAAATAATAAAATTCTATCTTCATTCAGCAGGACCTGCGATGATGTCACTGCGCTCAAAAGAGCTCAAACCCGAACTTCAGTGAAAAAGTCCGGATTCGGGTCCGGGTACCTGAACTCGCAAAGTTCGGTACGAACCCGAACTTTGCAGTTCGGGTTCGCTCAACCCTAATTATGGGGTACTGAGTGCAGAACGATGGGAAAAATTAGAATTTTGTTTAGCACAAGGCCACAACATAACAAAATATGAAAAAAGTAAAAGGGTCTGAAGACTTTCCTAATGCACTGACTGTATATATCCTAATGTACTGTATTTTCTTCCATCCACTAATGGTGTTCTTCAGTTTATAAAATGGGCAGGTCATATTATGAACAAAGTGACTGTGTCCTGTTTAAAGTGTCCATTTGCCTAAAAGTGAAATTTATGCTGGATTATCTGAACCACAATATTCAGCATGTATGAAATATCCCATTGCAGTCCCTTCCAGGGGGTCTCTATAAGACTACAGTCACAGTGGCAGATCATTTTCAGATTTGTTGCAGAAACTTTTGCAGCTGTCCCTTTCATTTGAAGGGTTGTAAAAATCCATGTGTTTACTGCAGAAACAACCCCATTCACAAGTAGGGAACTGACTTTCAATCACAGAAATGCCTCAAGCAGTTGGCCAAATGTGAATAGTTGCCCCTTTTATTCCATACACAAAGGGGCTGTAAATCTAGCTTAAAATTAAAATAACTCAACTACATTATCAGTGCTAGTCATCAAAGAGCATCATGATGCAAAATTTTTCGTTTACCAAAAATACACCTACAGTAGGTGGCTTTTTTCCTCCTATCACTCTATAAACTAATGTATTCATCGAAAAAATTTGAGTCAGAGATTTTTTTTTTAATGGGAGAAAGGAACATTGGGTTCACAAGAGCCACATGGCTTCTATTCATAATACAGCTATGAGATCTATGACAGATCCAGTTTAAAACATATCATATTAAAGGGGTTATCCAGGATTTTACTACTGATGACCTGTCCTCAGAATAAGTCATCACTATCTGATCGGTGGGAGTCCGACACCCGGGACCCTCGCCGATCAGCTGTTTGAGAAGGCACCAGCGCTGCAGTGAGCGCCGCAGCCTTCTCTTAGCTTTTCCTGGGCCAGTGATGTCACGTTCATCTGTCACGTGGCCTAGGAGAAGCTCAGACCCATTCAAGTGAGGAGTGCAGTTACACAGGAGTGCTGGTACCTTTTCAAACAGCTGATCAGCGGGGGTCCTGGGTGTCGGACCCCCACGATCAGATACTGATGACCTATCCAGATAGGTCATCAGTAGTAAAATCCTGGAAAACCACTTTAAATTCTGATGGTTCTTTTTGACTTATAATGGGTGTCGTCAGGTTTCCCCAGGAACTCCGGTATTTTTCTGGCAAGAGTATTGCTGCAGACTATGCTACTCGTTCTGCCAAAAATACTGGATTGAAAGTAGAAAACAGTAATATAAAAAGAGCCTTAAAGGGGTTGGGCAAGAATGTTTTTTTTTTTTTCTCATTTGTCCGGACCTGTAAAGGAAAGATTACTTACCTGCTTCCCAACGATGGCTCCTTGCTCCTTCTCCTCCAGACCTGTGATGCTCCACTGAGCTTCCTTAATGTCAACATCTGGTTTGACATTGCTGCAGCCAATAACTGCCATGGTGGTGACTGTCTCTCCTTACATCATGAAAAATGATCACATGACTCAAGGGGACATGGTCTCCTCCACGGCCAGTGATTGGCTGTGGCAATGTCAAACCAGATGTTGATATCAAGGGAGCCCCGAGGAGGATCACAGGCCTGAGGAGAAGGATCTGGAGCTGGTGCTGGGAAGCAGGCAAGTAATCTTTCCTTTACAGGTCCGGCCAAATGGGGATGGCAGGGTGTGCCACCCCCCATTATTTTACAACCCCTGAAATAACAATGATTTGCCAGTTATCAAATCAACTGCTAACAATAATGCAATCAAGGGTATTTGGGGCATAAAACCATTTTTGGTAGGAGTTCAGAGTGCATGCAGAGTGAAAGAAGACTGATGACATTTTTGGAGGTGGAGGTTCATTGTTCAGACATATACTTTCTATAGTAAACACACAGCAAACTCCATTCACCTTTCTTGTATCTAAACATTTCAGATATGGAATGGCATCAGTGCAGAATTATTAAAGTTCTCCTTCTAACCCTAACTTTTTTTCACGCATGCAGCTCCCATTATATAACAGCACAGAGTCATCAAAAGGATGAAGAACAAAAGCGTGAGCTTTAAATGCTAATCGTTACTCACTTCTACCCGCAGGTAGTGCCAAAATGCCGGCGCTATCCGGGGGTAGTCCTGTTGGCAAGAGAAAAAAATGCATGTAACTTATAGGGATTCTGGGCCTTGTGAATCTACCCTTAACAAACAAAATTACAAGAAGATAATCTGTGAGCATATCGATGACACATTTTCTGTAAAGTCATGAAATACAGTAGATGCTCAAATATACAGGAGGTCCCAATGTCTCATATCAGTGCCCATTTTAATCCAGTAGATCACATCTCCATGGTTGCCTTATCCTAGGACTGGCCGGTTTCTGTTCATGTCAAATTCACAAAGGTCTGGGAAACTGAGATACAGCATGTGATGTTGCTTAGTTGGGTCACCAAATTAGAAAGATGTGCCTACTTGTGCCATTTGGTCACCAGTGGACTTCCCTAATAGGGGCACTAATGGATAGAAAAGATAAAACTTTTTAACTCCACAAATTCACTATTTTGTTGGTCAAGGAATGAAAACCACAGGTGACCAGTGTCCCCTTCACATTACAGGCAGTCACAGCTCTCCGATGTGAAGACTCCACCATAGAGCTATTCATATCTCCGCTTGATTCTCTACTGAAAAACATTATATAATCAAAAATATGGAAAATGTACAGTATGGTATGGTCACAATAGGCTCACCACTGACTTGTTATGGACTTCTTTCCCTTCAACACCCATCATCAAACTTGGCCACTTGTTCTTTGCCCAAAGGCTGAATTTACACATTGCACCTACCATAAAAACTGTTCAAGGAAAAATTCCATTCATGCTTCTATGCACAAAGGTATCTCCCAAGAAAGAGAACCATCTTGCCAGTACCACCTAATAAAAATGGTTCCCTATAAATCAAGATCTGATGCTCCAACAAGGCTTGGTATTTGACAAAAGAATATAGCTAGGCCAGATATCCCTCCACAGACTATTTCAGGGTGCTTGCTCCTCATCAGTACATAGTAAGACTCTGCGTGGCTGAATGTGATGCCTTGGACGCAACTGAGGCAGGGTGCTGAATCTCCATGAAGAGACCAGACCTGTATGGAGACTTACTGGAAGTACTCCATGGTATGGGGAGTTATTGCCAAACTTCCATGGGAAACAAATATGCCAAGAAGTATTTCCCAAGAAAGAGAACCATCTCACCAGTGTCACCTATTACTGGTTTCTTTAAGAAGAGTCAGCACCTTGCCTAAGTCGCTTCCAAGCCATGGCACTAAGCGAGCCAGATTCCTATAATGTACTGATGAAGAGCAAGCACACCAAAACAGCTGTCTACAGAAACCCTGACTCAATTCCTGACTAACTACCAGTATGAACAGGCCTCAAATGTAGGGGAGTTCATACACAGGAACCTAATAACCAAACTGACCCTATAGGACCCTGGAACTAATGACTGGAATGAGTCTACCTGTTCCTCCAAAAGGAAGGACGAACAGGTGTCTCCCTCAGGCCTAATAACAAACAACAGGGAAATGTAACTTAACACACAAAAGGGAAAGAAGACACTTATCTTCAAAGAAGGAATGGAAGCACCAGGATCTCAGCTGAGAACCAAAACCAGTTCACCACAATATCCACTGAAGCTATAAACCGCAAGGAGCTGTGGGAGAAGCAGCAATAAATAGGGGAGGGACAATTACCACACCAGCAACACCTGAGGGAAAAGGGTGTGGTAAATACCAAAAACAAAAAAAGGAAAACATGTCAGATTATACGTGTTGCCAATCTGATAGACCTCCTGCTACCTGTTGCAGGAACATCCACGACAGAGGTACTGGTGCGATGGTTCTCTTTTTTTTGTGAGATACCTCTTTGCTTACTTTTTTTTTTTTTTTACCATGGAGCATTCCCAATAAGTCTCTCCTTAAAGGACTGGTCTCTTTAAGGAGATTTAGCTGCCAATAACAGCAGATATGGGGCAAAACGTCTTCTGTTAACATGAAGATTATACTGTGCCTTTTCAGAAGAGGTGTATATACAGAAATTTATACAGCACCCACTAAAAGTGGAAGTCCAGATATATTGGATGTGCACCCCCAGAGTCGTATTCAAAAACTCCTTACTTGAATCGAAAATAGAAAAAGAGGCAGCATCCCATACTTTGAAGAAAAATGATTCTTTAATCCAAGAAAAGCAGTGCAAGCTACCCAAAAATGCAACGTTTCAGCTATACCACAACCATGCTTGATGAAGGCTATGGAATAGCCGAAACGTTGCATTTTTACTTGTACTGCTTTTCTTGATTTAAAGCATCATTTTTTTTTCAAAGTATGAGATGCTACCTCTTTTTCTATTTCGTTTTCTATTTAGTAATGCTGCACCAGTGCCTGTACATGTAGCATGACTGTAGCAGTGGAAACGTTGCCGTGGGGATGCATGCCTATGCAAGTTTGGCTTTTTTTTTTAAATTAAAACTGGAGACCTAATAAACTAAATAAACTTACTATAGAATTGATAGCACACCAAGTCATCATGATGCATTTTATCAAGTTTGCAGGAGGAATACCAGCACATTTTTTATGATTCAGACAATATTCTTTATGAGGGGAGGGATACTTCTAAATGTGATCATTTACAGATCCCATCATTATGCCTTTGCTGTGTGTTTGTAACATTTTGTAATGTTTTTATTTCTACTTGTTTTTGCCAGAAATAAACATTTCTCCAGATCCCCTGACAACTTTGCAAATAACTGGAAGCTCCGCTGTGGACGCCCAGGGACCAGGCGGCGAGCGCACAACCATGCACAACATCAGTTTCTCATATAGAGAAAAATGAAACGTTCCACAGTCTGAACTATTGATGGTGTGATCACTACGTCCATAACTCCTCGCTGCCTCTGGTCTATGCCTTAGAGTTTGTCAGACTGGTTTGTTAAAGTGGACTTGTCACCTACCTACAGCTATGGAGTGACAAATTATTCACCGGCCATCAAGAAGAAGAAGTAAAAGGGTTTTCTCACAAAGAAAAGACTGTACATATGCCATGGTAGAGCACATAGGTCTCCTCCAGGGGAAAGCCTACCCTTTGGAACCACGTTCTATTTGGAAGAGCTGAGATCTGTCCGAGCGGCTTCCAATCTGATAAATCCAGCCCTATCATAGATGACATGGTTGACCATTCATTTTAAATGAGTGGCCAAATGATAAAGACCTGCCCTGAGCTTGGGTGGTCTGGAAGTTTCATACTAGATGTCTATGGAAATGTAGTGACTAGAGATGAGCGAGTAGTGTTCGATCGAGCCGGTATTCGATCGAATACTACGCTATTCGGCATACTCGATTTCAATCGAGTATAACGGCGATGGCGCACTTAGAATTCGTTTCCCCTCCCAACTTCCCTGGCGCTCTTTTTCCACCAATCAACATGCAGGGGGGGTATGACAGGCACGCTGAGCACGCTGGCAGCGCGAAAACAGCGTCTACATGGATTGGCTGGAAAAACCATGTGACCTCGAATATTAAAAACTCAGCTCTTCCTGCTCGTACGCATATGCTGCGTGAACTTAGTCAGGGACAGAGGCTGGAGAAGGGACAGACAGGTTTTAGCAGTTGGACAGGCAGGAGCGTGATTAAAAGCCCTTATCAGGGCTACTATAGTGCACTACAGTGATAGCTTTACTACAAGATACACTTTACAGAGAACGGCTGCCGTATTCAGGGATAGCTGCTGGAGTAGGGACAGAGAGAGCCATTAGTGGTGTATTAGGTGCTCTGCTACATACCAAACTATATTTGGCACTACTGTTCAGCGTTCTTTTTGGCTGAAAAACCCTGTTATATAACTAGTGTGTATATGCACCATCTGATCTGGCAGTATACGGCTGTGAATTTTATTTTATTTTTTAAATACAGTTTATTTGGCTCTAGTGTTCTGGGTTCTGTGTGCCTGCAATACCCTTTTTGTATACCAGGTGTAAATACCCACCGTCTGTTCAGTTAGTACACGGCTGTGTACCTTGAAATATACAATATCTAGGCCATTTAATAGGCCACTGTACTGTGCGTTCTCTTGCTAAATTATCTCACATACCTGGTGTAAATACCCACCGTCTGTTCTGTTACTACACGGCTGTGTACTTTGAAATATACAATATCTAGGCATTTTAATAGGCCACTGTACTGTGCGTTCTCTTGCTAAATTATCTCACATACCTGGTGTAAATACCCACCGTCTGTTCTGTTACTACACGGCTGTGTACTTTGAAATATACAATATCTAGGCATTTTAATAGGCCACTGTACTGTGCGTTCTCTTGCTAAATTATCTCACATACCTGGTGTAAATACCCACCGTCTGTTCTGTTACTACACGGCTGTGTACTTTGAAATATACAATATCTAGGCATTTTAATAGGCCACTGTACTGTGCGTTCTCTTGCTAAATTATCTCACATACCTGGTGTAAATACCCACCGTCTGTTCTGTTACTACACGGCTGTGTACTTTGAAATATACAATATCTAGGCATTTTAATAGGCCACTGTACTGTGCGTTCTCTTGCTAAATTATCTCACATACCTGGTGTAAATACCCACCGTCTGTTCTGTTACTACACGGCTGTGTACTTTGAAATATACAATATCTAGGCATTTTAATAGGCCACTGTACTGTGCGTTCTCTTGCTAAATTATCTCACATACCTGGTGTAAATACCCACCGTCTGTTCTGTTACTACACGGCTGTGTACTTTGAAATATACAATATCTAGGCATTTTAATAGGCCACTGTACTGTGCGTTCTCTTGCTAAATTATCTCACATACCTGGTGTAAATACCCACCGTCTGTTCTGTTACTACACGGCTGTGTACTTTGAAATATACAATATCTAGGCATTTTAATAGGCCACTGTACTGTGCGTTCTCTTGCTAAAATTATCTCACATACCTGGTGTAAATACCCACCGTCTGTTCTGTTACTACACGGCTGTGTACCTTGAAATATACAATATCTAGGCCTTTTAATAGGCCACTGTACTGTGCGTTCTCTTGCTAAATTATTTCACATACCTAATTATATACCCAAATATTGTATTTGCAACAAAAAAAAAATAAAATGCGGAGGGGGGCTAGCGGAATCGGACGTGGACGAGGACGGGGGCGCGGAAATGCTGTTGGTGGCCTTGTTGAAGCCAGTGGGGATACAATGCGTGCTGGTGAGGGTCAGCCAGGATCACACTCATCCAGAATCCCTGCCTTTATGGGACAGTTAAGCAGGGGGCGAGTTACACCGCTGTTGAGGCCTGAGCAGGTTGAACAGGTGGTGCAATGGATAGCCGATAGCGCTTCCACACAGTTGTCCACCAGCCAGTCATCCACACAGTCTCACTCTGACCCTCCTTCCTCCACACCTGGCCAACAGAGTCATCCCACCCTTGACCCCTCCCAGGAGCTCTTTTCGGGTCCTTTTTCAGATGTGCCGGAAGAATCCCAGGATCTAGCAGAGGAATTTGTTTGTAGTGATGCCCAAACACTTGAGTTTTCGCCATCTCCTGCTGATGTGGACCCTGAACCAGCATCTGTTATCATGAGCGATGATGATGATGAGACGCAGTTGCCATCAAGGGAGGCTGTTGGAATGTCCAGTGGGCAGGAGGAGGAGCAGAGTGAGGAAGAGGAGGTGGTGGATGACGAAATGACCGACCCCACTTGGCCAGGGGTGATGTCCAGCGGGGAAAGCAGTGGAGAGGTGGTGGTCTGCGCAGCACCGAAAAAGGCAGCAAGAGGCAGAGGGATGTCCAGAGGCAGGGATGCCAGAGGCAGAGGGATGTCCAGAGGCAGAGGGATGTCCAGAGGCAGAGGGATGTCCAGGCAGGGGCCAGGCAGGGATGTCCAGAGCAGAGGACAGTCCAGACAGAGTAGTGAGGCCACAGCCAGCACGGCCGAAGCTGTTCCCGGCAGCGGGCAGTCGCGTGAAGCTCCCCCATCGAGGCCTCGTACTTCTGTGGTGTGGAGATTTTTTAATGTTTGTGCGGATGACAAACTGAGCGCGGTTTGCACACTCTGCCACTCAAAACTGAGTAGGGGCTCTGAGAAGAGCAATCTGACCACCTCAGGCATGCGGCGTCACTTGGAAGTCAAGCACTGGGCTGAGTGGGAGAGAGCAAACGCAATACAACCTGCGCCCGGTCTTGCTGCCACTGCCTCTTCCCCTTTGTTGTGTGCTGCCACTGCGGTCCAGACCTCCAGCCAGGACACCTCCACATCTGCCTCGGCTACTTTGGGGCCTTCTCCTTCAGCCTCCCCTTCCCCCGCCTCTTCGCCTGCACCTTCACACTCCTCGTCCCAACAACTGTCCATCTCGCAGGCGTTCGACCGCAGGCGGAAGTACGCCTCGAGTCACCCCCAAGCCCAAGCCTTAAACTGCCACATCTCCAAACTGCTGGCCCTGGAGATGTTGCCGTTTAGGCTTGTGGAGACGCAGGCCTTCCGCGACCTGATGGCGGCTGCCGCACCTCGCTATTCCGTCCCTAGCCGCCACTACTTTTCCCGGAGTGCCGTCCCCGCCCTGCACCAGCACGTGTCGCGTAACATCAGGCGGGCCCTGAGGTACGCAGTCAGCGCAAAGGTCCACTTGACCACCGACTCGTGGACAAGCGCTTGCGGCCAGGGACGCTACATCTCTTTGACGGCACACTGGGTGAATGTAGTGGAAGCGGGGACGGGGTCGCAAACAGAGACGGCCTACCTACCACCCCCGCCCAAGATTGCCAGCATGGGTTCTGATAAACCCCCCTCCTCCTCCTCCTCCTCCTCCTCCTGTGCCTTAACATCTCCCTCAGCCGCTAGCTGGAAGCGTTGCAGCACTGGCGCGGGGAGACGTCAGCAGGCGGTGCTAAAGCTCATCAGCTTGGGCGACAGGAAGCACAGCGCCCCAGAGGTGAGGGACGCCATATTGCAGCAGACGGAGATGTGGCTGTCGCCGCTGCAGCTAGGACCAGGCATGGTCGTGTGCGATAACGGCCGTAACCTGGTGGCGGCTCTGGAGCTTGCCGAACTCAATCACGTACCATGCCTGGCCCACGTTTTTAATCTGGTAGTCCAAAAATTTCTGAAGACTTACCCCAACCTGGCAGAGCTACTGGTGAAAGTGCGGCGCTTGTGCGCTCACTTTCGGAAGTCAACTGTAGCTGCTGCTAGCTTAAAAAAACTCCAGCAACGCCTCCATTTGCCTGAACATCGGCTGTTGTGCGACCTGCCCACTCGCTGGAATTCCACCTATTCCATGTTGGCCAGGGTGTGTGAGCAGCAGAGAGCATTGATGGAGTACCAGATAATGAATCCACGCGTGCCTCCAACTCAGCTCCCTCAGTTTGCCAACCATGAGTGGCCATGGATGGCAGACATATGCGATGTACTGCGTATCTTTGAGGAGTCCACCAAGAAGGTCAGCAGCGAGGACGCTATAGTGAGCGTAACCATCCCGCTCCTAGGCGTCCTTAAAGAATCGCTCATCGCAATAAGGGAGAACGCATTGCACGCAGAGGAGACGGGGGTAGGAGGAGACGCAACGGAGCTACACAGTCAGACCACACTTTTGTCTGCTTCACGGTGGCAGTTGCAGGAGGAGGAGGATGAGGAGGAGGACGACGTGGAGGTGGCTGTGGAAGAGGAGGAGGATGCTGGCGGCGAGGGTAGCAGTCAGGCTGTGTGCGTCCCATTGGTTCAGCGCGGATGGGGCGGAGAGGAGGCGGAAGAGGAAGAGGAGGAAATGGCAAGTGATCCTTCTGGTGGGGGCAGTGAGGTCATGCCTATTCAGAGTCTGGCACACATGGCTGACTTCATGCTGGGCTGCTTTTCCCGGGACACACGTGTTGTCCGGATAGTGGAGAACAAACTGTACTGGGTCTTCGCACTCCTGGACCCCCGGTATAAAGATAACGTCTCCTCTTTTATTCCGGTAGAGGAGAGGACGAATCGATTGCTGGAATACCAGAGGGAACTCGTGCAGAACATGATGGAGATTTTCCCACCCACCATCGCTGGCGGCAGAGAGGAGAGGGTCTCCCAGAGTCCCACAACATCAATCAGGCCCACAGCCACCAGGGGAACACTCTCCAAGGTGTGGGACACGTTCATGGCACCCCCTCGTGCAACTTCCATCACTGCGGGGCCCGCTATCAGCAGGAGGGACAAGTATCGGCGGATGTTGCGGGAGTACCTGGCAGACCGTAACCCTGTCCTCCCCGATCCCTCGGCGTCCTACACTTACTGGGTCTCCAAGTTGGACACGTGGCTGGAACTGTCCCTGTACGCCTTGGAGGTGCTTGCCTGCCCTGCCGCCAGCGTGCTATCAGAAAGGGTGTTCAGCGCAGCCGGGGGCATTATAACCGATAAGCGCAGCCGCCTGTCAACCGACAGTGCGGACAGGCTGACGCTAATCAAAATGAACAGCAAGTGGATTGACCCGGACTTTGCTTCTCCAACCGTGGAAAGCAGCCAAAAGTGAAGTGCCATCTGTATGAAGTGCCATTTCCTCCTCCACCTCCTCCTCCTCCTCCTTAACCGCCGTAGAATTGCTCCGTAAATAAGAAAAATGTATATGTTTATGGCTCACATCTTGGGCCTCCACAAAATGTTTAAGAGGTCTCACCTCTTGGGCCTCCACATAATTTTTTAAGAGGTCTCACCTCTTGGGCCTCCACATAATTTTTAAGAGGTCTCACCTCTTGGGCCTGCACAAAATGTTTAAGAGGTCTCACCTCTTGGGCCTCCACATAATTTTTAAGAGGTCTCACCTCTTGGGCCTGCACAAATGGTTTAAGAGGTCTCCAACCTCTTGGGCCTCCACATAATTTTTAAGAGGTCTCACCTCTTGGGCCTGCACAAAATTTTAAGAGGTCTCACCTCTTGGGCCTCCACATAATTTTTAAGAGGTCTCACCTCTTGGGCCTCCACATAATTTTTAAAGAGGTCTCACCTCTTGGGCCTCCACAATAATTTTAAGAGGTCTCACCTATTGGGCCTCCACATAATTTTTAAGAGGTCTCACCTCTTGGGCCTCCACAAATGTTTAAGAGGTCTCACCTCTTGGGCCTCCACATAATTTTTAAGAGGTCTCACCTCTTGGGCCTCCACATAATTTTAAGAGGTTCTCACCTCTTGGCCTGCACAAAAATGTTTAAGAGGTCTCACCTCTTGGGCCTCCACATAAATTTTTAAGAGTCTCACCTCTTGGGGCCTCCACAAAATCTTTAAGAGGTCTCACCTCTTGGGGCCTCCACAAAATCTTTAAGAGGTCTCACCTCTTGGGCCTCCACAAAATCTTTAAGAGGTCTCACCTCTTGGGCCTCCACAAAATCTTTAAGAGGTCTCACCTCTTGGGCCTCCACAAAATCTTTAAGAGGTCTCAACCTCTTGGGCCTCCACATAATTTTAAAGAGGTCTCACCTCTTGGGCCTCCACAAAATCTTTAAGAGGTCTCACCTCTTGGGCCTCCACAAAATCTTTAAGAGGTCTCACCTCTTGGGCCTCCACATAATTTTAAAGAGGTCTCACCTCTTGGGCCTCCACAAAATCTTTAAGAGGTCTCACCTCTTGGGCCTCCACAAAATCTTTAAGAGGTCTCACCTCTTGGGCCTCCACAAAATCTTTAAGAGGTCTCACCTCTTGGGCCTCCACAAAATCTTTAACAGGTCTCACCTCTTGGGCCTCCACAAAATTTTCCATGAGCCTCTGGCCAGCCCATGGCCTCTTCCTGCCTTTTGCGGTCCTACGCATCCCTCCACATCCCCACTGCTTTACCTGCTAGACATGACACTGGGCCAGGTCGGGTCACTGATATCTCTAGCGCCAACAATTTGGGCATTTTAAGGCTTCTGCATGTGTTTGAGTTGTTTTTACATTTTAAAGAAGACATGTCTGACCACATTTCACACACACACACACAATGACAATTAGGGGTGGGGTCTATTTGCTTTCCCCCTTGCCTATGCCATCTGTGGTTGTCATAGGCAACGTGATTTTTAAGGGGTGCAGAATTTCATCTTCTTTTTTGTCTAGTTTGGCTTGGGGTCCATGGCAATGTAGAGGAAAGAAGGTTTCCTTGTATGGTCTCACTTTACAGAGAGATTAGATTGTCTTTGGAGTGTATTGTTGAGAGGCTGTGATAGTGGCGTAATAGTGCGACTTGGGCGCGTTATATGCACCCAGACATGCTTCCCCTGCTGTCCCAGTTGCATTCCAGCAGTGTTGGCATCCTTTTCTGAGGTTCCAGGGTGGACTTGGTGACCTCCAAGTGGTCGAATTGAGATTTCCAAGTGGCGAGCATTTTTTTCCCATAGACTTTAATGGGATTCGATATTCGGTCGAATAGTCGAATTTCGCGGTCTATTCGAATCGAATTTCGAACTTTCGAATATTTCACTACTCGCTCATCTCTAGTAGTGACATGTGATTTATAGGTCTATGCTCCTCTCTGTATAAAGTTACTAATTTCAGTGATTTTGAACTCTGAAAAAATACATTCTCCTTGGTAGATCTTGAGGATCTTTCCTTGTATCATAGTACATCACACTGCCTCTAGTAGAACTGGATCTTCCTAATGTTCCAGGCAGCCAGGGATGGCCAACAATCTGTGGACAGTTTATCAAAAAAAGGGAACATTCATCCATTTTGTGTCCCTGTCACCACTTCCGACATTTCTGCTTTACTAAATAATTTTAATCCGTATGTGATAATGATTCTGGAGCATGTTTTCTTATAACTCTATGTTGTTCCGTTCCTCAGTTATTGCTAATTACAGTCTTAGTGTAATCATTTAATGGGGGTTGTCCATGTACAGTCTGACACTATGCAATCAGTGCTTCCCGTTTGCAGGGACACATCCCCAACTGGTAACACTCAGTTGTAAATTCATTAATAAAATTTTAATAGCAATAAGGGAGGAAGAGAAAAATATGAAATTTTATCGGAAAAGATGCTCCAGTATTGTTATCACGTGGAGAATGCAAGCTGTGCATATTAATCTTTGGCATTATCATTGCACATACAGAACATCGATAAGTTCAAGTGGTCCAACCCATAAGAAAACAGACCCTCAGGACAAGTGATTGGTTTAAAGCATACCTACATTTCAGATAACTTATCAGAGTAAAGGAGGGTTCACATCACGTTTTATGCCTACAATTGACATATACGTTAGAAAAAAAAAGGATATAAAAATGCAGCACACTGTGTTCTTGTATTCTGCACAGTTTGGTAAAAAAAAGTATACTTTTTTCACATTGGAACACTGTATGGCATCAGTCTGAGGCATCCGTTTAACGGATACATTAAACGGATAGGAAAATTGCAATGTGAACCAAGCCTAAGCTGCCATGTGTGTGTACATGAGAGTGCTATATCTGACCATCATATGACTTGTATTTCACATTTTTAGCAGTTTCCCCTCTGGAGGCTACAACTACAGTTCTCAGCTGTCCCTACGCTGGTGGGCGCATACTAGCTTGTATCATGCCTGCCTATTGACAGCACATGGAGGCCGTAGATTCTGCTAACTTTCTGCCACTTACTCACTGACTCACTCAGAATCACTGAGAAGCAGCATATAGGACATTATACTGAAGTACTGAGAAGTAGTGATATGAATAAAGCACTTGGGGATATATATATATATATATATATATATATATATATATATATATATGCACACTGCTAAAGTATGGCTTTATTTATCTCACTCTGCAGCTCACTCCTCCCCCTTCGTATCATACACTTCTATAGGATAATGTAATCTGATCCTTCAGTGAGCAGGCAGCCCATCTTGGTCTCTCAAGATGGATTTATGATGGAATTCACACAGAATGCTAGTTTAAGAAGGGGGACTGGATAACTGGAGAGTCATGGATTTTTTTCCTCTGATATATTACACAGTTTCTTTTATTCACCTGTACTATTGATACACAAAGTTGTGTGAAAAGTTAGTGACCATTTAAAGTCAAATATAAATGATGCTATCTTCTGCTGGACCTTTAGGGCCTATTATTGTACCACTTCTGGTACCCTTGCAGCCAGCTTGATGCTGCATATGAGACCAACTCGACAATATAGACCTGTAGATACTCTTTATAGCAATGTGGCCAGGGTTGTCAAAAATCCCAAATTTTTTGGACAGTCAGTAAAAATAGGCAACTTTGTTCCACTGTCCATGATTTATTTTTTATTTTTTTTTAGGCTGGTGGTACTTCAGTATATTATTTTGGTGGAAATTATCATCATGTTACAGCTCACAGTAAATGCTGGTAATGGGTTCTTCTCAGTATATTGAGCCTTGTATTACTTATAAGCTTTATCATTCATTGTTTAATTTGATGTTGCCCCTGAATATAGCACCTCTCTCAGGCACATTTTCCCTAGAAATGGATCACTTCACTACTATACTACAGCATGTAGTTGAGTTTGTTTTTGTTTTTTTGTAGATTTTCATGGAATCTGCCAGGAAAAAACCTTGCATGCCTCCTTATAAAGAGTCACACAGAGATAAGTATAGTACGACCATCAAGACTTTCATGTTTGCTCTATTACAGATCTGGTAGTACATACTGTATGTAGTCAATAAAGTAACATAAAGGACATGGGTGCATCAGTACTTAGTTTTGAATGTTACAGTAGATTGTTGTAAAAAAAAAAAAAAAAGACACCTCTGAATACTAAAAAGTTTCTCCAACTTTCAGAAAAATGAAACTTACAGCCATCAGTTTAGAAACGTGCAACTTATACAATGTGTTTCTAATATCAATCACACATGTGTATGCCACCCAGAGATAAACTAGTGATCATGGGGCTGATATTGTTCTCTGCTGCCTGAAGAATAACGCTACAATAAGCATTTCCCCAGCTTGCACAGGTTGATAACAGGGAACAATAGACCACATTCAACTGCAAAGAATAGGTGGAGATATGTTGAGTCGTTTTAAAATATAATATATGGCCAAAAAGCCAGATTTTGCACATCAAGATGTAACAAAAAATAAGCAGGAAAGCAATGTATTCGGTGCAGCTATCGCCACGTACTCTGTATATTCCCTGGTTGTAAACAGAATAATATTTTTTCCTCTTCTTCCACTATGAATATTTTATATTACATTTTTCAAAATAAAAATAGCAATGTAAAAATATGTGAGCACAAAACTTTCCAGAAAATAATGTGATACCGAAAGATCCAGGGTCCTGGGAAAAAAAAAAATCTATTTTTTCATGTAAGGTAAAGGCTGAAATCATATACAATCTACTTGTGCTTAAGAGGAAACAGAATTTGCTAGAGCTGGAAATTTCAAGATGGAGTGTGGTACGCCTCGCCAAGCATAAATTGTGGAGGTAATAAAAAGAGAAACTGTTCCCTGAGGACCAAATTCACAGTCCCTGAAAGCGTTAGTAAATTTTCACATGGTTAAAACAGCACCATGTCCTCGCTCTGCTGCCTAATAATGTGTCTTTGCTGTGGGTAGTATATTCAATTCTTGACCGGACTGAATATTATTGAATTAAGTTTTCTGATACAAAGGGATGATCAACAGTGCACAGTACGGAAGACAAGGAGCCCACAATATTGCAGTTCAGTACTTACAGCAGTAAAAGGAAATGTTTCACCTTTTCATGTTTTATTTAACCCCTTCAGGACCCTCGCCTGTTCCTTATGCGGCAGGTGACGGCTGTATAATACAGCAGGTACCTGGCCACAATGACCAGAATCTGCAATGGTGCTGAACCTGGTCATTTAACCCCCCCCTCCCAGATGCTGTGGTCATCTGTGGAGTCAGGCAGAGGGAGGGGACTCCAATCGGTGACCATGACAGCCTGGGACCTGCTGAGGGTTCCAAGGCCTGTCATGGTCAGCTACCTGCAAAGCTGTACATAAGGCACAGCTCAGCAGGCAGCGAGTCAGAATCCTTTACACCATGGGTACTCAAGTACTTTTGGTAAAGGTCCACCTACCTGAGTCTGCTGTAGGATGAAGGTCCATGCTGCAAAACAAAAAAATATATAAGGAGGGACAACACCAGTGGTGTGTAGCCTTAATAGTAGTAATGCCCTCTGTGCACTGTGCCCCCTTCAGAGGAATAATGCCCTCTGTGCCCCCTTGTTCCCCCTTCACATTATCAATGCCCATTGTGCCCCTTTCACATTTGCAATACCCATTGTGCCCCCTCCAGAGTAGAAATGCCCACTGTGCCCCCTTCACATTATCAATGCCCATTGTGCCCCTTTCACATTTGCAATACCCATTGTGCCTCCTCCAGAGTAGAAATGCCCATTGTGCCCCTTTCACCTTTGCAATGCCCATTGTGCCCCCTCCAGAGTAGAAATGCCCATTGTGCCACTTCACATTATCAACGCCCATTGTGCCCCCTCCAGAATAAAAATGCCCATTCTGCCCCCTCCAGAGTAAAAATGTCCATTGTGCCTCCTTCACATTAGTAATGCCCTCTGTGCTCCTACATAGTAGTAATGCCCTCTGTGCCCCCTCCATAATATAAATGCCCATTGTGCCCCCTCCATAGTTATAATGCCATCTGTGCCCCCTCCATAGTTATAAAGTCCTCTGTGCCTCCTCTATAGTTATAAAGTCCTCTGTGCCCCCTCCATAGTTATAAAGTCATCTGTGCCCCCTCCATAGTAGTAATGCCCTCTGTGCCCCCTCCAGAATAAAAATGCCCATTGTGCCCCCTCCATAGTTATAAAGTCCTCTGTGCCCTCTAAAAAGTTATAAAGTCCTCTGTGTGCCCCCTCTGTATTAAAAAACAAACAAACCAGCACCTACTCACCTTGTCCCGTTTCTGAAGCTCACAGTCCTCCTGTCTTCACTGCAGGCGGATTGCTGTGCAGCACTATGTGGGCAGAGCCTATGCAGATTTCCAGTCTGCAGGCTCAACCCACATCAGCCAGCAGCACGATCTGTGCAGACTGAATGGTGGAGCAGGAGAGGTCTTCCTGCTTCACCATTCACAGCGCCGCCGGCCTGAAGGAGGGGAGAAGCGCGGGGAGCTGAGCAGTGAGTAACATCAGCTCCCTGCGCTCCAGCAATGAGCGCTGCCGTCTGTATTGCTTCTGGACTATGGCACCCTGTGAGAGCGTGCATGACGGGGTCCGGACAGCTGGCAACTGCGGTCCGCCAGTTGAGTGCCCCTGCTATACACTATAATTGTTCTTTATTATACTGTATAGGACAAAAGATCAAAAGATCCCAAGTTCTAGCTCCCTTAGGGGCTAAAATTTATAAGGAAAACAAAATAAAAATATAAAAATATTAAAATTTAAATTACTGACCTTTCCAAATTCTACATATTAAAATAAATAAATAAAAATAATGAACAATGAAAACAAATAAGCATAACAGGCATTAGGGCCGCTTCTGCCATGAGGCGAGATGAGGATCTCGCCTCAGGCGGCAGTTTTCTGTATTTTTGAGGGTTCCCTTTAGGCTGGGCATTCATCTGCGGGCCTATCACTTACCTCTCAGCTCCCTGCGCTCCTCCCCTTCAGGCCAGCGGCCCTCTGAATGGTGAAGCAGAGAGACTTCCCGCTCCACCATTCAGCCTCCACGCAGGGATCGCGCTGCCGGTGTGTATGGGCGGAGCCTGCTGCCTGGAAATCTGCATAAGCTCCGCCCACACAGTGCTGCAGAGAGATCTATATCTGCAGGGAAGAGAGGACTTCAGGAGCGGGACAAGGTGAGTAAGTACTGTGTTTTGCTTTGCTTTTTTTAACACAGAGAGGGCACAGGTGGCATGTCTACTACAAAGGGGGCACCAGAGAAGAGGGCATTAATACTAAAAAGGGGGCACAATGGGCATTAATACTACAAAGGAGGGCACAGAGGGCATTACTATTATAAAGGGGGCACAGTGGGCATGATTACCATAAGGGGGGCACAGTGGGCATTATTACTACAAAGGGGGCACAGAGGGCATTACTAGCATAAAGGGGCACAGAGGGGATTACTACCATAAAGGGGTACAAAGGGCATTACTACTATAAAGGAGCACAAAGTCAATTACTATTATAAAGGGGCACAGAGGGCATTGCTACTATAAAGGGGCACAGAGGGCATTGCTACTATAAAGGGGCACAGAGGGCATTGCTACTATAAAGGGGCACAGAGGGCATTGCTACTATAAAGGGGCACGGGGGCATTACTACTATAAAGGGGGCACACAGGGCATTGCTACTATAAAGCGGGCACAGAGGGCTTTACTACTGTGAATGAGTCACAATAGGCATTATTACTATGAAGAGGGCACAATGGGCATTACTACTAAGAAGGGGACACAAAGAAGGCATAACTATTATTGGGGCACAGAGTGGGCATTACTACTGTGAAGGGGGCACAGAGGGGCACAAAGAGGGTATTTGCACTGTGAAAGGGGCACAGATATGTCTATCCCTCTGTGTGTGTCCCTGTGTTTGTCACCATCACCATGCACACAGTGTTCCTATGTCTTGACGCAGCTGCATCAGGACATTCTGTGAGGGCAAGAAGAAGACGGAAGAGGAGGCAGCACCGCCAGCCTGGAGTCCATGGGTGAGGCACAGGGAGGCACACTAAGGACGCAGGTAACACTACCACATGATCTACACAAGTGTTATCTGTGGTTTTACATAGGACTGCAGGTAACACTACCACATAATCTACACTAGTGTTATCTGTGGTTTTACATAGGACTGCAGGTAACACTACCACATAATCTACACTAGTGTTATCTGTGGTTTTACATAGGACTGCAGGTAACACTACCACATGATCTACACTAGTGTTATCTGAGGTGTTACATAGGACTGCAGGTAAAACTACCACATGATCTACACTAGTGTTATCTGTGGTTGTACATAGGACTGCAGTTAACACTACCACATTATCAGCACTAGCGTTATCTGTGGTGTTACATAGGACTGCAGGTGATATCAATAATATTATCTGTACTTGTACCGCCCCAGATCTGGCAGGACAGTCTTGGAGTTTGGTGGCTACTTGGCTTTCATACTATTTTTTTAATGGGAAGGGAGCGCCATTTAAATTTTTGCCTCAGGCAGCAGAAAAGCTAGAATCGGCCCTGACAGGTATCATATCATCCAAAAATGTAAAAATATTTTTCCTGCGCTGTAATGGAAAACAAAAAACAAAACACAATTCGCCATTTTTAAGTCACCTTTTCCCCACAAACAAACAAAAGTTATCAAAAATCGTATGTACCCCAAAAATGGTACCAGTAAAACCTACAGTTCATTCCACAAAAAACAAGCCCTCATACTGCTTTACAGGCCAAAATTTAACAGCTACAGTATGGCTGTCAGAAATGGTGATGCAAAGAAAAATTTGATGTCAAATATCAAAACCCAAACAATCTTGTCCAACTCGGAGTTTATGGCATGAAGAGAAGTGCAATACCAAAACAACCTATCAAACTTGAAG
The DNA here is from genome assembly GCA_900303285.1 of Rhinella marina. Taxonomy (NCBI): domain Eukaryota; kingdom Metazoa; phylum Chordata; class Amphibia; order Anura; family Bufonidae; genus Rhinella; species Rhinella marina. Next base: position 66,018 of record ONZH01006893.1, on the reverse strand, counting down.
AAGTTTGAACATTTTTGCCTGGAAGAATGGGCCAAATTCCCATTGTCTAAGCTAATGGAGACCCAAGACATATTGTAAAAATATACCTATAAGGAGGAGATTGATGCTTGCAACCACTCGGTAGGGTGGAGTTTCTCACTCTATATCTCATACAGGGACAATCTATATTCTCATTGTTTAGATCCTAGTATGCCTGCCTCTTCTATGTGCATGCAGTAGGCTGAGTAGTTGATTGCCCGTTAACTGACTCAAAGGCATGTTAATAAACTAAAATATTCAGAGAAACCTACGGAGGCTCTAAAAGTATCATAGCCCTTAATTATTCCTGCCTGACTATGATTACGACTTTATTATATATCACTGCCCAGGGCCTAAACAATCACACATTTCCTTTGGTTATTGCAATTTAATATACAATTAGCATAATAACTAGCCAAATGTAAATGTCATGGCCTGAGGGACCACTAATTATCCAGCAGAAGCAGTGTGATCATCTTGTGGCATGAGTAGTGTTGCGTTGCGAGTATGGGAATATTCCTTAGGTGCCCTCAAATCCCACTGCTTGCTTTAGAAGTCAGATACATTGGTTATTAGGCTTTTTCAGGCATGAAAGTTTCTAAAGCAGCTTATGGTGCTGCTGCCTCCTGAGGACATGGACACATCAAGGTTTTGGCCTAGTTTGGAGTATTTCCGTCAATTTATTTGTTTATTTTTTTTTTATCCGTGGCCTTAAAGAATAACTAAATGCAAGGAATTCAACCTACAGTGTGTCTGGAATGTCTTCAGATCCTTTCATATTTTATGTTACGGCCTTGTGCTGAAATAAAAAAAATAAAAGCTAGTTTTTCCCCGTTTTTATTCTGCACTCAATAAACCATAATGACAAAGTGAAAACAGTAGGTTTGAAATCTTTGCTAATTTATTGAAAAGGAAAAACTAAAACATTGCATGGACATAGTTGAAGCACCTTTGGCAGTGATTACAGCCTCCAGTCTTCTTAAGGATGATACCTCAAGGTTTGCACACCTGGATTTAGGGATTTTCTGGCATTTTTCTCTGCAGATCCTCCCAAGTTCTGTCAGATTGGTTGGGACCGTCGGTGGACAGCCATTTTCAACTCTCTCTAGAGATATTTGATTGAGTGGGTGATTCAAACCCTATCTTATAGAACCCCTTTAAGAACAACTTTACTCTGCGTTAAGAACCTAATAACTTTTCTATGGTTACTTGAAAAGACTGTAAAGAATATAGAAAGAGAGAGGGAGAGACTGGAAGTACTACTACTTCCATCATAGTGTTACCTGTATGCCTCCATTGTGGAAATTGCTGTTCTGTAAGATACTTCTGAACTGTGATTTAACTGCTACCTGTCCTACAACTCTCATCATCCCCTCAGTAAGGCTATTCATTGCAGCCCAAGGGCCTGCTCATTATCTCCATTCTCCCTGGTACTACATCTAACCTCCTACCTTGCACCCCGTCTAAACATCTAATATCAAGGGCACCCCAATTACCACTAGGCAGGAGCCCCAATACCAGGGTGTTCCCCCAGGGAAGCAAGTCCTCAGAAAGGACTGCCACTATGACCTGTGAGTATTACCACCAGGCTCAGTGCCACAACTACCACTTCCATCCTTTACTCTCCTTCCTGTTTGGGCCTGATTTGTGTATCAGTGCTAAACCCAAATTGAAAAAAGACAGCCAACGTTTTCAATTCCAATGCCAAATTCTATTTTTCTATCAACGATGGCATACTTAGCAATTCACATGTACATCACGTCATAATTAAATCTATTGCATTGCATTTTTGTAACTATCCCCATATGTTATCTCGCTTATCTTCTGCATTTTGTTGCATCCAAATGCTTCTCTGTGTCTCTGTGTTGTTTTTTTTCCCTCTTCGGAATGTGTTTTATTGACCCATCAATTGTGATTAGTTGATGAAAGAAACTGTGAGCAAGAAAGCATGGCATCTTAGAAGAGCTTTGCGTTTTCATTATCACCTCTTTTATCTTCCTTCGTATGCTTCTCATATACATTCCCAATCCTTTAGTACTCTACAGGGCTGCCATAATCTGCTCTACACAAACTTTTACAACAATAACAGTACTTCAAACGTCTAATCTTGGTTAACACAGCAGTAAGAACTGATGGAAAGATCTTGCCAAAAACAGCTCAAATTTGGGCACCTGCAGGTGGTTTCACTGCCAGTAGAAGCTGTGCATTTGTAGAATTATGATGAGGATTTGCATTGTTCTGCTGGTTAGTTCTCTAGAGTTATATTTGCATAGGTCCACCAGGATCATTTGATTGGTTTCTAAAGTGGTAAAGTATGGAAGTACAATGATGTCATAGTCTGATGCTACTCTAAAGAATATATGGGATGAGGCCTCAGATAATCAGATCAGGCAGCTGAGCAACAACTATGAGGTCCATTTGGTGATGAAACCTACCACTTCTGGTAAAGGATCCTCATAGATGAGGCAAAAAACCTGGATGACAGAGTGACTATGGCTGACCAATACACAATCACAATGTACTTGGCTGATGATGCATTTGTTCTCAATACTGGCAGAGGGGAGTAAGCTGCTGCCAGATATTGCATATTGCCCCTTTATTAGTCACCTACACAGTACCCCATTTCCTTAACAGCGATTTCCACAATAACCCACCCCCTTTAACAGTGACCTCCATAGCAGCTGCCTCTTTAATAATGAGCTGCAATGTCCCCGCCCCTTAACAGTTACCCCCACAGCACCTTCCCCTTTAACAGTGACCTCAACCGGGGCTGTCCTTTTATTAGTGACCTCCACAGTACAATGTCATCTTAAAAGTCATTTCCACAATAACCCACCCCTTAACAGTAACCTCCACAGAGCTCTGTTCCCTTAAAATGTTACCTCCACAACACCCCACCCTCTTAACTGTGACCTCCACCCTTCCCTGCCCCCTTAAAAGAGACCTCCACAGTGCCCACCTCTTTAAGAGTGACTGCCACAGTGCCTTGAAGTCCTGGGTTTGAATTCAACTAAGAACAACATCTGCATGGAGTTTGTATGTTCACCCAAACACTGCTTGGGTTTCCTCCAGGTACTCCGGTTTCCTTCTACACTCCAAAGACATACTGATAGGGAGCTTAGATTGTGAGCCCCATTGGGGACAGCTTGATGCTGTAAAGTGCTATGGAATATACAGTACAGACCAAAAGTTTGGACACACCTTCTCATTAAAAGAGTTTTCTGTATTTTCATGACTATGAAAATTGTAGATTCACACTGAAGGCATCAAAACTATGAATTAACACATGTGGAATTATATACTTAACAAAAAAGTGTGAAACAACTGAAAATATGTCTTATATTCTAGGTTCTTCAAAGTAGCCACCTTTTGCTTTGATTACTGCTTTGCACACTCTTGGCATTCTCTTGATGAGCTTCAAGAGGTAGTCACCTGAAATGGTTTTCACTTCACAGGTGTGCCCTGTCAGGTTTAATAAGTGGGATTTCTTGCCTTATAAATGGGGTTGGGACCATGAGTTGTGTTGGGCAGAAGTCAGGTGGATACACAGCTGATAGTCCTACTGAATAGACTGTTAGAATTTGTATTATGGCAAGAAAAAAGCAGCTAAGTAAAGAAAAACGAGTGGCCATCATTACTTTAAGAAATTAAGGTCAGTCAGTCTGAAAAATTGGGAAAACTTTGAAAGTGTCCCCAAGTGCAGTCGCAAAAACCATCAAGCGCTACAAAGAAACTGGCTCACATGAGGACCGCCCCAGGAAAGGAAGACAAAGAGTCACCTCTGCTGCGGCGGTTAAGTTCATCTGAATCACCAGCCTCAGAAATCGCTGGTTAACAGCAGCTCAGATTAGAGACCAGAGACTAGAGATTAGAGACCTACAACAACTGTTAAGAGGAGACTGTGTGCAGCAGGCCTTCATGGTAAAATAGCTGCTAGGAAACCACTGCTAAGGACAGGCAACAAGCAGAAGAGACTTGTTTGGGCTAAAGAACATAAGGAATGGACATTAGACCAGTGGAAATCTGTGCGTTGGTCTGATGAGGCCAAATTTGAGATCTTTGGTTCCAACCACCGTGTCTTTGTGCGACGCAGAAAAGGTGAACGGATGGACTCTACATGCCTGGTTCCCACCGTGAAGCATGGAGGAGGAGGTGTGATGGTGTGGGGGTGCTTTGCTGGTGACACTGTTGGGGATTTATTCAAAATTGAAGGCATACTGAACCTGCATGGCTATCACAGCATCTTGCAGCGGCATGCTATTCCATCCGGTTTGCGTTTAGTTAGACCATCATTTATTTATCAACAGGACAATGACCCCAAACACACCTCCAGGCTGTGTAAGGGCTATTTGACCAAGAAGGAGAGTGATGGGGTGCTACGCCAGATGACCTGGCCTCCACAGTCACAGACCTGAACCCAATCGAGATGGTTTGGGGTGAGCTGGACCGCAGAGTGAAGGCAAAAGGGCCAACAAGTGCTAAGCATCTCTGGGAACTCCTTCAAGACTGGTGGAATACCATTTCAGGTGACTACCTCTTGAAGCTCATCAAGAGAATGCCAAGAGTGTGCAAAGCAGTAATCAAAGCAAAAGGTGGCTACTTTGAAGAACCTAGAATATAAGACATATTTTCAGTTGTTTCACACTTTTTTGTTAAGTATATAATTCCATCCACATGTGTTAATTCATAGTTTTGATGCCTTCAGTGTGAATCTACAATTTTCATAGTCATGAAAATACAGAAAACTCTTTGAATGAGAAGGTGTGTCCAAACTTTTGGTCTGTACTATATAAGCTCTATATAAGTGAGTATCATAAATAGAGATGAGTGAATCATCCAAAATTCGCTTTGTTGAATGTTCGTCGAATTTTTCAAAAGATTCGTACTTTTAACTAATCTATTCGGCCGAATCTGCGTACAAATGATACATTATTATGTGGTGTTTTGCGAACATTAGCACACTAATAACGAACGTACAGTTGTTAAAGGTACGCAACTTATGTGAACATGTACGCATGAGTGTACAAAATTGCGTACTATTGTCTAGTGATTGCGTAATACGCAGGCACGCACGACGCTAGGCTTTTCTGGAGCGGAATGGTGGAGCAAGAGGAACGCTCTGAGTCTGACCTCTGGCTACATGACACTGTATCAGCAGATGAGAGCAGATCATCCGGCTGTGATTGAGATGAGTGTGCCATCCACTCCACTGGAACTGGAACCCTTTTGCTTTTCGATGCCAGACATTTTCACTTGATTGTGGCCCTGCAGCTGGTCTTTGTCTCTCTCCCTGTCTCTCTCCCTGCCTGATTAATTACTAGCCCTGCACTGGCCCTGCACTTGCCCTGCACTGGACCTGCAGTATCCCTGATATGTGTAATATGGATTCCCTTAGACCCCAATTTTAACACAAGAGGTCTCAGTCTCTCAGAACTACACACACAGTGCTTCTGCTCGTCTCAGCAGTCGCAGCACAACTGATGCGTCACTGGCTTACCGAGCCTGTGAGCCAATCAGAGCAAGCCCTTCCCACTAGGTCAGGTGACCGCTTTCTTTCCGTGTTTTTTGAATGAACTAACAGTAAAAGTTCCCTAAATAACTGAATTTGTACGCATCAGCGTATAACGTAACTTATACATAGCATTAGAGTACAATTTATCAGACAAGTACGTAGCAAATACGTAGAAAGCTTTAAGAACATTTACGAATCTAACGGAGCGAATCTCAAAAAAATCTGGATTCGCTTCACAGCAGAAAAATTCCAAGATTCGTATCAAATCTACGAAGCAGCAAATAAATAAATAAACCCTCTTACATGCAGACCTCACCAGACTGCCATGGCTCCATCAAACAGCTGATCAGGGGGTTTGCCAAGAGTTAAACTAGCAACGATCTGATGGCCTGAGAAGAGGACATCAATATTTGGAACCTGGAAACCCCTGTAAGTGGTAAACTGAGCTCTTCTACATTTCCAGGATTTATTCCCTGCCATTTCCACTTCTTTATTGTCAGCAATGAAGAAACACTGGCCACCAAGCTTAAGCCAAGAGAATTGAAAGTAAAATAGCATGCTGTTGAGAGAACAGAACTGGATTTACTGTAGTGACTTGTAATCATCTGAAATGATCGGTGCAAAATACAGAGGTTGGAAGCTGCTGCCTTCACGATGCAAGACGCTAAAACCAAATCTGGAGGGGTCATTCAAAGATGGATAAACATGCTTCCTCAACAATGAGGGACTTCTGTGTAATGAGACATATTTTAGAAAAATGAAATAAAACAAGCGTGTTTCTTACAACGTCTTTTAAACAGATGCTGCGCTCAGTAGAGCTAAAACCTGTCCCTTCATTATTGGCATTGTTATGGAGATGAACACAAGGTCATCCCAAAAAACAACCTGAAGACTCGTCACATTTCTGTAGCAGCCGAAATGCGTTTATGAGCAGCAGGTGTATTCCCATAGAAGACACTAAAGCTATTAACGGCACAGTGAGGAGTACACAGTAATAGGCTGTTAACTCAGCCTTTCTGACAAGAGCACCAGGAAAGGACACTATGAAGCTATTAATAATAAATTATGCATATTTCGTATGAGGCGGTGGGGGGAAATGCTTTCTTTAGCAGATCGCAGCTTGTGTCAATTTCCATTTCATCGGTTTGACTTTATTTACCTTTTAATTGCAATATTTTATGCATCGTTGTGGTGAATGGTTACACTTTGTCAGCCCCATAAGCACTGAATAGGGGTGAGATTCCTTGCTTAAAAGTGGTCATTCTGGACCCCGGCGGCAATTAAAAGATTTATCTGATCTGAGTACAGATGTGCCCTGTGCCAGTCTGTCATCCAATTAGGCCCAGTAGGCAAGCAATTTGATGATTTACAATAAAACAAAAAAGGCTTTGAAATGCCTAATCATCAGTTACCATGAGAGTCTATTAAAGAGCTGTAAAAACTTTTCATTAGTTCTTGTTAAAGGGGTTTTACAAGAGTTATGATCCTCTGGTCTGACTCCTGGCACCCTGCTGATCAGCAGCAGGAGTCATTGTGCTCTGAAGGTCTGTTCCTGGTGCCCTGATTGACATCTCTTCGATGTACATGTAAAAGGAACAATACTAAAAGAGGAGAAAAAGCACATCAGGATGCTCCATAGTGTAATATCACCACAAGAAGAGTGGGAAAAAAGCAGTATGGATATGTTGACCTATAGTAGTTGTGCTAAACAGGAACAACACTGGTAGTTGGCATGGAAAATAACACTCAAATCAGCTGCAGCTGCTCCAGTACTGATCTGGTAATGAAAACCGCTGGAAGATGCAGGGAGGAGGGACAGGTCATTAGCTTAGACAGATGGGGATCCAGACCAGGAGAGATACCTTATGAAGTTACCAATTCTGTAATGAAATGTGCAGCCAAACAAAGACCTCCATTCAATGACTACCCTGTCTCCAGAATTTTTCATCCCATATGAATGGGATAAGCATAATGCTCTGAGGTGTGTCCTGAGAACTAAGCACCACTGGAAGACTAGCCTAAGTAGGAGACATACTAGGGGAGACTTAAAGGGTTATTCTCATTTTAGACAATGGGGGCATATCGCTAGGATATGCCCCCATTGTCTTATAGGTGCGGGTCCCACCGCTGGGTCCCGCACCTATTTCCAGAACGGAGCCCCCGAAGTGAATGAGGGCGCACTGCGCATGCGCAGCCGCCCTCCATTCATTTCTATGGGGCCGCCGAAAATAGCCGAGCGCTGGCTCGGCTACTTCCGTCGGCTCCATAGAAATGAATGGGAGCGCACCGCGCATGCATGGCCCGGCTCCCATTCATTTCTATGAGCTGCGCCTGGTGGTGGCCGGACCCCCGGAAACCTGGGGTCCTCCAGGCGCAGTGCTCCCCGCCCGTTCTGGATATAGTGCGGGTCCCAGCGGTGGGACCCGCACTTATAAGACAATGGGGGCATATCCTAGCGATATGCCCCCATTGTCTAACATGAGAATACCCCTTTAAGGTGGTGGAACAGAGCCACTAAAAGAAGAAACAAGGCAGAGGTGGAGGAAGCACAGGAATAAAGACAAAGCTTTTGAGGGGTACTATCTCTCCTTCGGGAGAGAACACATTAGTCAGCATGAGGAGCATACATGCTCCTCTGGAATTCGGGGAAGAAAGGGATGCAAATGAACTCTTAACAAGCACTGCCTCAAATGCCACCAGATGTAAGGCAGCTATCCTGTTTTGTGGTGATTGCCCCTCATCAGTGCAGAGCAGAGAGTCCTGGCTTAACTGGGTGACAGGCCTGTCAGGATTTTTGGGTACTATCTCTTCTTGACTTATAAAATAGCTGCCTTACATCTGGTGGCATTAGAGGCAGAGCTTGTCTACCCTTTATTGTAGTAATCCCCTCTGTGCCCCTTTATGGTAGTAATGCCCTCTGTGCCCCCTTTGTAGTAGTAATGTCTTTTATGCCCCTTTGTAGTAGTAATGCCCACTGTACCCCTTTGTAATAGTAATGCCCTCTGTGTCCCCCTTTGTAGTAGTAATGCCCACTGTGCCCCCCTTATGGTAATCATGCCCACTGTGCCCCCTTTATAATAGTAATGCCCTCTGTGCCCTCCTTTGTAGTATTAATGCCCATTGTGCCCCCTTTTTAGTATTAATGCCCTCTCCTCTGGTGCCCCCTTTGTAGTAGACATGCCACCTATGCCCTCTCTGTGTTAAAAAAAACAAAACACATTACTTACTCACCTTGTCCCACTCCTGAAGTCCACTCTTCCCTGCAGATATAGATCTCTCTGCAGCACTGTGTGGGCGGAGCTAATGCAGATTTCAGGTCTGCTGGCTCCGCCCACACACACCGGCAGCGCGATCCCTGCGTGCAGGCCGAATGGTGGAGCAGGAAATCTCTCTGCTTCACCATTCAGAGGGCCGCTGGCCTGAAGGGGAGGAGCGCAGGGAGCAGAGAGGTAAGTGATAGGCCCGCAGATCCCTGCGCTCCGGGAGGAGGGGGCATGGCTGAATGCCCAGCCTAAAGGGAACCCTCAAAAATACAGAAAACTGCCCCCTGAGGCGAGATCCTCATCTCGCCTCATGGCAGAAGCGGCCCTGTATAGCACTGCCCAAATCCTGACTTAGGCCTCTCACCGAGTTAATCCTGTACTCTCTGCTCTGCACTGATGAGGGCAATCATCCCGAAACACCTTTCTACAGATTAGGTGCTGGTTTATTCAACCCTAGTATGCATGACATCAGAAATCTACACACTTACATAACATGGGCCTTTTGGAGGAACTCAAATAAACTGATTTTTCCTTCTTCGGTTATTAAGACACCATTGTTGATTTGTTGCTGAAACCAAAGACACCATCATAAGATGCTCGCTGTGGATTGTGCTTCATCACCGGAGGAATATCTTGTCAATATGGATTCATAGTACCAACAACTGTAAGATCTTTTTCAAGCAAAAAAATTACCCAGTTCAAAATTAGTAACGTAATTGTCCATTGTTATGTTTCTACCAGAATCATAAATTGGCATAGCAAGTGTCTTTACAATGTGAGCACCTTTTCTGCACTGGAGCGCACAACAGGTTTCCTACTCAAAGGTGGACATGGGGCGTCATGACACATGTTTATATATACATCTCATATATGCAACACACATACACATAAATACACCATATACATGGTACACATACATAAATACACCACATATACACTACACACCATACCACCCAACTTTTAAAAAGCGTAAGGAGCTAAACTATGGAATGGAAGGGCTCATCTCCAGCTGCCAGCCGGATCTGTAATTTTAACAACCGGATCTGTAGAACCTGAGGGAACTGGCTGAATCCCATGCCTGAGGATTCTAGAGTATGGTTCAATTCTTGATAAATATATTCCAAATGTAAGTAATAGGTTACAATAGGTGCTAGTTGATCCGTTTCCAACCTTGAAGAACGGGTTCAGTTATCATCAAATTGAAGGCTTCTCCGAATATCCTCATATCTATTCACATGGTTGCTTTGTAGTATGGATCAGAATGTGGGTCCAGAAATAATTCTCTCATAGGAACATCACAAGATTTTTGACACCCTGCCAGAAGTGTAAGTGCAATATAAGCATAAAGTTCCTCTTTTTGAGATATTTTTCCATAAGCAATGTGTCCTTCTAAGTTTGTACATAAAATCACCTCATCATGATGTCACGGCTATGTGACGTTGGGAAGGAGGTGTCGGTCTTCCTCCCAAGATCACATGGCCATGACATTATCACAGGTCTTTCTACACACAGGCGTGATCCACCCCCCGCCCCAACAACCCTGATTACAATAACACAGTAACTTGTGACACATAAACTGATCCGAGTATATGATAAACATAATATGGGCCTAAAAGGCCTGTGTTATGTAAATATGTGGTTTTCCAAAAAAGCATTTTTATACTAAAATGCCTATCACATAAAACTTTATAAACAACTGGAATTTACCCTCAACTACAAACTTGAGGAATACCTAGAGTTTCAAAATTCTAACTAAAGTATTATTGCAGAAAATAGCAAACAAGTAAGCTAGTGGCCCTAAAAGGCCGTATGCATATTAGGATTAATATCAGAGTTAATTAAAGTCATGTCTCAAGGCCTGTTTAAAGGGTTGAACACTGACTAGGATAGCTACCTTACATCGGGTGGTATTAGAGGCAGAGCCAAAGACAAAGCTGAAACCTTTCTGAAATATTCATCAATTTAACCATTCAAATGGACAATGCAAGTTCTGCGAAAGGTCCACTGTCCTGTCACATACAGTTTATAATACAGGTATCTCCTCATGTGTCAGAGGAGTCTCGGGGGCTTTTCCCTCCTATAGCAATGCTGATAGAGATCACTGTGGTCAGTCCTATGCATAAAAGAGCTATCTTTATAAACACCAAAAAGCTACATACTTAAAAGGAAACCTGTCATCTCCGAAACACCCCCTGAACTAGAGTAAGCGGTGTATAGTGTAAGTGATGCTGAATCCGAATATGTAAGTTTTATCTTCATACTCACTTCCATTCTGATGTTGTGCTCCCACAAACCTGCAGTAAAATGCATTCAGTGGACTCCGGTGCTCACTCACATAATGGAGAGGACTCAAAGAAGAGTCCTCTCAATGCATTTTACTGCTGGTTTGTGGGAGCACAGCGTCAGAATGGAAGTGAGTATGAAGATAAAACTTACATATTCGGATTCAGCATCACTTACACTATACAACGCTTACTCTAGTTCAGGGGGTGTTTCGGAGATGACAGGTTCCCTTTAAGCGAGTTGTACAAAATGGGTGGGGCATTCATAAACAGAAATAGGGTACATCATTTATGGGATGGCCAGTTCTTAAAGGTGTTCTCTGGTTTAACCCCTTAGTGACTGATGACGTACTATGTATGTCATGATGTGGTGTTAGTTACCGCATCATGACGTGCACAGTAAACTTGCGGTGACACTTGCTTGTGAGCAAGAGCTGTCCGGACACCCGGCAGGGGACCAATCACAGTGGTCCCTGCCTTAGAACCCCTGCGATTGGTCAGTCAGATTTGACTGACCAATCACAGAGTTCAGCTGCGCTGCTATGTTTTAATATTTCAGGATGGCCGGGCGGACCCCCCAAGCTACCGCCCACCCGCCACCCGCCGTCCTCCACTGCCACTGGTAAGTATTAGCAACCCCTTCCCCAGTTTATTCTCCCCAAGTTTCAGGATGGCGAGCTGTATTAGATTGTCAGCTGTAACATACAGCTGACAATCTAATGTAACGGCCGACATCGCTGTTGCCAGTGATGTCGGCCGTTTAACCCCTTCCATGCCGCGATCCGTAAGGACCACGGCATGGAAGGGGTTAACAGGGAGGAAGCTCCCTCCCCCATCTGGCGCTGCGGTGCGCTGGCAGCGCACGATGGTGTGGCCAGAAGAGAGGGAGGGAGCTTCCTCCCCCTCCCATCGGGACGCTGCTCTTGTGTTGCAGCGTCCTGGTGGTTACCATGGCAACCGGATGCCATCCGGCTTGCCATGGTATATCAAGCCTGACTAGGCTCCTGCTAAAGGCAGGAGCCTGATCAGGCTTAGTGTGTAAAGTAAAAATACACTGCATTACACTATATAGTGTACTGCAGTGTATTAAAGAGACATCAGATCCACTGGATCTTCAAGAACCAAGTGTGTCTGAGTCAAAAAAGTGTAAACAAAAATGAAAAATGTAAAAAAAAAATCATTTTTTTCCATATATGCACATTTATAACTGAGTAAAAATAAATAAAATAAAATAATAAAATACCCTAGACATGTTAGGTATCGCTGCGTCCGTAACAACTTACTCTACAAAAATCTCACATGACCTAACCCCTCAGATGAACACAGTAAAAAAAAGCCATTTTTTGTCACCTTACATTACAAAAAGCATAATACCAAGCGATCAAAAAGGCATATTCCTCCCAAAATAGTACCAATCTAACCGTCATCTCATCCCGCAAATAATTAGCCCCTACCTGAGACAATCGGCCAAAAAATAAAAAAAAATACAGCTCTCATACTATGGAGACACTAAAACATGATTTTTTTTTCTTTAAAAAATGATATTATTGTGTAAACCTTAAATAAATAAAAAAAAGTACACGTTAGGTATCGCCACGTCCGTAACAACCTGCTCTACAAAAATCTCACATGACCTAATCCCTCAGATAAACACAGTAAAAAAATAAAATAAAAACTATGTCAACAAAGCCATTTTTTTCACCTTACATCACAAAAAGCGTAATACCAAGCGATCAAAAAGGCGTATTGCCCCCAAAAATAGTAACAATCTAACCGTCATCTCATCCCGCAAAAAATTTGCCCCTACCTGAGACAATCGCCCAAAAAATAAAAAAACTACAGCTCTCACACTATGAAGACACTAAAACATGATTTTTTTTCTGTTTCAAAAATTATATTATTGTGTAAACCTTAAATAAATAAAAAAGGTACACATGTTCGGTATCGCCTCGTCCGTAACAACCTGCTCTACAAAAATCTCACATGACCTAACCCCTCAGGTGAATGCAGTAAAAATGAATAAATTAAAGCTGTGCCAAAATTACCAATTTTTGGGTCACCTTGCCCCAAAAAGTGTAATAATGAATAATCAAAAAATCATATTTACCCAAAAATGGTACCAATAAAAATTTCAACTCTTCCTGCAAAAAATGAGCCCCTACACAAGACGATCTGAAGAAAAATAAAAAAGATATGGCATTCAGAAAATGGAGACACAAAAACATATTTTTGTGTACCCCAAAATAGTACCAATAAAACTGTCATCTTATCCCGTAGTTTTCAAAATGGGGTCAGTTTTTGATTGTTTGTACTATAGGGTGCATCTGGGGGGCTTCAAATGGGACATGGTATCTAAAAACCAGTCCAGCAAAATCTGCCTTCCAAAAACCATATGGCGCTTCTTTTCTTCTGCGCCCTGCCATGCGCCCATACAGCAGTTTACCACCACATGTGGGGTGTTTCTGTAAACCGCAGAATCAGGGTAATAAATATTTGAGTTTTGTTTGGCTGTTAACCTTAGATGTGTTAATGAAAAAATGGACTAAAATGGTAAATCTGCCAAAAAAGTGAAATTTAGAAATTTAATCTCCATTTTCCTTTAATTCTTGTGGAATACCTAAAGGGTTAACAAAGTTTATAAAATCAGTGTTAAGTTACTTGAGGGGTTTAGTTTCCAAAATGGGATCATTTTTTTGGGGTTCTACTATGTAAGCCCCACAAAGTGACTTCAGACCTGAACTGGTCCTTAAAAAGTGGGTTTTGGAAATTTTCTTAAAAATTTGAAGAATTGCCTCTAAAATTCTAAGCCTTCTAACGTCCCAAAAAAATAAAATTACATTTACAAAATGATGCAAACATAAAGTAGACATATGGGGAATGTTAAATAATAAATATTTTATGAGGTATCACTTTCAATTTTAAAAGCAGAGAAATTGAAATTTTGAAAATTGTGAATTTTTCAAAAATGTTGGTAAAGTTGGGATTTTTTCATAAATAAAGGTGACATATATTGACTGTCATGAAGTACAATGTGTCACGAGAAAACAATCTCAGAATGGCTTGGATAAGTAAAAGTGTTCCAAAGTTATTACCACATAGAGTGATACATGTCAGATTTTCAAAAATAAGTCTGGTCACGAAGGTGCAAAATGGCCTGGTCATTAAGGGGTTAAAAAACCCAAAAACATCATTGAAGAATGTCGAGTTTCTGTCAATAGTTATCTATTAGCCAAAGCAGGGAGTACCCAATCTCTATGCCACTGATTTTTATGGACATTGTAATCCTCAGTTGCCCCTGTGGTGGGTTCAAACACCGGTTGCCGGGTTCTTCAACATTGTATAGCTTATTATTGGGGGTCCCAGTAGCAAAACACCCTCGGAAGCTGTCTTACATTTAGAAGTGGCGGTAGATCAGCTAAAGTCATGAAGAAGCCTGCATCTCTTCATAACTTCGGTGGATCCACAGCCAGGTATATGGCTTATTAAGACCAGCATCTAAAACACAGGTCTTAAATGTGCCCCCAAATTTTTAAATAGGGACTAGACTCCCATCAGGAATAAAAACTGACTGAATTAAGGGCTATGTAAGTGATTTTGGTTATGTTCTATGCAATATGTTTTAGTTTCTCCAATGCATCTAAAATGAAAATGAAATGAAAAAAACTTTGCAAAAAGCCTTCATTAGAATATCTTACTATTCTCTGGTTACAGCTTGTGTGCAGACATTCTGTATGTCTCTATGGTAGCAGACTACAAACAAACCTTGACTAGTGGGGCAAAACAACTACAAAACCCATAAACATAAAAGAACATGTCTAGACGAGCTACAACATTCAAATTGGTTTATTATTCCTTCTACAATAATAGGGTTTTACAACATGATTTTAAAATTTGCTGCAAGTAAAAGTAGATTAATCATTATTTGTTATAAAATTTTGTAAATATAAAAAGTGTATTTGTGAGAAGGAAAAATACACCCGTACATACTAAATAGTAAAACACTGGGAAACACTGACAAGGAAAAGGAATTAGGAATTATATTGAACAGCAAACTAAGCTGTAGAAACCAGTGTCAGACAGCTGCTGCAAAGGCCAATAAGATAATGGGTTGTATCAAAAGAGGCATAGATGCCCATGATGAGAACATAGTCCTGCTACTTTACAAATCACTTGTCAGACCACACATGGAGTACTGTGTACAGTTCTGGGCTCCTGTGAACAAGGCAGACATAGCAGAGCTGGAGAGGGTTCAGAGGAGGGCAACTAAACTAATAACTAGAATGGGTGGACTACAGTACCCAGAAAGATTATCAAAATTAGGGTTATTTACTTTAGAAAAAAGACGACTGAGGGGAGATCTAATAACTATGTATAAATATATCAGAGGTCAGTACAGAGATCTCTCCCATCATCTATTTATCCCCAGGACTGTGACTGTGACGAGGGGACATCCTCTGCGTCTGGAGGAAAGAAGGTTTGTACACAAACATAGAAGAGGATTCTTTACGGTAAGAGCAGTGAGACTATGGAACTCTCTGCCTGAGGAGGTGGTGATGGTAAGTTCACTAAAAGAGTTCAAGAGGGGCCTGGATGTATTTCTGGAGGGTAATGATATTACAGGTTATAGTTACTAGAGAGGGGTCGTTGATCCAAGGAGTAATTCTGATGTCTGATTGGAGTCGGGAAGGAATTTTTTTTTCTCCTAAAGTGAGGAAAATTGGCTTCTACCTCACAGGGGTTTTTGCTTTCCTCTGGATCAACTTAAAGGATAACAGGCCGAACTGGATGGACAGATGTCTTTTTTCCTTATAAACTATGTTACTATGTATTAACCAATCATGCCACAAACCTAGAAAACTGTGAGCTGAACATGTGAATATCCACATGTCAGGGTTTTCTCCACTAGAACCTTAGGATAATAAAATATGTGTGATTGAAGGAAGGTTAGTGATTAGTTGGTTTGAAAAAGGCAAAATTAAAGGAATGTGTATAGTCTTATCCTGGAATCATAGTATCTTCCTTCTGTGTGTTAAGAAGAAGTAGAGGACATGCAGAAGGAAGCGTGACTGCAGCAGGATCAGACTAAACAGGAGACATAGAGACATATAGGTCTGCATACGAGCTGCAATCCAAAACCAGCAGTATATTTTTAATGAAGACTATGTGCAAAGCTTCATGTTTCATTTTAGCAATTTATATTTGGTTGCAAAAGTGTACACACCTTAAAGGAGTTTTCCATATTAATTGAAAACCCCCACCGCAACAATAAATGTGTACAATAACAAAAGAAGTGACACTTTCTTCCCTGCAGCTTCCTGCATCGTGATCCGGTCCTTCTCATCTGTGTTTGCTTCTCTTGGTTCAGTGGTGACGCCACATACACGCTACGTCACTGTTGCAGCCAAACACTGCCTTCACCTGCGGCCAGTGGTGACCTGGTGTGTATGGGATGTCACTGCTGAAGTCAGGAGGATGATGTCAGCACTGGAGGACTGAAGCACCATACTGGAGGGGTCATGGGAGGAAAACGGTAAGCATCACTTCTTTTTTATTTTTATCAAATTACAACTTTTGTAGAGATTTTTTAATTTAGGGGTTGTTCACATATCAGTTATTTGATCAGTTATTTCCATCAGTTATTGTCAGCCAAAACCAGATGTGGGTCAAAAACACCAAACAGGTGCAGATCTTTTCATTATACCTGATCTCTGTGGAGGCTTCACTCCTGGTTTTGGCTCACAATAACTGATGGAAATAACTGATCAAATAACTGATATGTGAACAACCCCTAACTTGTACATCCCCTTTAACGTCAGTTAAAGCCCAAGACTTGTTATTGCAATTTTGCAGTGTGTAAGAATGCATCGCAACTTACCACACGTGCTAAGTCATCACGTAGGTTGTAGTCCTAGTCTAACACTAGTTTCTGGCTGCCCATGCCTCATTTGATTTAGGGTCCATTCAAACGTCCACATGTGTTTTGCAGATCCGCAAAGCACGGAGACCGGCCATGTGCCGGCACTATAGAAATGCCTTATCTTGTCTGTGGCTGCGGACAAGAATACGACATGTTCACTATGTGCTGTCCGCATCTTTTGCGGCCCCAGTGAAAATGAATGGGTCTACTCTGCACCCGTTCCGCAAAATTGCGGAACATGTGAGGAACCATTCATACGAACGTGTGAATGGACCCTTAGGCTACTTTCACATCTGTGTCTTTGCTGATTCCATCATGGGTTTAGCAAAAACGCTGGTCTGGTATATAATACACCATCTGCATCCATTCAGAACTGATCCGGTTGTATTATATGCCAAATAAACAAAATCCATTGTAAGTCAATAGGCGCCGGATCTGTTTTTTTTCCTATGTCCAAAAAAACGGATTTGTCACCACTGACTTATGTGTTTCATGCCAGATCTGTCTTACTCCGCATCCCATGACGCACTCAAAAACACTGCTTGCAGTTCTTTTGTGTACGTCATGGGAACGCAATGAAACAGAACAGAATGCATTCTGGTGCACTCCATTCCCTTCAGTTCGGTTTTATCCCCATTGACAATGACTGGGGATGAAACAGAAGCGTTTTCCTCTGCTTTTGAGATCCTATGACGGATCTCAATAGCAGAAAGGGAAAGGGTAGGTGTGAAAGTAGCATTCACATCACAATTTAGCTTTCGTTTTCCTGATCTGTCAGAAGAAGAGATAGAGGGAAAAAAAACTGTAAAAAAACAGATTATGTTGCATCAGTTGTCATCCGTTTGAGCCATTTCCATCTGAGATCCGTTTTTTTTAGACGGAAACAAAAGTACTGCATGCAGGACTTTATTTCCTGTCTAAAAAACGGATCTCAGATGGAAATGGCTCAAACGGATGACAACTGATGCATCAGGATCCGTTTTTTCTTAAAGGATCCCTTTTTTCCTCTCTCTTCTTCTGACGGATCAGAGGAACGGAAAGCTAAACTGTGATGTGAACTCAGCCTTAAACATACACATGGCAGTCAAACAGTTAATCTCCGTCTTTCTTCCGCTGCTGCCTTCCTAGTGCTATAGGGACTGAACAACAAGAAGATTGTGTGTTTCTGCCTCACAGGATTATTCAGCCTCATTATTCAGGTCTTTATATTGGTGTTCTTTAGTTTTCCTACCACAAGCAGTGCACTATTACACATTTTTTTTTTGTAAGGATATTCTCAGGCCTCTGGAATTACCGCTCGGAGCCTATGTGATGAATATCGAGAAAAATATGTTCCCTATGTGGATGGATGGATTTGCTCATCCCTGAAGGGTCATACACTAGTTTAAATCTTTTGCCTGTAATGAATGGCAGTGAAACTCATTTTAAATAGAAAATTGTCAAACTACCCCGAAGCTGCAGGCAGAAGCCTTAAATTCTCTTTTCTTCTGAGTTAAAACAGAATCCAGAACAAAAGCTGTGTTCTAGGGCAAAATATTAAGTTTGCAACAGCAAAATGTAACGTCGGAGACTTATGAGCCCATTTGTAATATATCCAGGTCTTAGTTGAAAAACCACCAGCTGATAATACATCATTTTGCAATGTTTTTCACGATGCCTGTAGGCTCTGCCACTAAACAGGCCTGCGCCTTGTTCCCTCTGCCACAAAAGAGATAATATTACTATTTATGTTATGTAGAAAGCAGGTTTGTGGGGAGATTTTTTATTGGATTGTCTCCAAATCTTGAGATTGATAGTTTGCAACAAGTCTCACTACCCCCTCTTCAAGGTAAAGGAGAAATAATAAAATGCTATATTAACTAGTTACTGCCTGGCTCTGGAATACAAAAATATACATGGCGCCTTACCTCTTAGCTTTTACTATGGCTGGAATCACTTGTTATTTTTGCCATGGTTTTTTGCATGATGAAAAGGTGCAGATGATCAGCAGAAAGTGGTTTAAATCTGCCTCTTCGGAGGCTCAAAATCTGTAGTGTACAGCCTCTTCATACTGTATGTTTTTGGGAAAGAACCAAGAACGTCTCTACAACCCACTCCATGCAGATGTTACCTTCATACATACATTGATGAATGGTCTCTACTGTGTCATAATAACTGTCCTTCTTCCAGATGTCTCTTCTTATTATGTTTCTCTTACACGGAACGGTTTCTTATATTTGCACAAACTGTAACGCTAGAAAAGAAAGGAATCCGAGGAAACTGCTAATTCAGGTTCTGGACTATTACTGATTTACTTGAAGCGTTATTCCTAACTGGACATTTATGGCATATCCATAGGATAGTGTTGGAAAACTGGGAGCCCATGGGAGTTCCAAAAATAGCTGTTACAATGGCAACCTGGGGAGTCACATCTCTTACCCTGTACTGCATCCTGCAATACCTGCGGTCCGGACCTGCATGCTTTCATAGGCCACCTGCAGTGCGTCCAGCTGCCATCGTTTCATGTGCCCTCTGCTGCCCTACATCTCTGTTGCAGGGCATGGCCTGCACTATCCTTCCTAGCCTTGTCCTTTAGGTAGCATCCTTGGGCCTCTTAAAAAAATGTGTGCACGTCTAAATTCTTTCCCAGGCTACGGCTGGCTGTTTCATGATATATGAAGCACCTTCCCTAGTGGGAGGGTGCCTGAGCATTAGGTTCCTATCTAGCTACTTTACCTAGTAAAGGTATGCTATTCAGACTGTCTACCTGTGTACCGAATCTTTACCTGTTTACCGTGTTGATCCTTAGTTACCTGCCAAGACCTTGGACCTGTTTCCCATTCTAAGGGATCGCTCTTTCTCAGGGGTCAGCAATGACAGACTTCTCATCAACAGGGGGTTTTCAAGCTCAAACGGTGCTTTATTTCTCACACAGCACATCACATTTCCTAGTTTGGCGTCACTTGGCACCATGAAGTCACAGATTCACCACACAATGTGTTACATCAACACAAAACAACAAATGCTTGCCAGGCTAGGCCCTCACTATACAGAGGTCTCCTTAACTCACCTCTAAGACTCAGTTCACACTGTGGTTTTCAGCTTCGATCCAACAGCCTCCTAGCTGTCAACTAGTGCAACCCACCAGTCCTCCTAGTCCTGGTCCCCCCAAACTCAGGCTTCCTTATCCTTGTGGCCCCCAGCCCTCCTGGCTGGAACCACACATAGCCTTTCAAGGTCTGTTCCCTGGGGCCTAGCTCCTTTCCCACACACTGAGGATTACTTCATCCCCAAGTGATTATTGCACCTGGCCTCACCTCAGGCCAGCTGACTATGGGGAAAACACAGCAAATCATAACATACGTACATCTCCTCTTCATGTATGAGACTTGTCACTGCCTCACACCATATATGCACAAACTCTGCCTGACCTGACCTCCACCTGTTTCCTGACTACGAGTTTTGCCTGTCCCTTCAGTGCCTTGCATCGTTGTCTATCACTCCCATGGCTCACCTGCCACTGCCAATTACTAGGACTATTTCAGGAGGTGGTGGCCTGGTTGGTTTCCCTCAAATCTATTACTTTGTTTTATATCAGTCTATCACATTTAATCCTTTTTTTTCTTGACAAAACATCTCCAATTTAAGCATACTAAGCATTCTGCACATCTGAACAACTGCTTTTATGCCCTACCACAACATTCCCCTGGATGCTTTGACAAAGTCAGTCCTAAATTTTATTTGTGTTCCTTCATGTCCAAGTCACTGTATTGCTAACTAACCAAATATGTAGCATAACCTAGTTAACATAACCAAATTATACTACAGTTTATATTGCAGAATACATGGTCTTCTATAATGACAAGTTGTCCAAGTCCTGCAGCCACTACCACCACCATTTTCCACTGTTGGTACAGTATGGCATTACTGGTGTGGGATGTTGTATTTGTTATATACCAAACATATGGCTGGTGGACTAAGTTTCTTTGCATTGTCTTGGATGTTATGATGGTGCCATTTCCTTTGAGAAATTTTGATAGACTGGAACTCTTTTGAAACGTCTCTATTTAGAGAAAATAACTCTGACTGTAGTTCAAAGGAAACCGGTCAGAAGGATTTAAATCCCCAATCTGACCCCAACCTCTT
Organism: Rhinella marina; assembly: GCA_900303285.1. Classification (NCBI taxonomy): domain Eukaryota; kingdom Metazoa; phylum Chordata; class Amphibia; order Anura; family Bufonidae; genus Rhinella; species Rhinella marina. Next base: position 44,901 of record ONZH01006893.1, on the reverse strand, counting down.
ATCCAGGACAGTAATAGATGTGGAGAAGATGATACCCTTGTATTTTCTGGACAATGCAGTTCAGTGAATGCAGATAAAGGACTTTAAAAACAGCACATGGTATATTCAGTATAGTATCTGGCTTTGCCTGATCCGGTGTACTCCAGCAGCCTATTCTCTGCATGAACAGCCTATCAGCTCTGTATAACCCAAATGTAAACCTGTCTACCCTTACTTCTTGCAAAAACAAAGGACTGTGCATGTTGAAATGCAGCATGGTTGACCTCTACTACTCCTCACCCTCCCAAGGTCTGCCATGGGGGTATGTGGCCATAAGCAAATGTCCAGTTTTAGAAATGTCTTTGTCATCCCTTCTTTGTGTTTGTAGCTTTTCCCATTGTGAGGGGTTTTGATCTTATAAATAGATGTTATTCAGATCAGAAAGAAATCAGTACAACAACCTTGCAATAATAGGGGACATCTAGGAGGGGAAAATACCACTTCACAGCACTGTACATGCAATTTCATTTTGCTATGTTTTTGTTCTTGACTTTATGTTAGTGAATTGGGGGTGAAAATGTCACAGGGATCACTCATTATCATAGTATTTGCATCTAATTATTGGCGAGCTTACGTAATGTGACATGACTTAACTTTGTGAATTGCAAATTTGTGGCACAGTAACAGTGTGATCTTTGCACCCATTATGAGTCCTAATGAACCTTCCAGCCCAGAAAATGCACTATTAGCATAAACAAGGTGTTAACTTATGTAAATGCTTCATTTTGTGCCCTAACTAAGCTTGGTGGGTGGAAGTTTCCGTGCAGAACTAAATAAGTAATCCTTTGAATTGGAAATACGCCAAAAACGGACAAAGGAACTTGCCAACTTCACATTAAAGGGGTTTTCCCGAAAGTAGAATATTGATGACCTATGATCAGGATAGGCCGTCAATATCTGATCGGTGGATGTCCATCTCCCACCACCCCGCTAGTAAGCTGTTAGAAGAGGCCACAGTGCATAGGTGAGTGCTGCAGCCTCCTTGTAGGTTACTAAGCACAGCACTGTGCATTTTATATTGGCTGTGCTTGCTACTGCAGCCCAGACACTTGCATGGGACTGAGCTGCGCCAAGGCCATGTGATTGATGAGCGTGCCATCAATGGCCGAGGCAGAAGCTGTTGTTACCACAAAAGTGATGTGGCCTCTTCAAACAGCTGATTTGTTGGGTGCTGGGATTTGGACCCCCCTCCATATATTGATGACCTATCCTGGGGACAGGTCATCAGTAATCTACTCCTGGAAAATTTCTTTAAGTGACAGAAATGATATGTAGAGTCAGACTTACTGGCATTTAGCTTGTATGATTGCCTAGGGCGCCTCATCTGTCACTACCAAAGATGGATGCCACTTTCCAAACGGTCTATGCATAAAAGTTTGCACTTCTAATCCTACACTTGGTGTCCAAGCATATGAAAAGCCGTGTGCACAAAGTGCATCTACATTCTCTAGTTTATAGATTGGGCAGTGTTATATATGCAGCTGTCTGGCAGTGTTTTTTGTCACTTTACAACAAGTAAGTAGTTTGCATTAAAGTAAGTAAGTAGTAGCATTATTCTGGCAACATATGGTACATAATGGGGTGGGCGCTAATAAAAGGTAACATTCTCGTGTGCCTCTTTAAAGGTTATAGACAGTTATCTGCTAGGGTAAAATGGTGAAGCTGACCTTAAGCTGACATTAATGTAATCAGGCAGTTAGATTTCAACATGCTTAGGGATAAATAGGCTTACACAGGCTAAGCGATAGAAATATTTACTAGGTATACACATATAAAACAAACAAACACACACATACTAGTAAAGCTAAATAATAATCACGGCCTGCAACACAATGGGGAAGCTCCCATCACCACCTACCCTTGTAGCACATGGCCAATGTCCCATCGTAATACCAGAGAGAGATAGTGACCTACAACATCCTACCTGGATGATGTTCTCAGTGGAGATATGTTCTTTATCTTTGTGCACAAAGGTTTATACCTCTCAACCCCCCCCCATGTGTATGCATGTTTTATGAGACATATATAATAATAATAATATTATAATACCCTTACATCACAATACGAAGACTTACAAGCAATAATCTGCCCAATGTTTGGACAGTGCAAATGGGCCTTCATTCAGCAACTGATTTGTGCTTCAGATCAACCTAAGACTTCCTGCTGGGAGAACAGAAGGCAGAACTTTTTCATTTACAGTCTGGACACAGATCTGTACCAGATGAATGCTACTGACAACATATATGATGTTATGCACATTACTTTTAAGGGTACATTTGCAACTTTTGTAACCTTGCCTAGTAGTAATGAGGAGAAAATAAAGAATCAAAAAAGAAAATAAACTGGTTTTCTTTTCTTCACACCAGACATCGATAAGATCTGTGGCATTTGCCATTCTAGTGTAAATGAAATCTGGGTGAACAGAGTCCGACCTGTAAATATATTACTCATATATAATAATAAGCAGTAAACACCTTTAGGGCACCAACACGTCTCTTCAGGTCTCTGTACTTATTAGTTTTACATATAGATTTGTTTACTATTGACACGAATAGTCGGCATTATATTAATCTCGCTGCCTGTAACTTCTTTAGTGTGAAGGGAGGTCACTACTCTCAATCTACTTTGTATTACAAAAAAGACAGACACGGAAATAAACTGAATGACTGGTCATGGGAATCCGAAACACAAAGCTACTTTTATCTAATACTGTACGTCAGTCTTATTGCTTTGTTTGGCTTCTGCAGTTTATATGTTTTATAGTACACAGCAGCTGCAGAAACCTATTCATAGTGAAACTCATCAGACTGGATGTTGGGTTTGCAGCCTGATATATGGGGAACTATTATTACATATACAGCCCAATAGTAGTGGGGGAGAATTATCAATACCGGGGCAAAAGGAAACTGGATTAGTTTAGGAGCTCTGAAAATCTGATGGGTTACTATAAGCAACTAAGCCATTTTCCTTTACACTATTTTTGATATATTTCCCCCCATACCCTTCCATCACTGCACAGCAACTTAGTTATCTAAATTTTTCTAAATGTATTTATTTTTTTCTAAATTTATGTGCATTTTTTGTCCAACTTGAGAAACCTGAGCATGACATCATTGATGTTTCATCTGCAACTCAGTTCATTAATATTGCCCCTATTTGAAGGCACCCCTCATGGTCATAGTCCATGGCTGCCTAAAGGCCACATTCAAACCCAGGAAAGTCAACACACCAAGTATGGTGGCTACTGTGAACTGAACCAGGGCTGTGACCACCATGGACACAGGAAGAAACCTGTGTCCAGATCAAGGGTACACAAACAAGAGGGCTCTCCTCACTCTTAGACTGGATTGGTCAGCACATCTGGTCTTAATAAAGCCCCATAGCTGGCAGACGATCTGCCGAAGTTATGAAGAGGTGAAGGTTTCTCCATAACTTCGACACATCCGCTGCCAGTCTAAATGTAAGACAGCTTCCGAGCTGTCTTACATTTAGCCCATTTTCTATGCCTAAATCCATATGCTTAAGACCATTTTCCCCGCTCATGCTAAGCCCACAATTTTAGACTTGAGGAGAAGTTGTAGATAGAGGTATAACTAACTGTTGTGCCGCCATCTGTGCCTGAAATACGCCTACTATAGGCACATTTCAATATAATAAATGACCACCATAGTTTTATGTTTGGGACTTTATATGGTTAATTTAAATGCCATTACAATAGACTATGTACCAATAGGTAATGCATACCTAAATGTGCCCTAACAACAGGGAGTATTACCAAATAGCCTAAGGCCTGATTCATTTCTCCATTAGGAGATACGGCAGGCTGTTCCAGCACAAAGCTGCCTAGCGGATCTCGCAGGATCCAGCGTTGCTGAATCTTCTACTTCACCACCGGATCATGCAACTTTTTTTTGTCTGGCCGATAGCCAGCATTTGCACCAAATCAGGCATTGGGATCTCAGAAAATGAGATCTGAATGCTGCCTTAATGTTGTTCAGTGGACACAGGGCTGTCGCTGCTCGTACAAGTTATTAGCTCCAATTACGTTCCAAGTACATGACCATGAAATGTTGTAATCAGTGTTGATCACAGCGAAAGGTTAAATGGCTCCTCTGACCTCCGCTGTTAGAGTAAGGCTAACGGCCATTTCCCCACTCTTGATTGCAGAGGTAAACTAGCTGCTCCTGTGTGATCCTCAGCTGATGAGCATATTACAAACTTCTTGCAACCTGATCACTATAAATAAAAATGTAAGGTATAAAAATATACTGCACACATCGAAATGTATTGGCTAGTTACTATTTGTTACTTTAAAAAATGCTAACCCAAGAAGACACAGAAAGGAAGACAGAAAGAAAGCACTACTTGCATCTTAAGCGTTTTTCCAGGAATGCTGAGCAAGACCTACTTTCTCATAGTACTTGATCTCGTAGTCCAGAATGACCCCATTAGGATAGTCAGGTTCTTGCCATGAAAGAGCAATGCTGTTTTGAGAGGCCCAGTCTTTCCTCACCATGCCAATTAGTGAAGGACCTGAGACAGAGAAAATAACAGAATAAACATTGAAATAATGCAGTTCAGCTACTTTTACTGAGGGCAAAAGGAGGAACATATTTTAAGCACCTTTCTAACTTGCATGTGCTGTACAGAGTAGAGATGTAGCAGAGTAAAACCGCTGTAGTTAATGTCCTTATTGTGATAATTCTTTTTATTTCGCATATTTAAATGGTATGTCTGGTCCAGGAGCACACAACCCCAATGGTTGGAACACGTGCCCAACCATTAGTGGTTCCTGGCTTGGTCCTATAATTGCTGCGGCCAATTACTGGCCTCAGCAGTAACATGTGCTAGTATGGCATGTGACTGACATATCACTAACAGTGATGTGATGTTCTAGCACATGTGTAGGCTAAGGCCAGTGATTGGCCAAAGAGATCACGGGACCAAGTCACTTCTGGTCTGACTGACAATGGTAATGACCAGAAATGGATCAGAAGTGCGTTAACCTTGGAACTTTGACTTTGAGTGTTTTTTGTTGGGCACGGGTCCAACCAAGACCAGACACATTTGAGTCATTTTAGTGCATGTTAGTTAACAGATGTAACTTTACTTTTTGCAGCTTTTTTCCATCACCAATGATAATGAAGTCTGACACTTCTGTAAATAAAGGTCTCTTGTCTGATAGAAAGCATAGTTTTAAGCAAATAGTTTATTGAGTACAAAAAGGGATCTTACCAAGATAATAAAGAGATTAAGAGTGGGAAGTAGAAATAAGTAGAAGCATGCACAGAGAGCTCCCAACTGGATATACAGGTCATGATTTCTGACTTATTGACAAACCGAGTTGCTTTTAAGTAATTTTTCTGGCCACCTGCCACTTGGGCATTCTCCTTACAATTTTGTACGTTCTGCACATTTGTCTAGTTAAGATCACGAGTTAAATGCATCATTGAGTACAAGGATTATGTTGACTAGAGTTCTGTGTCAGTCTATGATCATCCTGCACAAGGCCCCATCCTGTAGCCTTGTTAATGTCAGAATGAATGTACAAAGGCCATACCTCAAATTGCATTCTAGCACATCCTGTTACAAGTAATCCTTCTTTAAGTAATCCAAAGTTACATTTACACACTTGGATAGAGTCTATAAAACTATAAAAAAAAAACTAAATATTAGCAACTGATTATTAAAAAGCTATAGAAGATTATTACCTTTATCACCAATGAGGCTCCCTTTTTGTAATGTTTGTCCATACCTTTTTACTTATTTATTTTCTTTACAAATATTAGACTATTATATTTTTTATGCCATGGGTGGAGTTCAAACTCATTAAACATGGTTTTGTAACCTTTTTCACCCTGATGAGCATCAACAACTCATCCTCTGAGGCCCAAGCAATTTCTTCTGTTTATGCCATGATACACTTCCACAAACATGTGTTGTAAAGATCAGACTTTGATAGATCTCTATTCTTTGAATAAAAGAGGTCGCTGACTCACATCTGATTGTCATCCCATTGATTGAAAACACCTGACTCTAATTTCACCTTCAAATTATCTGCTAATTCTTATGGTTTACATGTTCACATACTTTTGCCATTCACAGAAATGTGACATTAGACCATTTTCCACAATAAGTGACCCATTCTAATATTTTTGACTCATTTATTTGATTTGGTTATCTCTGTCTACTTTAAGGACTTGTTTGGAAACATGATGTCATTTTAGGTAAAATTTATGCAGAAATATAGAAAATTCTGAAGGGTAAAAGTCTGCTGGGGACAAATATGTGGTATTCGTGCTTCTGAGTAATCTTTACAGATGATATACAGCGTTAATGTGAGAGGGAAGTGCTGAGCTAGGGCTATACAGTATTGATGGGATGGAAAATGCTTGCACATCTGCTTTACCTCTTACTAGTATCAATAATTGGTGGAGGCCAAAGTTCAGCTTTCTCCGCTGAGCCCTTCACCAGGTCACTAAACTAAAATAGATGAAATTGATGTATGTTGGATATTGCTAATATTCTTGTAAATGTTGTCCTATAGGATATCGAATTACTGCTGCCCTGAGCAATATTAAATATATCCATATTCTGTAGACGATGAAGCTGAAATGTCATACCAGACACAGCACATGGACAACAGCAGCTGCTTTTATGGAAATAAAATCTGACCTTGTGTTCTCATTTTAGACAACTCCTCATCATAGTGAGACAACCCCTCTTCAAATGCCCTAATAGGACACGTAGAAGCCATGCAGGGGAGTCCCGACACCCACCTAGCCCCATCCATTGGAATGCCCACCATGTAATACATTTGTACATGTATGGCTGGCCAAAAGTAACTCAAAAGTCAAAGGGGGATTCCTACCTTAGACTTTCATGGTGTATCCCACAGGTCCCATATTTTCCCCATGGAAACAGCAGCACATGCTTGCTCAGCTAGGTCAATGCATTTTTTAAACAAAAAATATGTAAAGCTATGCATGTGCAGCTACCTCTGAGTGTATGCATCATCCAGAGGCTGCACCACGAGGCCAACATGGGGGTAAAGGGTCATACTTTCTGGAGGTAGGTTTGGGTTTTAGAGATGAAGAGATATCTGTCAGAAATTACTAGCATATCTGATGGATTTTCCATTATAGTGGAATACCCATTAAAGATTGGATTTAGGTATCTAGCAGTAGGAACAAGGAGGAATTGAGGCATTGTCACTTGTTTAGCTCACTAGCGTTCCCCAGGGAAGATTAAAGGTGTCTGTATAGTTTCTTAACATCAGTACTTCCCAATCTGGAGGTTGATAATTTAGCTTGTATTAGGTCTGTCATCGTTATCATCGGTCAGCTTTATTCTTGATGTAATGCTGGAAAACTTGGAATCCAATACAATATAATTCAGAGGGAAATGAAGAGTCAAATAGGAGCTTTCACTTGTAAAGGTGGCTATTACTCTGCTTTGATGATGGGGATGAGACGTCATGGGTTATGTGCTTTTATCTGGCAAGGTGCTGCGTGCCTCCACATATGAAAGACATAAACTGCCTCAGTGATCAATGAGAAAAGTACAGAGCTTATACTGACAGGATGAATCACTTAGCATCATGCCAGAATGCAGGGCAAAGAGGTTATCCCATGAATCAGTTTGCTACTAAAAGCTTCTTAAATTAAAGGGAGTCTTTCACCTGTTTTTCACCTATATAACTAACAGCAGTGCCCCACAGAAGATTTCAAACACATCCCAAACATACCTTTGTGCACTTTGTGTCTTTATTCCATGTTCAGAAAAAGCACTTTTATTCTGCTGGAAAACAGCTCCCAAGTGCTCAGCTGAAAGTGAAACTAAAAAAGCTTTCTCTCCCAACTCGATTTCTATTCTCGATTTTGGTATCATTTGAAAGCTTGGAATGCCAGCTTTAAAAGAAGGTCAGAACCATTTTTCTATCTGCTACCAATCCCAAGATATGAGCAGCTAAAGCAGCCCTCCCCTCTTCAGTCTGGTTTGCTTTCAGCACTTGCAGCAGCAATGCTGGGCACTTGGTAGCTGTTTTCCTGCAGAATAAAAGTGCTTTTCCTGGACATGGAATACAGGCACAAAGTGCACACAAGTATGTCTGGGATGAGTATGCAATCTTCTGTGGGGACTGCTGTTAGTTATATTGGTGAAAAAACAGGTGAAAGTGTGCAGCATAGAAAATATATTGCTGACAATATAGTCCCTTCCTATTTCCCCTGCAGAAGGATTCTTCTTAGCTATACTGCAGGTTCTCTAGTCGATCGTTCACAAATAGGACAGAAAGCTATTTATTTTTGCTGCTCTAAAGGACCTGGCAATGAGGAGAATTATTGAGCATGTGTGACCAGCACCACTTACGCTCATTAGGTGGACGTGCACATTGCCATACACTGTGAACACCAGGTGGCACTATACTATGTAAAAGTCATAACTCTTCACTGGATTCTTTCTGTAACAGCATATAAATGGCAATTAAGTACAATAAATCTGATATTTAATGGTGGGACAACCTGTTTAACACATTTTTTGGGTCTGGTAGAGAACCTATACCTAACCCAACCTATTGAAACTTAGTGAGTTACCACTGTACACAGACGAAAGAGTTCAATGACAAATTCATTTTTTCTGTGATGACATATAATCTACAAAAACACAATGAAAACCAATAAAGCATGTATAAGGATCTTGTCAACCCCACAGGCATAGAGGCCGGGTTGTAATTGTTACTTTCACTCCTTCTTGTGAACTTCAAAACATGCAGAAATACAGTCTCTCCAAGGATACTATACAGAGAATGACAGTAATTGCAGACATTAAGGTTGATGTGTCCCCAGAAAACAGCAGGTGGCGCTATACAGAAAGATTTCAGTGAATAACCCAGTGGCTATACAATTTTAAATACAAGCAATAACAAAAGTATTCAGATCCAAGAGATGGTTGAAAAATATTGAAGATTTTTCATGGGATAATTGCTTTAATATAAAAAACAAGTTGATTCATCCAATATTACATTAGATTTTTGCATTTAGACATCTTCAAATGATTAAATAGAGTATCCAGATATCTATATAATTTACCAGGATTAAACGAGAGGTAGAGATGAGCAAATTGATTCGAAATTATTTGAATTTGTCTGGAATTTCCCAAAATTACAGCCAAATTTGAATCTTCTGCAATTATTATTATTATTATGGCCATGATTTCAAAGGTCAGAAGACCGATAAGCAGGCATCTGCCACCAAAGAGGGATTATATTTGGAAGGTTTTTTTTTTTGTTTGTTTTAAAGAAAAATCAGATAGCGCAGTGTGTTATTGTGCTATTAACCCCTTCATTACCAGCGCCATACATGTAGGGCACTGGTGGGGTCTTTAAACATGGCAACCCCTCGAGCGTGCAGGTGACGCTATAGTCGATGGGTCTCTGCTGTTTCAAAGAGGCAGAGGCCTGCGGCTAATGTTCACGACCGGCAATAATGCTGATCGCGGACATTACAGCCTTTAGATACCATGTTCAAGTGTGCTCATGGCATCTAAATGGTGAAAAATCATGAAGCTTGCACTTATGGGTAAAGACTGGCATCCGAGTGCGGTGATTGAGGATGCCGGTCATTATTTCTAATAAGCTGGGTCTCTCTGATGAGACCTAGTGTATTAGAACTGCAGTTGTTGGTCAGCAGGTGGCAGGCAAACATAGGAGATCAGTAATCAAAGAATTACTTTACTTCTTATGGGAGTATAATATTCTCTAGAAAACAAATTAGTGTTCATTGTAGCCTCCTAGAAGGGCTACAAAAAAAGTTAAAAAAATATAAAAATGTAAATCACCTCCTTCCTTTAGAATAAAAAAATAAGTAAATAAACAAAAAATCTAAACATCATGGGCATCACAGCATCCGAAAACAGCCCTACTATTAAAATATAAAAATATTTTTCCAATACAGTGACTGTTGTAACGGAAAAAAGAATAAATCGCCATTTTTTCATCGATTGTCCTGCAAAAATACAAGCCCTCATATGGATATGTGAACGGAAAAATAAAAAAAGTTATGGCTCCAGGAAGACAGGGAAGAAAAATGAAAACTAAAAAACCTCTGGTATCCTAAGGGTTTGACAGCTTGTTTGTTACCACCCGCTACCATCCATTTAGCCACAGCCATATACTGTATACTCTGTCACTTTGTCATTACTAATGCTGACTCAGCATTAAAGAGCTGGAAAGAGGTTGGATACAGTCCTAGAAGACCTTAGAGTGTCATACACGACTTTCCAGGGCAATTTGAACACTAACAATTGGGATCGAATTTATTCATGTCCCAGACTGATTCGTTACAATGGGACCTAAAGAGAATTTTTCTACTCATCTCTTAAAAAAAAAAAAAAAGAGTCTTTTTCCCCAAAAATATTGCCAGTGTCTTGTATTGCTGATGAGCTTCATTTTCTTATATAGGAATTAGCTGCAGTACAAGACACAACCTTTGGACAACAGTGGTGCTATTTCCGAAAAAAAAAAAGATTTTTTTTTTGTCTAATGTCACACGACTGCTTTTTCCTTTTAGCACTATTAGCTTTAGATGTGGAACACACAAGAAACAGTTAAGATTTTCAGCCCGGCATATCTCTTATCTATCTCTCTACCTCCTTGATGCATCTCAGAATATAAAAGCACAGACAGAAATCGAGAAACTTAAAGCCAGCGACAATTTCAATTGATTTAAGACGTGTCAGTGTCTAAATAGAAAGTCAAAAGAAAAAGGGGAACAGAGGAATGAAAATGAATGACGTTGTCTGGTTGAGTTATTGTAATTCATTTTTCGGAGTAATGATGCACACTTGGTCACAAATACACAATTTGCCTGTTGCATTGATGATTTGTAGCGATGCTTTAAGTAGTTACTGATATCATCTTGCTTATGAGCCATTTCGGCATTGATCTTTGTATTCCTAATAAACGACCGGAGGAAAAAGACATTTGTTTTACTGCTGTCTTTCTGAGATAAAATGACTCATTGCATGAACAGAAACTGGCAGCTTTTGTGTTGGGAGGAAAATTCAATACTAAACATGATGGATGAAAAAGGGGCCGTAAACCATATAAAGGTGCATTGTTTGGACCTTCTAATGTCTATGCTAATGATCTTCAGCGTAAAGCTGGCCGTACACTTCACATAGCTGTGGCCGAATGCTTATTTGGCTATTCTACCTTTACACATGCATGCTCAGCTTGGCACTTTCTCCCCTGAGAACAAAAGGATCGGGCATGTTGAAATTCAACTGCCAACCCTTCTGCGGGAGGCTCCATACACATTAGAAGGTCAGCTGATCCTGGAGAAATCTGAGGGTTTCGACAGTAAATCTACAGTACTCTGTTGTGTGGTTACCTTAAAGAGCACCTTAACTTTATTAAACTAGGCATGCTGCCTGGTAGGGAGGATCCTGCTGATTAAAATGATACCTGTCTTGGGAAAATTGGTTGCAGTGTTTCTGATCAAAAAAGACTTTTATTCTTGATGCAAAGGAGAGCTTCAATGCCTCAAGGGGTGGGGCCTGACCACTCAGTTTCCAGTGCTGACCACACCCCTTGGTGCACTGAAGTTCTCATTGGCATACAGAATAAAAGCCTATTTTCTCGGGAACACCACATCCAATTTTCACAAAGCAGGTGTCATTTTAATCACCAGGATTAACAGTATTCCTGGTCTCATAGAGTTGATCCTGATGACAAATGCTCTGTAAGGCATCATGCTTTCAGACATATCACAGCCCTGTGGTGGACGGAGCCATAGTGGTTCAGCCATAGAGGTGAATGCCTCTGATATTTTATGGAGACATATTGTACAGAATTTTCCACTGTCAGATTCCCATAGACTAAAAATCATTGCACAACATATTATGGAGGTACTGTGACCTAGAAGCCTTGACATATATCACAGATGGAGCACCCTACTGACTGTAAAGCCTCCTAGACACGGCTCTTTGGCATGCATGAGGTCTTATCTTCAACCTTCTTGCACGGTGTTCAAGAAATGCCTCATTCATTCTATATGTTTCCAGTTGGTGGGGTGTATGGTCGGTCAGTATACACTTTTCATAAACCTTCACACTGGCCACTGTCTAGGTCAGGAGGTGGCCCATTTCCATCTGGGATCTTCTTGCCATAAGATCTGAAGTGAGACCGATAGAGGCCTGCAAACAGTGAAAAGGCGATATGGATGTTTCATGCACCTGTTAATGTAGGTCATAAAGTGAAAAGCTGCATCAAGAGGTTCTTCAGCCTGCTGGAAAACATTAGCATACCAGCTAACTCCACCACAGAAATAGTTTATTACTATTATTATAATGTATATCACAGGAAATTGCCTACTGATATGCCTGGAATAATATTCCTATTAATATCTCATTCTGAGCCTGAATTATACAGAGATGAATGGTGCACACGTAATGTTCCCACTCCGCTGCAAAGCAAAATAATCTATACCGCAGCTGCTGCAGAAGACCATAATACAAATTGCGAATCAGACACCAACAACAGGCCCCTTGTTCAAGAGCAATATATGGGCCCCTTGGTTTCTAGCTATCAATTTGCTCACAATACTAGTCATAAACCAACTGGTGTCAGTCCATCAGTAATGTAGTCCCTGCAGACATGGAAAGGATTGTAGTCCCTTACATGGGGTATTATAGACCTTAGAGGGTCAGTAGTAGGACCTTTTACCTGCAGGACCTTGTGCAGTTGTTCATGTTTCACTTATGGCATTAGAAGTTGTAGACTGCCTTTATGAAAAGTTATTCAAATTGAGGTTCTGCAGCAGCTGAGGAATTATAAGAAATGGCATCATACTGACATTCTATCTATCTATTTATCTATCATAAAAAATTGAAACCAAATATTCAAAACATCCCAATTTATTATTGTGCTCAATGGGAGACAGGCCCAGAGACGCTACAGGCCATGATAGCACGGCCATGCAGGGGCCCAACTTCTGTATTTTGTACCACACACCATAATCCTGGGAGTTGCACCGGCCGGAGAATCCTTTTTGAAGGCATCTTAATGGCGTTGCCCATATGGTCTACAGACGCATCTCCATCTATCGTTGACATCTCTGTATCAGAGATCAAAGTAGGACTCATCCCTGAAGAGCATAGATCTCAGTTCCAGCAGACATTGCTGTCTTGCTGTGCACCATGTAGCTGGACATCTGGCTCATAGCCCAGTGTTGTTCAAATGCTTCCCTAGGCTTGGGACGTGACGTCCAATTTCACTTGCAGTACTGAATGGATCATAACGCTCGCTTCTTCTAATCAGACAATCTGTCTGTGCAGAGGTTCATCTATGTGCACCTCTTGCTGTCATTCCAGTTTGGTGTTGTTCTCCCAAACACTTAGACATGCAACGTCTCAACTTGGGCACATAGAAGTCTGCTGAAGTAATCAACCAATGTCTCTCAGTACAAGTATTCTGTCCCTCTCAGTTTGTCACAAGTGCCGATAACTGGCACGTCGATGAAAATGAGGCATCACACAATCATCCCACATGACTTAATCCAATTTTTGAGGTTTCATGTGGTTAAGGCCTCATTCTGATGGTTGTAGTGTTTTGCTGATATGCAACCATAATAGAAAATGCCTATTATTGTCTGTGATTGCAGACAAGAATAGGACATGCTCTATCCTTTCTGCGGGGCCATGGAACGGAACTACGGATGTGAACAGCACACTCTTTGCTGTCCACATCTTTTGCGGCCCATTGAAATGAATGGGTCTGCACCCGTTCCACAAAATTGCGGAAGAGGTTTGTTCCCGTTCATACGGCCATCTGAATGATGCCTAAAAAACAATGCTTTCAATCTGGCTTTTATGACGAACCTACATGCCACAGACTGGAGCTAGGTGCTTGAAAATGTAATCATCTGTGGATATTCCTCGATTTGCATAACCTTACGGCTTGTTCTACTTGGTGTTGCAATTTCAAAGCTAAGACATGTATTGGATTAAAGGTGGAAAATCCATAAAAGCACGAGGAAAAGATGGGATCACAGAATGATTCGTCTCGGATGAAGCCTTTATGCTTCAAACTGAGATTTTTTTTTTATTGTTCATGATTTATATTGCACCCCAGAAAAATAAGAGAATATGGGAAGACTAGATGCAAGAGATTTCAGCTCCTGTCAGTGTACTGCAGCCCCTTCAAACAGGTAATCGGTGGGGATGTTGGGAGTCAGACCCTCACTAATCAGGTATTGATAACCTATTCTGAGGTCATCAATATCTAAAGGACATCTGTCAGTAGTTTTGTACCTATGACACTGGCTGACCTGTTACATGTGCGCTTGGCAGGTGAAGACATCTGTGTTGTTCCCATGTTCACATGTGCCCGCATTGCTGAGAAAAATGAAGTTTTAATATATGCAAATAAACCTCTAGGAGCAACGGGGGCGTTACCATTACACCTAGAGGTTCAGCTTTTACAAACTTATCTGGAGACCTTGGAGATCTGGAGACCTTTGTGTGGGTGGGTAGCAGCCCAGCAAGCACTTACATCTCCCAGAATGCATTGCAATTAAATCCTTTTAACCCCTTCCTCCCTGCAAAGAAAATAGTCCCTCACATATTGCCCCAGACATCCATATGGTGTGTAATGCCCCCACAATTTCTTTTTCCACTGTCTAGACAGAGATATAGCTATATATTTCTATGAATGTAGAAGTAGGGGTGAGTGAAAGGAGTCTGGACAGCTTCAACTGCTTCACTATAAGACCACTACACGAGCACTGAGGGAGGGGAACAGGGAAGCTACTAAGCATGTTAGTCCACCTCTGAATGCAGAAGGTGGACCAGGAAGATAAACAGCAGGGGGCGCTATCAGAAAGAAAAATGTAAAGTGCATTAAAAAAGAGCAATACTTTTACTGCACGTTTACTGTAATACTTCATTAGAAATGTCCTACTCATTGCATAGGAATCCTTGTCACAAAATTCTAGGACATTAATCAGGTGGGGGTAGTGGGTGTAACATATGGCTGATGTGAATGTATTAGTATACGGATAAAGATGTTAATAATGAATAAAAAACAGATATATCATTGTGCATTTAATGACATTCTTCACATTTTCTATAGAGCTCTTTGCTGTATGACCACAAATACAATGAAAAGACTTCCTCACTACTCTAATGATTGTAAGTATCAGGTCACATTCGCCCAGCCATCATCGCTGCTATTACACACGTTGCATTATTTTTCCTTCTATAGGAGATGAATGGCAATTTAACTTCTTTCATATTGTATATGCAAGCTGCTTCGCTCTCAGATCTGCAAGCAATCACAGGTTAGCACCAGGGAGGCAGATAAGTGAGCAGGAGTGGATGACACTAAAGATCTTACTGCAAACAATCAGCGTAAATATTCTTTGCACAAAGTCAATGTTATATTGAACTGAAGATACATCTCTTGTCATAAAAGTAACAAATGCAACTTATTGTGGAAGTCAGATCCAAAGACAGAACTGACAAATATGCTCCAGTGTAAAATATGCCTCGATGCCTATCTATCTTCTCTATGGAAATAAATGTCACAGGCTACTGCTATGAAATAAAAACTTTAATTTGTACACCCCATTAAGTTGATGGCTTTTGCTACTTTCCTATACAGTGGTGTTTCTTCTTGCTTAGTTTAGTTAGTTTAGTTTAGATTTTTAGAAGTATTTTATCACAATGCATGCAGATAATTTTTTAAAAATGTTATTTTTATTTTTTATACATTAGTATCAATCTGTCCCCAATGGCGATCACAATCTAAGGTCCCTATCAGTATGACTTTTGGAGATAAAAGGGAATGTTCTACATGTATACATGAGATATGCAAAGGTTCTGCCTCAGGGCAGTCCAAGTGTCTGCTTGTTTTTACATTATATGTTTTTTTCTTTTTATATGTTTTTGAATTGTGGGCAAAAACCCATGCAAATCCAGAAAGAATAAACACCATGTAGTTGTTCTTCTTAGTAAAATTTGAGCCTATGACACATCATTATGAAACAGACACACATCTTCAGAATCTTCCTGATTTGAGGCATCCGATCACAAAGACAGAGTCCACATCCAAAGGATCAGGTGAAAGGAGTTGAAGATAAGAGTGGTTTAATAGATGTATGATCAGAGTGAAAGCTTCTGACTGATGAGATCTAAACCATGCAGCAACCTCTGTGGTTGTGTCTGCACTGGAGGACCTTCAGTTGGGAGACAATGGTGCAGACATCTCCTACATTGTCTTCAGGACTAGGCTGTCCACAGTTGGTGCACATACTCCGATTAACTTTATGGGATTTCTTTGATTTCGAGTTCTGCATCTATAATAACTTAATTCACTCACTCATACATCACAGGATACATATAACCCATTCCAGAACACAGGATCCTTAAAGCTGCTGTGATTCCACTGCACAAAACACAAGCTGAAAGCCAACATTCAAACACTGCATCAAGATCACTCACCTGTGAAGATCTACACTTCTTCACTGAGATCTACACCAAAATGGTTGTGTCCTGAGATGGAGACACTGCCTGCAGGCCTGAAGGTAGTAACTCTATGCTTGTAACAGCAACACCAGCACTTCTCACCGGGACACGCCCTGTTACAGACATTGAAACTCTGCAGGGAACACTCCCTGCATATGAGAAAACTCTCCAGGAACACTTCAGGATAAACTCAGCTCAATCGTCCCATGGAATACCCGATGGGGAAAAATGAACACTGGAAAACACTTCCAGCTCTACAATGTCAGTCTTTTTACACTGCTTAGCTGGGACACTCCTAGCCTTAAAGGGGTTAGATAGATAGATAGATAGTTATGAGATCACAGTATGTTCCATCTGATCCTGTTTCCAGTGCTGTACAGTATTTAATATTATCAAAGTAATTTTGTATTAGAAGTTCCCATTTCTTAACTTCAAAAGATCCAGGCAGGTTCACACATTTGCTTTAGTCATAATAATCTTGACAACTTCATTTTTACTGCAGTCATGAGAAATAAGAGAAACAAGAAGAAAGTGCTGTATGCAAAGAAGAAAAATATTTTGCCCACAGAAACCTGGCTCCATCTTATCCGACTAATACAGCAGCAGGTGGTGGTAGCGGTATCTTCCCAATTGCTTAGCCTAGGAGCGCTGCTATTATACAATTAACTCTGCCACAAATAAGTTGAAAAGCAGACCTTTCTGAAATCTAGGAAGCCTCCAGAAAACAGGGGACAGCTTTGTTAAATCCCCCCCTCCATGCAAGTCCTATGAGCAAGTCTAAATCTCTTCCTACTCAAGATATAGGTTACACAATGGCTTTCAGCGGCATTTACCTCTATTTATTATTAACTGTCTGTGATTTATAAAAACAAGGGGCAAACACTGATCAGAGAACGAAATCCAGCCCTTTCCAAAATCATACTTATCCCCCAAGACAAGCAAAGTGAAAAAACGGTATGCAGCAGTGATAATCTGATATTGGGCGATTTTGGTTCCACGGGTTCGTAATAAAAATTTCAGCAAAACAATGCCTCCTGTCACTACAATCACTTATAATCCCACTTTTTATTTTAGCCATGCTGCTCTGCCTTTCAGAAGGCTAGTAAAATGCAGATTCCAGCTGCGGCTGCTTTATGCTCGAATAATATGAGTTATTGCTAATTCGGTGCTCTAACGCCACCTTGGGAACAATCTGCAAAAGGTGGAGTATTCAAATGGATATTTTTAGGTTATTAGCACCACTTTCTAATGCAAATGTAAGTAGCTCCTGATATTTCTTAAGTCTGAAACAAACTACAAGCGTAATTAGAAATATTTTTTTTTCCACTAATGCAGTATTCTTAAGGAGAAGCTGTCTAAAACCTGACATACTGTATAATAAAAAGCAAATGGAGAGCAGCTGCTAAGGCAAACACATCAAGAGAAGTTTATGAAAAGAATAAAACATTAAAAACATTAAAAAATGTTACTTTAAAGGGATTGTCCCAGTTATTTTTACTGAGTAGTGTTGAGCGAACTTCTGTTTTCAAGTTCTGAGTACAAAGTTCAGGTTATCTAAGAATTCCATTATGGATTCCGCTAAGTTTTATGGGCCGTGGTTGTGGAAAACATAACAGAATTCTTAAATAACCTGAACTTTGTATGCCGAACTTGAAAACTTTGCTGATCCCTACTGATGACCTATCCCGAGGATACCCGGCACCTACTGCCGATCAGCTAGTTGAAAAGAAGGAGCGTGCCATTCCAGAGCAGCCTTCTCTTTATTGTTTACCTGCTCACTGTCGCAACTACAGCGGAGAGCAGGTGTAATTACACAAAGTATTGCCGTTCACGTCAATCGGGCAGCTCATTTCTATACACTTAAATAGGAACCAGCTGTCCCATTGAAGTGAATGAGACGGCTTAGGTGAAATTAAACCGCAATGTCGACGTCAAACAGGTAAACAATGACGAGAAGGATGCACTGGCTGGGAGCAACCATCTGATCGGCGGGGGTGTCGGGTGTTAGACCCCCGGCGATCTGATATTGATGACCTATATTGAGGATAGGTCATCAATAAAAATAGCTTGGACAACCCTTTAGCTTGTAAGAGGTGTCTGAAACTGAAGAAAATATAAACCAGCAAACCAGCAGTTATAAACTTAGTCGGCTTGCTGTGAAGCTGTTATCACTGAACTCCTGACAGCTCATAAACGCTCATTATAGTTCCGTTCATATCAAACTGTAAACATTAAGCTATAATGAATGTTTAAGAGCTGTCAAGAATTCAGACATTAAGGTGACACATGAACCGTCAGAGCTTTTATCTGATTGGACTCACTGTGACACTGCAAACACATAGAGACTGACACTGTACAGAGAAAAGAGTCAAACAAAGATCAATTGAAAAAAATAATTAATATCTCAAATTGAGTAGAATGCAATCATACAAAATTGCCCCGAAGGTGTCCATAGCCTTTAAGGATGTTTTCACAGGTGGCAGATTTTTTGCAGATATTTCTGCTGCAGAAATCCAATATCGTTGAATGGGGTTTGTACAAATTCCAAGCAAGTCTTAAATCTTGTACATCTTCATTGAAGTCCACCATTGGGAAATTCAGTTGATTGGACATGTCTGTCTCACAGCAATGCTTATCAAAGCAAAAGCCAAGCCATAAGGAGTAAAGAACTGCCTGTAGAGACCAGAGACATCATTGTGCGGAGGCACAGATCTATTCTAAAGCAGCTAATACCAATGTGAAATTGTGGAAGAAATAATCTTTCACAAAAGTGACAGTTCTTAGAAGGCAACAAAAGAATGTATGGCCATATACTCTTTTATATAATAACATATATTATATTATACCATATTGTATTATTATATATAATATTATATACAATAATGCATGCTGCGTTGTGCAAGGAATAGATGCTCCAGAATTGTGATTTCATGGGGAATGCAGGTCCTGACATGTCAGGAGAAGGGACTTCTTTAAAGGGAACCTGTCACCTCCTTTAGGCAAATTAAACTGTAAACATTACCTTAATGTATAGACCAGTGTGATTCTAATGAAGTTCCTGATATTGAGAACTGCCTGCTGAAATTGTAGTAAATTGCACTTTTATTCCTCCTGCGCGCGCTTTTACCGAGTGATCTTGAAGTCAAGGGGGCAGCGGCCTCCTTGCTTCGAGTCAAGAAAGCCACTCCCCACTTCCCTGTGATAGACAGTTTGCCTGGGTGCCGGGGATCGCGCAAATCTCGCGCATGCGCGTTGCGCGATTTCTTACTGCGCGATCCCGGCTCTTCAGTTTGCCAGGGCTTCTGTGACCCCTTGCGAGACAGGAGAAGCTCCGGCAAACTGAAGAGCCGGGGCCGGGATAGCGCAGTAAGAAATCGCGCAACGCGCATGCGCGAGATTTGCGCGATCCCCGGCACCCAGGCAAACTGTCTATCACAGGGAAGTGGGGAGTGGCTTTCTTGACTCGAAGCAAGGAGGCCGCTGCCCCCTTGACTTCAAGATCACTCGGAAAAGCGCGCGCAGGAGGAATAAAAGTGCAATTTACTACAATTTCAGCAGGCAGTTCTCAATATCAGGAACTTCATTAGAATCACACTGGTCTATACATTAAGGTAATGTTTACAGTTTCATTTGCCTAAAGGAGGTGACAGGTTCCCTTTAAAGACAGGTCTTGAAACTGCTATATGTTCTAAGGAGAATCTGGGTGCCCCAACTCAGGTTAGACTTAACATTTGCAGGGTTCATTCTTTCCAAGCATTGTAGTATTAGCAAACAAGGAAGAAAAGGACAACTCCACCTTGTAAATGGTTGCTGGACTATTGTGTACCACGATGAGCGTCTATGGTGGCTATTACCACCACCATTTGAAGGATCTTATGAATTTTGTAATACAATATCTCCTTCTTTTCGCACTCTCCTGTTGTACAAACAAACATAGTTTTTGTAATCAGATATAGTGAGGCATGTACAATATACTCAAGGTTTGGTACATACAATATGATTTTTTTTGCCCCAATAGCAGCCAAATCTACCTTTTCATGCCTCATTACCTGAGGACCTACCATAGATATGAAGAACAAATTACCAGGTTCTGGGTGGCTACTCACATTTTTTAGCACAGTGATACAGAAAAACCGTATGCATCACCTGATGCTTTACTCTCAGCTCCGGCATCAAAGTAACATGCTCCCACAAATGAATCAAATATCAGAGAGAGATAAACAGCACGGCTTTAGTCAGGTAGCATGAGAAGCATTCATTCATCTTCCAAAAACAGCTGAAAGGCAATTGATCCAGACTTCAGTGCATATTATACCATACTAAGCAGCAATTACAAATTTGCTTGCCAGGATTTCATGCTGAGCAACAGTACAAAACTGATTGTCATCGTGAGGAAATTTAAAAAGGTGATGGATTGTATATGCCACAGCACACTACTCCAGACACCAAGTTTTACTCACTCTTTGGCTAGGCCTATGCTTGCTTCCCTATACAAAAGGACTATCCCCAGATTACACCAAGCTATACAAAGCTGGATCCAGTGTTCTATTCTGTAGGACTCCATCCTTATCTGCTGGGACTCCTACATGTGCTAGGACTATTCCCACCCACTGTGCAGCAACTGCAGAGAATACTACTCTCAAGTATTTCATAGCCAAGTCAATACACTGCTAAAAGAAAAAAGGAATTACATAAAAACTAAAATCATGTCCCTAAAAGATGTGTTTCAGGCATTCCTACCAGTGGAGTGTTCAGTTCTTGTCCTTATAACCAATGTTATATCACGGCTCCACACCACACACAGACTCTCCCCACATAAAATCTAGGCAAATACATCCTATATTTTCTTTGTCCAATAATGTTTAACAGATATTGTTATCTGATGTGACCTGCCCTCCAGCCACTCCATTTGGAGACTGGAACTTAGATGGTTCTTCAAACAAAGGCGTGATGGAGCCTAAAAATCCCCAAATCTTTCACTTGTCTTGCCTAGCCTCAGAGATGAATGATGGGGATTCCTCAACTGGCCAATACACTTCAATTCAGTCATCAAACGGGTTGTGCAGTGGTTTTATCTTGATATATCCTCAGGTCATCATTATCTGATTGTTTAAGGTCTGACACTTGCACCCCTGCCAATAAGCTGTTTGAAGAGGACAAGGTGCTCCATGCGTATACTACTTTCCCTTTATAACACTGCCTATCGTCTCAGAAGCGAGTATAATTACAAGTACTTGCTCCATTCTCTGGAGTGGAAAGGAGAGAGTACATATAATTACACAATGCCGTTGTTGCAAGGGAGACTACCTGTATTGTATTGAAGAGGAAGCAGCTCTCCCATGGAGTGCTGCTTCCTCTTCAAACAGCTGATCGGCAGGGTGGCAAGTCTCAGACTTGCCCCCCCGATGATAGGTCATCAATATAAAATCCCTGCACAACCTCTTTAACCTTTTTGAAGATTAGGCATGAATATAGAAAGCACACACATACATTGATTAATCAGAATATAATATCTATCGTATACAATAAAGAAATACTATAGACAGAAATACTCCTTTAAAGGGGTTTTCCGAGTGCTTTATACAGTTAATCTATCTTCAGGATAGGTCATCAGTATGTGATTGGTGGGGGTCTGAAAACCCAGCACTCCCATCGATAAGCTGTTTGAAGAGGCTGTAGTGCTCTGTTGAGTGCCGCAGCCGTCTCACAGCTTACTAAGAATAGCGCCATCCATTGGATAGGAGCTGTGCTTAATATTGCAGTTCAGCCCTATTCATTTAAATGGAATTGAGCTCCACCTAGGTCATTTGACCAATGAATGTAATATCACTGTCCTAGGAAAAGCTCACCGGAGCACTGCTGCCTCTTCAGACAGCTGATCAGATGCCCATTGATCATACAGTGATGAGCTATCCTGAGACAAAGCCAGCAGGAGATGCAAAAGGATGGAAAAGTATAGAGGCAAGACAGGGTAGTTTCACACATACATTATTTTTGGAAAAAAAAAGTCACTGTATTTTTTTTTTCTTTTTATACCTCCACATATTACACACAGTATTAGGTGAATAAATAAAAAATGAACATTTAATTTAATATAGTAGCAAAAAGCATAGACATATGGCTCCTAAAAATAGCATAATATCTGTACTGGTACACTTCAAGTGTGAAAAAACTAAAAATGGCTGAGCCTTCTGGGGTGCCATATGGATACTGACCTCCAAAATGGAGTTCCAATATACTGCACAATACATTACTTCCATATACAAGTTATCATACCAGTAACTTCTGAATGTCAAAAGAAACACTGCTTCTAACTAGAGATGAGCGAATCTTCCAAGATTCCAAGTATTATTGGATGGATGGGGTGGTGGTGTCCACTTTGTGAGTCTATGAATGAGCTTAAGATCGAGTGTTGGAGCATGCATGGTCAGTCCTCAGTCTCCTTCTGTTCTTTGCAGTGGGATCATAGCAGTGCTCATCTCTTGCATGTGTTGCAATTAAATCTGGATCTCTGGATCTGTTTAAGACTGGTGGAAAGCTAGGTATGTGAGAATCTTGCATTGACCTAGCCAAGGTGGTGGGATCTCATCTAGCTGCTGTGCAAACACAGGTTGAGCTCCTCTATATTTCCACTGCAAAGATTACAAGGTGATGGAAGATTGATTACACTTGCTTGGCCAACTGATCATTCATGGACTCACAAAGCAGGCACCATCATTGCCATCATTGGCATATAAGGTATTTTTGGAATTAAAGAGGACCTGTCCCCTCTCCTAACGTGTCTGTTTAAGTAACTACTTGCATTCCCCATGTAATAACAATTCTGGAGTATCTATTCTTATGACTCTATATATTATTCTTACTAGACATTTAGGGTTCTTTCACACCAGCGTTATTGCTGAATCCGGCAGTGTTCAGAAATAACGCTTCCGTTACTGATAATACAACCATGTGGATCCGTAATGAACTCCATTGAAAGTCAATGGGGGATGGATCCATTTACTAGTGTGTCACACAGAACCGATCCGTCCCCATTGTCTTGCGTTGGGGGTCATGATGGATCCGTCTTGGTGTGGATCCCCAGGACGGAGAGCAAACTGCAGCATGTTGCGGTTTGCTCTCCGGTCTGGAGATGCAAGTGAACTGAACGGAATGCATTTTGGAGCCTCCGTTCTCTTCATTTCAGTTTTGTCCCCATTGACAATGAATGGGGGCAAAACTCAAGCGTTTTTTTCCAGTATTGAGCCCCTATGACGGAATTCAATATCGGAAAAAGTAAACGCTAGTATGAAAGTAGCCTTACAAATAAATTGACAGCGCCTCTTTAAGTAGAATTTAGGTGTTAAAAATAGGAGTTAATTGATATCATTAAATGCAAATTCTGTGATTTACATACAGTAGCTAGCTACAAAATACAATGGTAGCACAACACCTTAATGTAGAATGTAGTGTTGAGCGAGCACCTGTGTGCTCGTATGCTCGGGTGCTCT
Organism: Rhinella marina; assembly: GCA_900303285.1. NCBI lineage: Eukaryota > Metazoa > Chordata > Amphibia > Anura > Bufonidae > Rhinella > Rhinella marina. Next base: position 20,848 of record ONZH01006893.1, on the reverse strand, counting down.
GGCCGAGCACTAGGGGGTGCCGAGCATAATGTAAGTCAATGGGATTAAACCAGGCACCCCCCGCTCGGAAGATGCCTGGTTTACACAAGTCCCCCAAATTAAAAAAAAAAAATGTCTCCACATATTCCTATAGCCCTTAAAAGGGCTTTTATTTGTTATTAAAATAAAATCTATCCCTGCCTAGCTTGCCTCTCTCCCTACACTAGCTGTCCCTCCTTGCGGCAGCTCTCCCTGACTAACACTGGCCGGGAAGGCATCACCGGGTGCTATATAGCACCCAATGACGCGTTCCCGGTCAGCCAATCAGTGCAATGCCAGTAGCTAAGATGGCCATCCCTCCACGCATGCTAATTAATTAGTGTGCGGGGAGGGGACTCGAGCATGGCGCTCCATTACACCCAGTGTTTGGACGAACACCGAGTGTACCCGATGCGTCGGCATGCTCAGCCGAACAGCAAATTCGGCCGAGCATGCTCGCTCATCACTAGTAGAATGTAAAAAACAGTATCATAAGCATGGTGACAAAAACAGTCCTTGATTTCCAACAGATATAGTACATTTATTTGAATATTGTTATACATTAATGGCTACAGTAGCATCAAAGTTTCCTGTGGCATCTGCTGGTACCACACACACTTGATGTGTGGCTCACCTGTTGAGTTTTGATTTTATACCTACTTAAAATCAAGGACTGTTCTTGTGCTCACACTGTAGAGTATGAGGTTTGTTGGGTTCATGTGTTGGTAAGTCACAGTTAGCAGTAGAACCTTCTGGAAGAGTTGGGTCACTGGGGATTAACATGCCACCAGATTATTGCCTGTTGTTATTCAATGCAAATGGCAATTTTTAAGGTTGGTTATCATCTCATGCTTGAAAATAAAAGTTAGAGATGAGCCCCTACTCATTTAAAAACTGTACCTGTGTATTTGTTGAAGATGATATTTGGACCTGGTTTTGGTTTCAAAGACAAGGAATCTTCCTGTTGTTCCCTTCAGTCTATGCCAGGTATTGCACATTCTAGAGATGCAAATATCACAATCCTAAATAATCGTTTGGATTATGAGAATAACTACAGAGATTTCAATACTGAACCAAAATGTATTCAAGCTCTAGTAATGTGGCGTGCTAAATATAAGAATGTGAAGTGTTTGTATCTACGTTATCTGGATGCTCATGTTTGCATGGAAAATTATTGTACAGTGCCATTTACAATAATTCAAATAATCTTGCCGTTTCTAGAGCTCAGTCACTTAGCTGATTAGAATATCACAGAGACATTTTTCCAATCACATTGATGCTCAAGAACTACAGTCACAACGGTCTGCAAGATTTAGGCTCAAACTGCTGTTCATTTTTATTCATATCTATAACTTACTTGTAGTTTCAAAGATGGAAGCTCAAAAATGAAGCCTTGTTAGTGAGAGGTTCTTTTGTCAGTGAGACACATTTGTGAAGATGTGGGAATGCAATTGTTCAAATTAAGCTTTGTATGGGCCTTTCTTCTGTTTAGCTGGTGTTCCAATTTTAGCAGGTGTCCAGAAGTGAGTTATCCCTACTATTGAACAGGTCCATGGATAAAAAGAGTATTGGATGGACCTAAACATTCAAGGGTACTCCTCTTATGTCAATACTTTTTATACAGCATATTGACATTTTCATTGTTAGGGAATACAATCCTATATTTATTGTAAACAAATTATGATTATAGATTATCTACAGAGTAAGCACATTAATATTGTTGAATGCAGAATGAGGCCATGTAGCTGCAGTGGAGAGAAGGAAAGGGTATGTACAGTAGGAGGGAATTCTACATAAAGAGTACATGGAAAGGTTGCAACCTTCTTCTAGTCACAAAAACTAATGGCTTTGTTCTGGGTCATCTATAGAATTTCTTGACTCTTATCAAGAGATGATTAGCATTTAGGGAAAAGTCCAATTTTATTTTAGCTGGTAAGGCGGACCAAGTGCTATACAGTAGAGAGAAAATCAGAGCATGGCAGTAGACTTGAAAGCAACATAATTTCCAAAGCAGAGCACTTCCACTTGATAATTACGGAAGAAGTTTAGGAGGCCCTGACACGAGTCCAGGGGTGTAGCTAAAGGATCATGGGTCCTGGTGCAAGAGTTCAGCTTGGGCCCCCCTTCCCTCATTGCTTTGTGTGTCTTCTTATGCGGCACAAGGGTCTTTGGGCCCCTCAGGCTCCTGGGCCCGGTACCAACTGCTACCTCTGCACCTGCTTTAGCTACGCCCCTGCAAGAGTCCACTGTACACTCCATAAAAGTCCTATTTTTCATTTAAAAAATGAAGCATATTTATTTGAATAGTAGAAAAAATAATAAGTTATGTCATTGGTAGGAACTATAAGCATCATCATTTGCATGTAGTCAATAATAATGGGCAATGACTTATTGCTCGAGAGACCCATGGCAGAAGCGACAGGATATTGTTAGCCTATCATTAGGCCACTCTCAGCTCTCCTACGATGAGCTGTTTAAGGAGGCCACATGTTCATACAAAGGCTGCTGCCTCTTCAGTGTTTACCAGGGGCGGACATACTGCCCTGTGCAGCCGGTTCAGCTGCACAGGGGCCAAGAGTGTGAGGCGGCTCTCCAGCTCAGCTGTTTTTGAGTCTATAGGACGCAAAGACAGCTGATTGTAATGGTGAAGCAGGGCTGCCTGCTTCACCATTCATTACTCCATCCAGAACGTAGAAAGGGCCCCCTGGCAACCTGTCTCTTACTTCAGTCTGCCGTGGCCCCGCCTCCTTACAGCCTATGGACAGCGTCATGAAGCGTTTTAAATGAGTTCAGCCAGGCCTGTGCTGAGCCACTTCACTGTTGGTAGGTAGCTCTGCCTCCCGTTTAGCGATACCACTAGCTCCGCCCCTTTATGTAGCTCCCACGTCTGGTCCTCAGCTAGCTGTTCAGCACCTCAGACTTGGTGCTGAATGAGTGAGGCCTGCAGCAAGCCAGCAACCAGGAGGAAGTGAGTGACAACTGGAGGTGGTCTGTGTGCCCACTGTCCCTGCCAGGCACTGAATTTGACTAGGTATGTTATTTTTTTTTTTACCCCCGCCCATCACCCCTGTCCCCCTCTGGTCCTCTTGTGACTGTCCCTGAGGGTGCATTCACACAACCTTGCCGTGTTTTGCGGTCCGCAAATTGCGGATCCGCAAAACAAGGATGCTGCCCTTGTGCGTTCCGTGACCAATTATAGAAATGCCTATACTTCTCCGCAGTTGCGGACAAGAATAGGACATGCTCTATCTTTTTTGTGGGGCCACTGAATGGAACAACGGATGCGGACAGTACACGGTGTGCTGTCTGCATCTTTTACGGCCCTATTGAAATGAATGGGTTCGCATCTGTTCCACAAAATTGTGGAACAGATGCGGCACCATTCATACAGTCGGGTGAATGAGCCCTTACCCAAACACTGTGAGGCTACATTCACAATATCTAATGTATTTAGCGGTCTGCATATTGGCAAGATATGGATGCGGTCCATGTGCCATCTACATATTTTTACAGAACCATGGGTCTGCAGTCCGCATTTTGCACAGAAGTTTTGGGCATGTCACATCTTCTGTCTTGTGCAGAACGGACATACGGATGCAGATACATAGAAGTCATTTGCTTTCCGCATCCGTATGTCTGTTCCACAAAGGATAAAAAATGTGAAATGTCATATACTGCTCCGCAACATGCAGACAGTTAATGGGTCTGCAGAAGAATGCAGATGGCACACATGTACGTCATCTGTAATTAGCAGATCACAAAATACATATGGTCTGTGTTGTGTAAATGGGTTAAAAGTGTTGCCCTGATGCTCAAGGGGTCATTTATTAAGGGGCTTTAGACGCTGGTCTTAATAAGCCCCATCACTGGCGGTGGATCCGCTGAAGTTATGAAGAGGCACCGGCCTCTACATAACTTTGGTGCATCCAGCTCCAGTTCTAAATGTAATAAAACTTCCTTTCTTACATTTAGACTATTTTCTACACCTAAACCAGGCGTAGAAAATGGAAAAGGAGACGGGCCTACCGACCACTCCCCGCCCACGCCACAACCACTTTTATAGACCTGGCGTGAGCGGGGAGAAGTCACAGATTGCAGCACAACTAACTGTTGCGCCGCAATCTGCATCTGAAATATGCCTAATATAGGGATATTTCAGGATAATAAATGACCCCCTCAGTTTCTCCTACTAATCAGACATGGAGAGACAGCAAGGACATTTCCGACAACCAGCAATTATCAAATCACAAGGGACTATGCACGATACTTGCTGAGCGTCGCATGTCTGGGAGTCGTTTCCATGTCTGGTGTCGGCAAATGGAATTCACTGGTGTCCCTCCACATGTCGGGGGGGCCCAGGCGCATTCCTTGCACAGGGGCCCTCTGCTGTCTGTGTCCGCCCCTGGTGTTTACCTTGGTCCATCTAACTTCAAGTCATCTACTTTGTACTGGGGGGTGGAGGGTATGACAGCTTCAACCCATTCACATGAACCTGCACCATTACTACTATATTTATGGTGTGCAAGTAGATGGACTCGGGTAAACATTGATAAGGTTGCAGTGCTTGTATGAGCACCATGGCCCCTTCAAACAGATGATCATGGAGGTACTGAGAATTGGAAGACCACCATCCTCCTATACATGGCTTATCCTTATCCTATTAGTGTGCTGATCCCGGAAAACTCTTTTAATTTTTACTCACTCCTTACAATATAAAAGTGAAAACCACATTTGTTACAGGGAATGATGTAGCTTGGTGTGGTATACATCTATAAAATGATATATCCTACTCTGACACAAATACATTTGCATTATTTTTATTATTATATACATTATTTTATTGCACCTGTATTATGTTTATGATAACCCTGACTTGCATTTATCTTTTGGGGTTTTCAACAGTTTGAGTCAAAGCACTTGTTAAAACATAAGAAACGCCTAAAGTCTCTTCACGTCTGTTTCTGATTCTGATACATTATGTATTATGCAAATGTGTGTTGTTATCTAGCCTCTGAGGTTCACGTACCATTAGCATCTGGTTCAAAATACTGCCTTGAGGATTCTATATCCAGTTTTCTGGATGATACTAAAAAAAATCAGCATCTCTCCCTGAAAAGGGAACCAATAAAACAGTATGTGCGTAACTTAAAAGTGCAATTTTTTTTAAGTAATGGACTGATTTGCACCTGATCGATCTCCAGGGTCTGTCTTCTCATTTTTGGATCACTGAGAACTTCTGTTAAGTGCTTTTTGAACAGTCTGAGAAAAGTTTTGTTTGCTCTACAACTCTCCTTGACTGTGAAATCATTTTCTCCAGAAATGAAAAGTGATTTTGCTTCTCTGGAAGATGTATCGGTATTCGGTAATGTTTACTGAGAGATGAAACAAAATTAGGTGAAGATTTCATATGTATTGGGGGCTACAGCAACAGGAAATGAATGAAAATAATTCAAATTATATTGTAGAATAAATCATTTGGAGGAACATCCCAGCCAGTGATATATTTTTTTAAATGCCACTGTAGTTTTGAAGCAGTTTCTTGAGAAAAAAACAGAAGTCACTGACTTTCCTTTGTATTTTCCGTTCCTTCTGACTCTACTTCTGGCTTTGACTTAAAATAGAAAACAAAAAAAAAGCATGAAAAACTACAGTACTTTAAAATCTATTTTTTTTCTTCTGAAAAACACTAGGGCAGATTTATCAGAGACCAGCGGTGTATACATCATAAATTAGGCGCGGTCTGTGCTCCTATACTGATATCTATATCGGTTGCTATTGTAGATTTCAGTTTTTAGTAAGTTTCTGCCACTTGTCTCTGTAAACAGAAGATTCATACTTACCTGCTCCTTGCCTATCCAGTCCTCTGTGCTTCTTCCGCTGAGTCCATGTTCTGATTCCCGCACTGTTTACATTTAGCGCTACATGGGCATGGTCATGGACATGTCAACAGTGGGCCGGAGAGGCAGGGAACAAGTAAGTATCAATCTTCTGTTTAGAGACGCAGGCTGCAGGCATTTGCTAAAAACGGATTATTCCCTTTCAATGGTTACTAACTTTTCACATAACTTTGCCGAAACCAGTAGTACAGGTGAATACAAGAAACTTTATAATATATCTAAAAGCAAAAATGCCTTGTTCTTCAGTTATCAACTTATCATTATCACCCATTAACGCCCCCATTTTCTACACTTTCTGAAATCTGTAATAAATCCATCTTATGAGAACAAGATGGGCTACCTTTTTGATGAAGGATCAGATGTCAGTGATTGCTAACCTCCGGCACTCCACCTATGGTGAAACTACAGTTCTCAGCATGCTCCGTTCATTTCTATGAAGTTTTGAGAAGAGCCAAGCAAGTGTACATCTTGGGAATCGTAGTTTTACCACAGCTGGAGTGCCAGAGGTTAGCCATCACAAGACTATATCATCTTATAGAAGTCTATGGAAAGGGAAGGAGGAGGGAAGAAGTAAAGAGAGCAATAAGTAGACACAATATAGGAATAATTCAATCGATTCAGTAGGTAATAGTAAATGTTGTGTGCTTTAATCATATCTATACTGTTCAATACTTCTCTGTAATGTCCTATATGATGCTTGTGAGTCATTCTGAGTAGTGTTGAGCGAATCAAAGTGAAATGAATTGACTTTGAATTTCCTTGCACTTCGTGGTAACAAATAGTTTTTTCTAAAATGCGGCTACATGTGTTACAACGTGAAAGTAAGAAACCTGGTAGCGCTAAATGACTCATAATGCCGTACAGCCAGTCAATCAGCAGATAGCCACCCCCTCTGATGTCACAGCCCTATAACACTCTCATCCAGAGCAGTCGTCGCCATTTCACTGTTAACTGAGCATAGGGAGAGACGTGTCAAGTGCTAGAGACAGTGTTTTAGCAAGCTTTTAATTGTAGAATATTGCACATGAACAGTGCAGGGACAGTGTAAGGAGATTATAGGGGGAGTTTTTAGACACTGTAGGGAGAGCATAGGGAGACTTCAGGGACAGTGCAGAATCAGTCCAATCGCCCTGTGCATCTTCTACCTACTGCGCCATTCATTCTTAACCTGTTCAGCTATATATAGACTTAATGTGCATCAGACTCATTGCTAACAGGCGGCCTAATATGTAGGTGCATTTACCTAATTCATCTGCTGTGCTATTCATACTTAATCTGTTCAGTTAAACATAGACTTACTGTGCATCAGACTCATTGTCATTAGGCGATCTAATGTATAGTTGCGTTTATCTAGTTCATCTGTTGCGCCATTCATACTTAATCTGTTGTGTTAAACATAGACTTACTGTGCATCAGACTCATTGTCAACAGGCGGTCTAAAATCTAGGCGCATTTATCTAGTACATTTGCCATTAATACTTAATTTGTTCTTTTATACATACTCTTACTATGCGTCAGACTCATTGTCAACAGACGGTCAAATATATACACGTATCTATATATCTAGTTCACCTGCTGCACCATTCTTACATAGTTACAATACTGATTCAATTACTGTACACTATGGCCAACAGACAGTTGCCTGGGACCTCAAATGGAACAGGCAGTTGCAAAAATATTGCTGTAGCCAGCACAAGTAGCAGCCGAAGAAGGGTTGGTGGTAGCAGCAGACACTGTAACAGGCCAGAGCTGTCACTGCCATCCAGCGGTCATGTTTTGACCAACTATCCAGCTGTACTTGAATGGTTGACTCGCTCTTCATCATCATCTCAGGTGACAATAGATACACACAGCCAGGGATCCGTGGGTTCCTCTAAAACCACAAGTAGCATGACCTCTTTGCCCTCACCTGTCCTGCAACTGCCTTGTTCTTTTGCTGCGACTTCTGCCCGGGAAGTAATGTATGTTGCAGGCTCTGCTCCAATTTTCAGCGTTGGCAAGCATAGTAAGGTCAGCCAGTAGCTACAGGCCAGCATAGACTTGGAGGAGAAATCTGATGTGTCCTCCATTAGGCATATTTGTACCTCATATGGACCATGCTGGTATAACCTGGGTATAGGGTAATAATATACATTATATACCCAGGTTAAACCAGCATACTCCATGTAACTAAAAGACGATATATAACTTATACTAGGCCAGTGCCAGTACATATATAATTATATACAAGATGTGCCCCAACCATCTTGATAAATTAGGGCAGGCCAGGGGCAGTGTCAGCTTAAGTACCTGGGCTGTGGTCACAATAAGTAAGTCAGGGCCAGGCAGAGGAACGGAAGACTGGACGAGGCAGAGAGCGGCGCTGGACCAGCATGGATGCTGGCAATGTCACCTGCGCTTAGTTACTGCCTGCTCCAGATAACAGTTCTCTCCTACGACGCAGGCAGCGCTGGATGGCGTTGTAGCGTCACTTCATCCAACACACTGTGCGGACAAAGTGCAGCCTGCCTGCCCCCTGCCATGGATAAACTTAAAAGGACCTTGACCCTGTACCACAATAAAAAGGATGACTTCTGGCTGTCCGTCCTGGCCTTGTGCTAGATGGAGGACCAGGAGTCTGAAAACCGCACTGTCCGGCCTAAAACTGGACTTCTGGCCACCCTAGGGAGGAGTTTTCGCTAATGTCATCTCTCATCCCCATACTGACTAGTTGTTTGCTGGCGGCAGATTGTGATTATACGATCTGCCACCAGCATACTTCCCGATGAACAAGTGCTTGCTCGTTTATTGGGTAATTGCTATCAGTATTACACTGGCAGCTCAATGCAAATAGATGCGTCACAGGAGAAAACAGAACTGGATCGCACATCCCCATAATATGCTTTTGATCTATAAGTGCTTCTCAGAAAAATTTAAACCGCTTCTCAGCGCAATTTATTAATGCACTACCCCCTGCACTGCATGCTATACAAGAGGCATTGGTGTGCGTTCTGATCAAAAGGCAATAAGCCCACTCACCACGTCAAGGTTGCCTCCTGGAGTGGGACCTACTCTAAACTTTGGAGCAGGTGTTTTTAATTAATGAATAGGAGATCCAGTTCTGTTTTCTCCTGTGATGTATCTACTAAATAGAGCCTTTACCTGCTTTCCAACTCTGCCTCCTCGCTCCTTCTCCTTCAGGCCTCCGATGCTCCCTTAGACTCCCTTGATGTAAACATCTGGTTTAAGATCATCGCAGCAAATCACTGGCTGTGGCGGTGAATGGCTCCACTTACATCATAACAAATGGTCACATAACTCAAGAAGCATCTCAAGCCTGGAAGACAAGGAGCAGGAACCCAGCACTGGGGGTTCCTGCTCCCAATCTTTATTGGTCTGGTATAAAGTGGGGATAGTGGGGAGGTTGGCAACTCCCCCCCCCTCCATTCTTGCCCAACCTCTGTAAGGGGAACTTACAATGAACTCAATGAAAGCTGTATAAAAATGTATGTACTCCCCCTAGTGGCTGCTATAGGTAGCCATTATAACAGTGCCACAGCATACATAGGAAGCAGTACGTGCCATATCTCCTCCCAGATTCCCAGGTTCAATGGATGTAGGTAGGCTTCTGGTTGTATCTTAGGTGCTTCTAGCAGTAGATAAAATAGAAAGAAGATTTTGACAAACTATGCGCTTTACACTGAACAAATATAGTTTTAGAAAAAAGGAATTAGAAGTATTAAACCACCTTATACATTACAAATACTGTAGAAACAGCTGAAAAATGACAAGAACCTCGAGATGTTTTGTATGTATTTATGTAAAGGAGGCAGCCAGTGTTTTAATATACATACATAAAAGTGCAAATAAATGTTAAAATCAATATCCTGATTCTTGGCAAGAAAACTGAACTTGTAAAACAGGAACATTTTCCTTACTTGTCTAAGATGGATTGAACTTCAAATAGTGGAGTGCAACTGTATGTACAGTACTATTCCAGAAAAGGAAACATCTGCTCAACTAACCTCCATTATATAGTCTCAACCTTACAGGGACACTTCAATTAGAAAGGGGTATTTTTAATGCAATATTGAGAGAAAGATTTTTTTAAGGATGTTGGCCATTTTCCTAGTCATTTGGGCAGTACTATGCCTTTGAAAATTAAATTCACAATATTGTCTTTCTGTGGCAGTCAACACAATTAATAAAATCTCCTGTACAGGCAATCTATTGTGAGTTTACTACATCTGTGAAAGGAAGACGTTATCTGAAGGTTAATCCTCATGAAAATGGTAGGTGTGGAACTGAGATGACAGTATGACAGCTCTATTGTTCTTTTGATAGGCAGACCTGGATAAGGATGTACACAAAAGAGTATTGAGCGTGTCCAAACATTGAAGGTGCTAAAAAGCCATAGCAGGAAGTAGAACATTTGGAGGGACTTCAAAAACCTAGAAAATCATCCACCTATTTGTAATAAACAATAAATAAAATATTGCCATATAGGCTGTTAAAGGGCATCTGTCAGCAGATTTGTACCTATGAAACTGGCTGACCTGTTACATGTGCACTTGGGAGCTGAAGGCATCTCTGTAGGTCCCATGTTCATATGTGCCCGCATTGCTGAGAAAAATTAAGTTTTAACATGTGGAAAATGAGCCTTTAGGAGCAACGGTGGCGTTGCTATTACTCCTAGAGGCTCTGCTCTCTCTACAACTGCCGCACCCTCTCCACTTTGATTGACAGGGCCAGGCAATTATAAACATCATCATGCCTGGACCTGACCTCTCCTAAAGTGGAGAGGGTGCAACAGTTGCAGAGAAATCTGAGCCTCCAGGTGTAATGGCAACGCCCCCATTGCTCCTAGAGGCTCATTTGCATATATTAATACTTTATTTTTCTTAGCAATGTGGGCACATATGAACATGGGACCAACAGATGCCTTCATCTACCAAGTGCACATGTAACAGGTCAGCCAGTGTCATAGGTACAAATCTGCTGACAGATGCCCTTTAACATGACATAAAAATGTTTGATGGATGTGTCCCTTTAAGCCAAGCTTTCTGACAAAGGCAAAAGATTGGTATTGCTCCAAACTGGGACTACAGACCTCATCATAGCTGGTGAGGTGACGTTCTTAATGTGGGACATTAGATCCTTCTCCCACGGCTGCCAGGCCCTTGAGCAAAACCCAGCTGTTCAGTCTGTGCTTGCTATGAGAATAGCTGTGGATAGTGTCAGATCTATCCAAAGAAAAACGAGATAATCCGCTGGTAGGTCCTGGTACAAACACAGTACTGTCTAATATGGAAGAACGCCTAACATGATTTACCTCAGATATGGAGGGGGTGATGTGGATTAAGTAGGGGGCATGAATGGCAGCACAGTCATTAAAATAAGGTGAAGTAGCAGGCATCATCTGATGTCCCCACATATCAAGACTTCTGTGGACATGTCAGTTTAATGTCATTTGCATATAACAGAAGCTATCCAATCTTTAAATAGTATTCGGGGAGAATTATCAAACTGGTGTAAAGTAGAACTGGCTCAGTTGCCAATAGGAGCTGTGAAAAATGAAAGGTGGAATCTGATTGGTTGCTATGGACACCTAAGCCAATTTTCCTTTACACCTGTTTGATAAATCTCCTGCTATATTTCTATCATTTTAATATATGTAATTAATCAACACACTCTTCACTTCCTAGAACCCACGGAACAGTGTTCTGAATTCACTGTCCCATATGAGCACCATCTTGTAGTAAACTTCATGACATTTTCTATTTTAACCACATGGTCAATTTCCCACCTTGTGAAATCATAAAACGTCACAGACTATATTTCATGAACGAATTATCCCCAAGAACTAAAAGTGGGAGTAGAAGGAGGGTGGGCATTTAAAGAAGGAACTTGGAAGTGGGGAACCCTGGGAAATTTAGTTTCTCTGATTCCCTTTAAGCCAAGTGTGACCATCCATTGTACACGAACAGTATACTGCAAGATCCACTTGCTGAAAAATCATTCTTCCCTCCAAGCAGAATGGGATGGTAGGTGGAATTGTAATAAAGGATGGATTAACGCATGGAGTATGCAGTATAAGGGCTCATTTAGACGACCATATGAATAAGTCTGCATCCATTCCATGTTTTTGCGGACTCATTGTTTGTGGGCTGCAATACAGGCCCGGCTGGGGAAAGCAGTCTGCATGAGCTCTTATTGTGAGCTTAAAGGGGTTTTCTCATCTTGGACAATGGGGACATATTGCTAGGATATGCCCCCATTGTCCTATATCGAGAACGGATCCCCGAAAGTAAAGGAGGGCGCACCGCGCATGCGCGGCCGCCCTCCATTCATTTGTATAGAAATGAATGTGAGCCAGGCCGCGCATGCGCGGTGTGCCCTCCTTCACTTTCGGGGCCCCGTTCTCTATATAGGTGCAGCTCCTAGCGATATGCCCCCATTGTCCAAGATGGGGAAAACCCCTTTAAACCCATAGTGAAACTGACTTAGAGTTGCGGTATAATGGAAAGATCTGCACCTGTTCTGGTTTTTGACCCGCACCCCGTTTTAGATTTACAATCACAGATGGAAATAACTGACCAAATAACTGGAGTTTGAACTAGGCCCAAGTACATCAATTTTGAATCCCCACTAGAAGCCTTATGTGCTCCTATAGGGCAATATGTTCCAAAATACATCACCTAATGGAACATGTTGAAATTTTTTTAACAATAACTTCAGTGGCATACATAGAGAAGTAAGGGACACATAGCAAGGATCAAACCAGGCCCCTCACACAGAACAGAAGGGTTTCTGCCTAAACTACTTTCAATGAAACGTGGGCCATTTTTCCACTAAACATTGTTCCTTTAGAAGAAAGAGTCCTGAGCAAGTTTTCACCCCCAGTAGAAGAGGAGATGATCCCAAATAATACTGGGCCCCCTCTTGTCCTGGGCCCCATAGCAGTCCCATGGTCTGCCACTATGGTAGTTATGCCCCTGATTAACTTTGCATAAATATACTTTATAGATAACCAGATAAAAGCAAAGTTATGTCTGTGTAACAATGCACCACGGCTCTGCTGGAGATCTGGGCTACAATTCTGAACAGATTCATTTATTAATATAATCCTTGCAAAAATAGAGTTAAATCACCAAAGTCCAGTCTCTAGTAGGTGTCACTTCAGGTACCTTATTACCTACTATTACCTTAGATTATGAGCCCCATTGGGGACAGTGTAATGCTAACGTCTGTAAAGCGCTGTGGAATATAGTAGCGCTATGTAAGTGAGTATAATAAATACATAAAATAAATACTATTCATACACTGTACTCAATAATAAAGCACAATACCATAAACTCCCTCTTGTGTGGCTGTAGAACAGGCAAACACAGATATCACAGGGCCACACAGCAGGAGCCTCTTAATAACAAATTTACTATTTTTTTATTAAGTGAAGGAAGTTTTTAATCAAATAAAATGCACCTTTCCTCACCCACTATACCCAACTTCCAGGTTGGAAAAAGTGTAAGAAGTACAAATATGGTGACCATTATGAACGTCAATACCAATGTGTTTACACCAGACACAAATATACGGATAAATCTTCCCCTACAGATCTGCATTTTAATTCCCTTCACACAGTGCTTTATAAATCTGGCTGCCTGCAGCCATCACTAGGGGGGGGATTCAATGCATAGGAATTTATACAGTCTGTCTCCGCACTCAGGGGTGCACCTAGCTATTCTGCCTGGCGAAAATTGAAAGGGCGCCCAACCTCCTAATGCCAATTTCTTAACCTAACCCCTTTCCTCCAGTCCTAATGTTAAAGACATACTTGGAAAACATTACATACAGAGCTACAAAACATCCAGGGTAATACAGCGACACATACTGTGCCCACTGTGCTTCCCAATACTATACTGCAGAAACAGATAATCCTCCTTCCGCTGCACTCCTCTTGCCCCTACCTGTGCTGTGCGTAATCGCCTCACCTCGCCTCATTGGTGGTGCACCCCTGTCCACACTAAGTACGCTACTGGGCTGCAGACGTTATCGTATAAGAGGAGCAGTGGTGCTGTGGACCTGCACATTATTAAGGTTATGGTGTTCAGGGATGGACAATTATTTTAAAGGGTTACAAAACCCCATTTGAATTGCCATCTCACAGCCTAAGGGCTCATTCACACGACAGTATGTACTTTGTGGACCGCAAAACACGGATCTGCAGAAAAAAAACGGATGGCATCCATGTGACATCCGTATTGCAACAATTTGTTCCGGATGCATTGTGACAATGCCTGTCCTTGTCCGCAAAAAAGGACAAGAATAAGACATGTTCTATTTTTTTGCGGACCAGACATGCAGACACACGGAAAGGGAGTCATTTCCGTTTTTTTGTGGACCCATTGAAGGGAATGGTTCCGCATACGGACCTGTAAAAAAACGTAATGGAAACAGAGAAAAAATACGTTTGTGTACATGAGCTCTAAAGGCTCATGTACACGAACGTATTTTCTTTCTATGTCCGTTCCATTTTTTTTTTTTTTGCGGACAGTAAAAAAATGGAAGTTACTCTGTATGCATTCCATTTCCGTATGTCTGTTCCGCAAAAAACCCCCAAAAAATGTCCTATTATTGTCCGCACAACAGACAAGCATAGGACTGTTCTATTAGGGGCCAGCTATTCCGAAAAATACAGAATGCACACTGACGTCATTGGTATTTTTTGCGGATCCGTGTTTTGCGGATCACAAAATACATACGGTTGTGTGCATGAGCCCTAATGAGATAAAAAGACTAGTTCACCATGTGTGAATTTCACCATTCCAAGCTGAATCTGAACAGCGCCAGGCGCCCAGTTGTGAGCTTGGCCGCGATGAAATCCCAGTCTTCAACTTGGCTGCACACGTCTAAATATCAATCGCACTTTTTATGGTAACTGTACACAGTGAAGGTAATATTTATCGCAGCCGGTTCCTTCTGTTCTTGAAGAATAAACACATTAGAAAACCTTTCCAAATTACAATCCCAGGAGCTTCACCCGCTTGTTTGATAGAAACTGAGAAATGTGAAATAAAAACCTGCATCTCTCATTTTTTTTCAGTTTTTTTTAATTGCATTCTGGCTGATGCTCAACATAGATCAAATATTGCTCATACATTGAGCAATGTGCATGATTTATAAGGCACTCAGCCACACCATCATCTCAGGTCATATTAGGTTTCTAAATAAGGCTGAAATCCTCGCGATTACATCTTCCCGGCAGATGAGCTCCCTTTTCTTGAACTGTTATATGTTATTATTATTCTTCTTCCTGCACATAAGCGATGTTCATTATTCCTAATCTTGTCTCCATTTTTTTGCACTCCCGCTGCCTACCACATGATAATATATCATTACTCAGTATGATGTCCAACTTATAGAAAAATGTTTAGTGATGGAAGAAGTGCTGAAAACGAATTTGTTCTTAGTGTCCATGCACACAGCAGTGAAGTTGGGGTCCCTGGACACAGTGTGGATTACACAAGGTTTTTCCTAGAGGATTTTCGTGCAGAAAAACTGCAACACAATACAGTACCAGATTAGAAAGCCGCAGCATGTCAATTGTTTTTGCAATTTTTTTGTGCAGATTTCACCCTATGTAATGCAAGGAACCAAAAAAAGCAAGGAACACAAGCAGTTTTGGTTGAGAATTTGATGCTGAAACACAGATGAAAAACCGTGAAGAATTTCTGTTTTGAAATCTGTGCTTGTGTGCAGGTACCCTCAAAGTGGAATTTCCATGTGAGTTTTCTTGTGGTTTTTGCTCCTTTCATTACCAAATCTGTACCAAAGTCTGTATATGTTACTTGTGGATTTTGTTGTGGATTTTGAAGACAACTTTCCCACTGTTTCCATTGCAACAGGTGAAATCTGCACTGAAAATCGCACAAAAGTTGATACGGTGCAAATTTTTAAATTTCCATCCAATTAGCGGGTTCTGTATTATTTTGTGGATTGTCTGTATGAAAATCGGCACGGGAAAACTGTGCATAAAGCCTCATTCACACGTCCGTGTCCGCGCTCAAATACATGAGAAGGTAGTCAAGGATTCTTGCTGGGTCCGTGTAATTTTTCAAGGCATTTCTTCCTAATGATCCGTGAAACACAGATGGCATCTGTATTGCATCTGAGGTGTTCACGGACCCAAAGGCTATAATGGGCGTGACAGATCCGAGAACACGGACAAAAAGGAGCATGCATCTGTGCTAAAAACATGTACCCATGGACCGTGCAAAAATACTGGTGTCTGAATACACACATTAAAATGAATGGGGATGTGTACTGTCCATGGAGTACAGCACACGTCCGGGGAATACTGATGTGTGAATGAGGCTTAATACACGTCGTGTGCATATACCCTTAAAGGGGTTGTTTTATATTATGTATACCCCTTTTCATTTGTGAAGCGACATGGAACAAATGGTACTTTAATTATAAATATTAATAATAAAAAATGCCAGCAATACATAATCTGCTATATATTTCTGCTGATATTGTACAGGGCAGCAGGGGGAGATCCTTGGACAAATACTCAAGCACCACTTAAAATGAAGCCAATCTTGGCTGGTGCGTATATATATCTATATATATATATATATATATTATCCTGTATATAATATATATAAATAATTATATACACCATGTTTCTCTCCGAAAATAAGACCGGGTCTTATAGTATTTTTTCCTACGAAAAAAGGGCTAGGGCTTATTTTCAGGGTAGGTCTTATTTGGTGGTGTAGTGTCAGTGTGTGTTACTGGCACTCTCTCTTTCTCTCTCACATTCTCTCTGATGTAATTGCACTGTGCCCTATCTCTCTATCTCCTCTCTGCACTCGGGAAGCAGGACTCCGGAGCCACTCTTCCAGTGCCTTCCTTGCTCTCTCTATGGTATCTCCTTTCGGGAGGCAGACACGGGAGGCAGTAGACGCGTCTTGTGATTGGGTGAGTGGATTCTGCTGTGCCTGCTACCGTCCTGGGCACAGTGTAAGGTTAGAGTATTCCTATTCTCCTCGAGTGACATCATGCGACATAACCTAGCGCTGGAGGCGCTCACTGTATCTAGGGCTTATATTTGGAGTAGGCTTTATATTTTAAGCCTACTCCAAAAACCCCTGCAAAAATAGCACTAGGCCTTAATTTCGGGGTAGGGCTTATTTTGGAGAAACAGGGTATATATATAATATATATATACTATATATATATATATATATCATGAAGTACATGTCAGTCTCTTTCTAAACAAACTTAGAACCTGCCCTTTACCTCGCATGTATCCAGAGATCTCCCCATACATTGCTCCAATTGCTCTGCTAGATTTATTTTTAAGCTCAGGGGGGGTGTGTCCTTTCTCTGGGGGTGTGTCGTTTCTGCTGCAGGCTGGTGGGGCAGTTGAAGAATGGAACATGTAATGTTCATGTAATGTAAAAGCAGGTATTATCCATATCCATCACTTATACCAGGAGGAAAGAGATTTCCAATTTTTTAAGACTAAGAGAAGTATATAACCTACCTAAGACAGACTTCTACAATATTTACAAATACTAAAAAATAAGAAGACTGTACTCAATAACTCCTCCATATCAGTCTCTATAAGGTACCGATCAGCTTTGAAATATCACCTATGCTGGCCGGCACTGAGTGGAGCACCCTAATTCCGACTAACTTGTAAGCGACTATTAATGAAAGTGAAACTTTCCCAGGTGTACAGAGCCTTCCCAATTCACCACAACAACGTGTCACTTCTGTGTCAGAAATACATCACATCAACCCCTTAAATAAATGGCAGCAGAGACCTTAACATAATAATCTCAAAAGATACGTGGCAGAAAACTTTTCTTTCCGCTATCAAAAGCTCAGCCTGCTCAGACCATCATGAAGCATTTGCAAAACTAGTCTACAGATGGTATAACATAGCCCCATAGAATAGCAAAGATTGTATGGGGACTCTTCAAACCTATGCTGGAGAGGCTGTGGACAAATGGGCACACTGCTGCATATTTTTGGGACTGCCCACTAGTCGCACAATTGTGCATAAAATAAAATATCAGATTTTTGGACCACTGATGATAGTTTTACCTTTTAAACCCAGAAACATACCTATTAAGACTTAATGGTCGCATCCACAAACAGAAAACAAAACACGTTAATACACCATAATATCTTTACTTCAACATTCAAGCAATAGCAGGGAAATGGAAGTCAAACTCCATCCCCGAAATTTCCGTAATTATCCAAAAAAATAAATGTAAACTGCAAATATGAAGAAAATGATGGCAAAATCGAATAACACCATAAAAATTATATGACAAGTGGAAATATGGATAAATTCAAAATTCATTGTCATATGGCCAACTTGTAACCGGAAATACTCAAGGAGAACGAATATGCACTCATATTACTAAAGCACCATTATACTGTAAAATGGACCAGTTTGTTTGTTTTGTTGTTTATGTTAATTTCCTTTTCTTTTCTTAAGGTTTTTATTTAAGTATATACAATATATAAAAAGTCTTTAAGGACTGTAATAAGAGATATGTACTAACGTCAAATGATACATTACAAGACATATGTTAAATGTAACGTACTGTATTACATGTAAATCCTTTGACTCATATATGTTAATTATTGAAAATCTCAATAAAATATTGAACGAGAAGAATGGAACTGAGCATGTGTGTCCATCTCAGTGAGCAGGACAGATAAATTAGAAAAAGAGCAAACAGCAGGTGGCGCTATACAGATAGATTTTATATAGTATTCAGATGCAGGTGCTGTTTGAAAACTAGATTATTTTTCGTAGGACAACACCTTTAAGTAAACAATGGCAAGAAACGTCAGACTTTTTTAGTAGCATTCAATGGCTTTCATGAGATGATATCACACTCAGGGTTTAGAACCGCTATATCTGTACTAGTAGGATATGTTGGACTAATAGCGTAGCATAATTTATTTGAATTGTAAGCTCTTTGGAAAGACATTTGTGCAGCACTCTCTATTCTTTGCATGTGAATCCATCCATAACATTTCTCCTTACACACGGGCACATTCTGGAGGAGATGAACAGGTAAGAGAATAAGAAATGCCGCTCTTGTATATTGGGTCTCCGGCTCTGTATAATATATCTAAAAACAATCTGTGTGGGATTGATTAGCTGGAGATCCCCTGCATTACACAATGCTGACTACAGGCATCAGCTGCCAGCAATGCACAATTCTGGCGTAGTGCGAGAATCTTTGCTTGATGGGCCCTGGCATTCAAGGGCTGATTGAATTTCTATTTGCCATTCATTTCCACAGCAATCCATGCATTAATATAAAGAGCCTATTATAATTTTGGAGCAACTTAGTAAGCTATATTCTCCTGATCGGAATTGAGAGGAAAAAACAATAGACAGTATGAGGAGCCCTGAATGTTTTGGGGTGAGAATACGAATGCAATTTGATGTCATGTAAATAATTAAAATATTTCATTTTTTTCTGATTGACTTTTATGAAAATTAAGTGGAATTATATAAATGAGATTTATGACGTTTGCATTAGCTCAAATTCATTTCACGCTCATGTCCTACTCAGTCTACCATGTAGTGTGGAATTAACCATTCACTGAGTCTTTGGGGAACCTCTAGTAGACTAGGTGACGGCAAGGACAGCAAGATACAGACTATACAAGCAATAATACAATACAAACAAAGGACTATTGAATGTAAAATTCAGGGTCAAGGAGTCCAAAATTGATTTTTTTTTTTTGGACCCAGTGGGAGACACTATTTTGTTAGCTAGCGAGCCACTGCTATTTACAGGCATTCGGGACAACTAAATCAGCTCTACAACGTGAGCTCTCCACCCACATCTCTGCTAAATCCCTGTGAGCAGGAGGAGACCGACCATTTGGCATTGAGTCAGTGCCAAGAACCCAGAGCAGCAAGGGGGTCCACAGCTTGCCTTCAAGCTAAAGGTCTGCAGTGTACTATTGGCGTTCTATCTATAGGTGACAGTGAAGCTAATAATAATCACTGCTGGTGCTATGCCATCCATGAACCTGTCCTGACCATTGGGCAGCACGGTGGCTCAGTGGTTAGCACTGGTGCGTTGCAGCGCTGGGGTCCTAGGTTAGAATCCAACCAAGGACAACATCTGCATGGAGGTTGTATGTTCTCCCCATGTTGCCCCCCACACTACAAAGACATACTGAAAGGGAACATAAATTGTGAGCCCCACTGGGGACAGAGTGATGCTAATGTCTATAAAGCGCTGCCAAATATGTCAGCGCTATATAAGTGCGTAAAATTAAAAAAAGACCAGCAGCCTATAGCAAAATGTATGGTGGTATATTGTTTGCATAGTGTATGATGGTATTATTTGTCCACTATATGGAGTAAGTACAATGCAGATGATTTATAAAATATAGGTATATGGTGGTATGATAATAGTGATATTTTTGGGCACTGAATGGTATTAAAAATACGCTTAGTACATTTACAAGAAAGTGAGTTTTTTCAAGCTGTTAGTTTTTCATTGTCGTTCTGCATTTGTGTGTACATACATTTTCTCGCCTTCTATCCATTTTTAACATCTGTGTGCCATCCATTTTGCATCCATTTTTAACAGCCATTAAATGAATTAATTTAATTGGCTTTTTTTTAAGACCCCAACCCCTGCAGTGACATCAGTATATATTATGCCCCCCACAGGGCCTCAGTAATAAATAAAGTCATCATATTGCTCCCAGTATCTATAATGGTGCCCCTGTAGTGCCTATAAAGGCCCCCATAGTGGCCTCAGTTTATATAATGCCAACTCATAGTGCCATCTGTAGATATAATGCCCCTCCATAGTGCCCCCTGTATGCTATATATAATGCCCCCAAATATATAATGCCTCCAGACCAGAGGAACACTTGCTCCTCACTGGAGG